>JAEMWC010000869.1:205000-265000 GCA_016490735.1 Pachyseris speciosa
CAGGTAGGATGTTTATGTGCACCATTTTCAGGCCCACTACCGGCTATTTTTTTACTGTGTTCTAGGAGTATCACTAAAAAATGTCTTTGTTTGATTTATTTTGTTTCATTTTTGATTTGTAAAATGAGTTTTTGATTACCAAAATTTCTTCCTTTGATTTCTCAAATGAGACTTTGATTTCTAAAATTTGTCCGTTTGATTTCTCATTTCCAAAATTTGTCCGTTTGATTTCTTAAATGAGTTTTTGATTTCCAAAACTTGTCCGTTTGATTTTTCACACAACCCTTTGATTTTGATTTCCAAAATATCTCTGTTTGATTTCTCAAATGACACTTTGATTTCTAAAATTTGTCCGTTTGATTTCTCAAATGATTTTTTGATTGCCAAAATGTGTCTCTTTGATTTAAAAGAATTTGTGGTTGATGCACTTTGCGACTTATTATTTCCTTTGATTTTGAAAATGACATTTTGATTCTTCAAATTGTGATGTTTGATTTTGCAAACGCGATCTTTGAGATAAGGGCTCTGTGAAGTGCCATGTGATTGAATGTGACCTCACGGTGAGAGGCAGAAGCTCGATCAGCGGACATGAGGGAATTAACTGAGCACTGATTAGTGATGGAGCTTGAGAATGGTGAGATCTAGATCAGTTTTTGCTTCCCGCCTCCAGAGATTTCTGTGACAGGTTATAACTATTGCTATCCGCTCGACGGTTATCATTTTACCTTTGGCAGTTTGTTTATACGCAGTAGCGACGAAACGAGTCACGTTCAAAAGTTGGGTAAATCACGGCCAGTATTAGGAGTTTCTCCTTTTCACTTGCCGAGACCGTGACTGTACAATTCTTTTAAAAGAATGCTTTACAGCCATACATTCTTAAATGTGAGCGTACGTTCCGATGTATGAACATTTTTCTTTCAATTATTATTAATAGGAATCAGGGAGTATCTTATGGGCCACGTGAGGGCCTTGAAAAGCCTCAACATGATAACGGAATATGTCTGGAAGGACTACGGCATTTGCTGGAGGTAATCTTTTAGAAGTATTTGACCTAAAAAGAAAGTGATGATATCCACTGTAAGTTTAAACAATCGCAGATACTTACTGTCACGCCAGGTCTGATAGACCCCATATTCTTGGTGTTCAGTCACGCGCACGTCACGCAAGTGATGATATCCACTGTAAGTTTTGTTATTCATAAACGATCGCAGATACTTACTGTCACGCTAGGTCTGATAGTCCCCATATTCTTGGTGTTCAGTCACGCGTACATCACGCAAGTAAAGAAATAAAATTGTCAACCATTCAATAGATTAAGTCAAGAAATTGAGATATTGAAGAAGAGTAACAAATAAACAATATGCCAAAGCTTCAGGGCTGTGCGATGTCCCGTACTCGAGTTATTCGTCAAAATGTACCACTCAAAATTATAGGGTTTAGTATGGAAACGCCATGATGGTGCCCCTCTTGATGGGCTCCAACATGGTGGCCGGAAACGAGTGAAAAACATCTGGAACTTACTTTGGCTATCTCAAAGGCTTTCTTCACTCTGTTGAGGTTACAAACTTTCACATAGACGATCATCTTGTCATATTGGCTTTTAAGACCTCAAAAACACACGGTGAATCGATGTTTTCATGTACGTGATAAGCTTGTGGGCAGACATCTTTATGTCATGCACTGTGAAGAACTATCAAATTCGAACTGCTCAATTTTAAAAACAAAGCACGCAACTGAGCTGAAAACATGGGAGCAGATACATTTCTAAACTGTCTTTTATGAGATGAAGATAAAAATGCAAAAGTCTGTTTATTTTTTAGTTTTAGTTTTTGATGACGTCATGTGAAAACCATGTGATGTCATGTGATTTTGTTTTAATCTCATTCTAATAGTGTTCCTACGCTCAAGCGAAGACTGGCACTCCTTGGAATTAAATATTATAAGAGAGAAGATCCAGCAGACGTGATGAATGCCATACAGGTTTGATACTGGTCATGCATGTACTTCTGGTCACCTATTTTTAACAATCACCACCATCACCATCATGCATCATCACCTTCACCACCACCACCTCCACGACTGCCATCATCATCATCATTATTATTATCATCATCACCATCACCATTATCATCGCCACTGTCATTATCATCATCACCATCACCACCATCATTATCATCACCACCATAATCATCATCATCACCAACACCATCACCATCACCACCATCATTATCATGATCACCTCCACCAACATCATTGTCATCATCACCTTCACCAACATCACTATCATCATCATCATCATCATCATCATCATCATCATCATCAACATCGTTAGTGTTGAAAGTCAATTAAAAAAATCAGGGGGGTAGAATGTAATCAATATGGTGATCAATATGGTAAGCTGATATTATTATCAGTTTTGCTCTTAGCATTATCTGCACTGTCCCTCTTGGTTTTGGCATTATTCTGACTAGCTGGCGTATTTCTTGATAGCGTACATCGTTTCCTGTTCTTGTCTTTTTCAGTTTGAACTCGACACTGCTAGAAAACTTGTAGGCATCCGAACAATGCAGCTACGGTTGCGAATGCATCATCATCTTATGGTTAATTACGAGGTATGTAAAACAAAAGAAAAAAATATACTGCATTCTTCTCACTATTTTTGTGTGCAGCAGATAATAATCATGGTATGATCGTTACCATTAGAGATGAAGTTCATAACATGCTGACTTTGGTTGACTATGATGGACTGCAACAGAGGAGACACGGCGTATTACACAGACGAGTCTTCTTCTCTAAGGTGAATAATCTTCAAATATCTGAGCTTAATTCTACAGAACAATTTACACGGGAGGACTTAAGTTGTATGCCACAAGTTGAGTTCAAGCCTGCTTTTCATAAATCATTTTTATTTCACTGAAAAAATTATTATCCAAGTTTGTGTCAGTAATGGGAATGACAATACTGAAAACTGACGTGAACCCCACTGAACACTGAACAATTAAACAGTACCACGCAAATTATTTCCTGTAAAAATAGATGTGCAAAAAAAATATATCAAATGAAATTCTTACCTGAGGAATCTTTGTTCTGGAATTTAAATTAAAACCCTGCTGGACTCTTCCCTTCACTACTGGGCGAGGACACGGAGATACCTACAAAGGAAACTGAATGATGGTAGTTGAGATGAGAAAGTGAAAGCAGCATAACTTAAGTTACAGGGTTACTTTTTACTATGTGATTCAATTTCTTAAGCCAGTAAAATTTTTGAGAAAATGAAGAAACCGCATATCTGACCCTGACCAATAGATGAAAGTTAAAAAAGCAATATCGAAATGACAAGTAGTGATCAGTGTGTGCCACCTTTTTTTTAAGTTATTATATGCTCACCTTTTTTTAAGTTATTATACACTCAGTTTATTTGAATTTCTGATGGATTTGGTATCACTAATCATTTCAATATGCATTCCCCACCCTTTCGGCCTCTGGCAATAGAGGGTTAGTAGCAACGATAACATACAGCACTCTCCTTGATTGCAGGGAAGCAATTGGGTTTGGTCTATAGACGGATACGACAAGTTTCAGGTGTATGGTATCTACATCCATGGTGCGATGGATACCTTCTCCAGGCGCTTGCTGTGGTTGCGCGTTTACTCCAGCAACAAGGACCCGATCATCATTGCCTCTTACTTTTACGATTTTGTAAAGGAGGAAAAGGGTAACATATATAACTATCTTTACTTGGTGCGATAGCGTTTGATCGACAGTTTTGGAAAGTATAAAGGTCTTTCTGTTAGTTTGAGTTCATATAAACTACTTTTATATACAGTGCAACAGAGTTAAGTTTTTTAGATGTGACGATTAAAGTGTAGTGTACGTGAGCGATTTATTTAGTTAAAATATCCATGTTGGCTCCTTCTATGAACTCGCTCAGCTCCTCTTAACCTAAATCGCAATTATTACACGCCAAACGACTTAAAGTATATAGTATATAGAAGTATATAGAACTCAGTGATGAACAGTTAGAGATCGCACAATAATTTTGGCCGTCTAGTTGTGAAATCATCACGTCATTTTCGTATTGTAATATTATAATAATCTTTACAAACCCCTTGGCTCTTTTAATAATTACATACTATAATCACTGTGACCAAAAATATGCTCATTGATAAATTATTTTATATGGAAAGCGACAAGTATTTTTTCAGCGGTGCAAATTCACCTGCGGAGCTTGTAGAAAACCCCGGAGGGCTAGGCATTTTCTTAAAATGAGTTTTCTCAGTGTGTAGAATAGAATTCGATTTATGGTCTTAAGTTTTCGAAAAAATGTCTTAAAGTCTAAAATCTCGTCGACCGTCATTGAAACATCCCAGACAAAAGCCTCCAGACTGGAATGGTAACGCACGTGCTCGACCTGTCTGACGCCGTTCTGGTCGGCGATCATGTGAATTCTCGCCGCTGGAAAAAATACTTTCCATATAAAATAATTTATCAACGAGCACATTTTTGGTCACAGTGGTTATAGTATATATATTAAAAGAGCCAAGGGGTTTGTAAAGATTATTATAATATTACAATATGAAAATGACGTGATGATTTCACAACTAGACGGCCAAAATTATTGTGCGATCTCAAACTGTTCATCACTGAGTTCCATATACTCGTGGAATTTAAGTCGTTTGGCGTGTAATAATTGCGATTTAGGTTAAGGGTTAGGTTAGTAGCTGAGCAAGTTCATAGAAGAAGCCAACATGGATTTAACTAAAATCACTCGCGTACACTACACTTTAATCGTCACATCTAAGAATCTTTACTCCCCACCTCGTTTTTCATCTCTTCTCTTGCCCTTGCTAAAATTATATCAAATATAGAAAAGTGAATAAACACGTGAGGTGATATTAAAAAAAGAAAATATAACTGAATGATAAAATAATGCGTCCCTTCCGCTTGCTTTCATCCATGGTGACAGTCGTGAAGGAGACTACATGTCGGGAAATCACTTTCAGTAGGGCCTAAGCTCCAATATGTCACGCAATATGTCACAATATGTCAGAATTTCTCCAATGTTCATTGTAATATACTTTTTGTTTATTACTCTTTTCCCATCCGTGATCCGATCCGATCCGATCCGATCCGATCCGATCCAATCTGATCCGATCCAATCCGATCCGATCCGTGATCCAATCTGATCCGATCCGATCTGATCCGATCCGATCCGATCCTGGTTTTGTCGACGCCGGCCTTTCAAGTTGCGAAGGGTTCGTCTTTTGCACCCCTTGAGGGTTAGTTTTGGCTCTGATTCATTCTCCATGGGGTGGACAAATGACGAAATTCACCCTAGCTTCCATTGGGTTTTTTCTTCTTTGCAGAACAGAAATGGCAAAGGATTTTCAAGCTCCTCGTTTTCAGCTCACATTAAGGGCCTGTTCCACAAACTGACTGGAACAGTGGTGTTTAACATGCTGCAAAGTGCATTTGTCACTTGGGCTTATGGCAGAGAGTAAGTAAATAATGAATTTAAATTATTATTGGGCTGTAAGAAAACATCACAATGAGCCTCACTTTATTTGCCAAATTATTTAAACTTGAAAGACAAGTTTTTTCTGTCACAAACAGCGTTGACACAATGCTTACTTAAAAGAAATAATATTTGTGAAAACTTGCATTTAAGAGATAAACTTTTACATCAAAAACCAGGGTAATCTTAAAAATCTGTAGTCCATAACCCCTGAAATAAAGGTTGTTCTGAGTTTTCCACCTCTTTTAGTGGAAAGATATAGATTTCTATTTCCTCGAACATAAACTTTTATTAACACTTAATTGTAAACAGCCAATTACATAACGAAATTGGCAGTCAAAATATGCAGTCTAGAAAAATATATTGCTTCTGCAGCAAAAGTTATAAACTGTTGGGTGCTTAGCCTAATTCATTCTATTTGTTTTTTTCAGCAATTGTACTGATGCCCTTAAAGAGTCGCTGGCTGCAGCATTGCGTCACTCAAGGCACCAAGCTGAGAGAACTAATGACCGCAGAATGGCAAACCAAAGGAAAGATCAGGCTGTGTGTTTAGCCAGACAGTATGCAGAGGAACGCATTTTGAATGCAGAGGCTTCACAGCCTGCACAGAGCGACACCATTCACGTGCAACCGACAACCAACAGTGGCATCAAAGTGGGCAACTTCATCGGGCTGGTGGAGGAAGGTAGTACTCTGAATAGCCCCAAAGTCTTGATTGGTCAAGTCCACAGTATGCTCCCCAATGGAAAGGCCTCCCTTCTTTGGTACAAAGCTTACAAGAACCTCTTCAAGCTTGAACTAGATGAACAACAGTGGCTAGAAGATTTAGAGTGTTTGGTGCCCGTCACTATGACACCAGCAAGGAATAAGCCTGCTTGCTATTGTTTGAGTAACAGTTTGAGGTCCATTCACAAAGCTGTCATGGACGAGGACTAAAAATCACCTAAAGGGGCAGTATCATAGGAATTATCCCAGATATTTTGGCCAAAAATTTACCCAGTCAATTTTCAGTGACTTTTTCATTCATGAAATTGCTTCTGTGTTACCAGTGAGATAAAATCACGTAAATTTTACGAGAAAGAATGAGCCACAGATATTACCAATTTCATCTCAAATGCAAGGGAAGAACTGGAAAACATCGGCCAGACTTTTGTTCAAGAATGATATCCGTGAGCTAACATAGCTGTTCTCAGGAAAATTTGGCCACTATTTACCGTTTGCCATCGGTAAACAGGTCTCCTTTGCTTTTCCAGATTTTTACAAACAATCTACGACACTGCCCCTTAAAGTCTAATTTTAGCTTTTAAACTCCATTGCTTCTAGTATACAGTACAATATCCATGCTAAGCAATAGGCCCATTGAGCTAACTCAATGTTGTACCCAATTCAAATTTCCTGGGCTTAAGATTCTTTGTGTATTGTATTTGCATTATAATGTAGCATTGATATTTAAATGATATGGAATTACCTGGAACAGAACGTTTTAATCCCAAAGGGTTTGAATTGGGTACAACATTGAGTAAGCCAAATGGGTCCATTGGCTTTAAGATTCTGTCAAGCTTTTTGCCAGCTAAGCTGGATGGAGAAAAGTGACACCAGCAAGGAGTAAGCCTGCTTGCTATCATTTGAGTAACAGTTTTAGGTCCATCCACAGAGCTGTCAACAACAACAACAACAACGATCTTTATTTGTACTCATTCTTGCAAAAAAATAATTTGACAATGAAAAACTTAAAGGTAAAAGTTTAGGGTACTGCCTGCCTGGAATAACATAAGGGCTAGCGGAGCCAGGCAGCAAGACAGACGAGGACTAAAAGGGGCAATATCTTAGGAATTATCTCAGATATTTTGGCCAAAAATTTACCCAGTCAATTTTCAGTGACTTTCATTCACGAATTGCTTCTGTTTTACCAGTGAGATAAAATCATGTTAATTTTACGCGAAAAAATGAGCCACAGTTATTACTGAGGAAAATTTGGCCATTATTTTCCGTTTGCCATCGGTAAACAGGTCTCCTTTGCTTTTCCAGATTTTTACAATCTACGACACTGCCCCTTTAAGTCTAATTTTAGCTTTTAAACTTGTCCTAAAGATTGTGTCAAGCTTTTTGCCAGCTAAGTTGGATGATATGTTTGACAGAATATCTCATCCTGAATACACAACAGGTTTCCATAAATTTCTCCGGACACTTTTAGGTAGGCCAGTAGAGCACACTTGTTGAGTAGCAATTTTTGTTGTGTGCATTGTGAAATGAATTTATGGAACCATATTAAGTGTCAGTTTGTTACTTACAGTCTGGATTTGATAGAACCTCACCTCCATGGGCCACAGGGCAATTTTTCATTGACCAACTGAACACACACTTTCTCCTTAGTGTCTTCAATCAAAAAAGGGTGGTGGCTTCTTTTTTTTTTTTTTTTTTTTTTTCAAGGAACAGGGTCAGAAAAGAAGTGGGGAGAAAAGCTGGATGATAAATTTGATGGAACATTTCATCCTGAATGCACAACAGGAGCAACAACCACACGGCAACAAACAATTTAATTAAAGGGGGGGAAAGCTGAATGATCAATTTGACGAAATATCTCATCCTGAATACCCAACAGCTTACCATAAATTTCCCTGGGCACCTTTAGGTAGGGGAGCAGGACAATTTTTCAGTGATCAAAACAATTTCTCCCTTCTCTTCTTCAGTCACAACATAGAGGGTGATGACTCTTTTCTCAGAAAAGGGGGATTAATTCAAACGAATCAAACTTTGTTAACTCAGAAAAGGGAATCTCGCCATTAATTTAAAAGCAGAAAGGGAAGGTAGAGGCTAGTTATTCCTTCTTAAGGTAGAGCCCTAATATAGACAACTGTAATTGCACACTAACTACTATTGCAGCAAGGGCAAAAACCAATATTTACCACCCCAAGGTGACTGCTTTATTGAAAAAAGGTGGGACGGCTTGACCGGGTCATGCCACGCTGGCTGCCGCTCTTCGCTCTGTCAGTCCTAGACAGTTCAAGAAGAAGCACAAACGAGAGAGAAGGGTGACAATACAATTAGTTGAAGTCTATAATTATACGAATGAATTCGTTTGTTCATGGCTATCAAGCGTATATGGAGATATGGGAGCCTGATGTTAACGACGGAAACCCTCTAAAACGTGAACCTAACAACACTGCTGACGAAAATGCTGTGGCAGTTGTACAGTTACAAATACTATCTGCAAACCAGGAGCCAGTGCATTCTTCAGCTCAGAAACGTACTGGACACCCAAGCAAAGTTACAGATCTTAAGGAGGTTGTTGGGCACGTTCCAAAGCTGATGGCGGTGTGGTTAACGAAGTTTTTAAAGCGACCAACAAACTCAGGGAAAGTGGTGATTACAGGAAAACGGGTAAACAGAGATGGTGGATACCGTTTGGAAATACCCTGCGAGTATGTATTGCAAAGTGACTTATTTTCTTGTAACTGGTTAAAAGATAAACTGATCAACGAAGGATTTGGTGTCCGTTTAATACAGGTTTGCAACAATAGAAATGACCATTTCAAGTACTTTTTAGGTGTCTGTTTCCGCTTAATAGAGGTGTCCGCTTAATAAAGGTTTGATTTACAGTAAATAAGGGATATAAATTTAGGGTTTTCGGCTACTTTCCGCTTAATAGAGGGTGTCCACTTAATACAGTGTCCCCTTAATACAGGTTTCACTGTATAGCACACACATGATTTAAAATACTGTGTATTACCGTAAGTCGTAAATACAACATGAGACAATTCCTTGACAGCTATTGCTTATATTTTGTTACTTGCCAAGCAGTATTTTGTCAGAAATCACTTAGTGCTCAGCTGTTATGTTTATTTGTAATCCTGCAAACTAATCAATGACAAGCTGTTTTGATTGTTGTCAGATAATGAATCAAAAAAGTGTTTGATATTTTAGTCACAACAAATATGTTTGATTATTGTCTCATCTTCATTTTGTTGTAGACTCTCAAAATTAGAGACATTACTTTTACATTTTGCGTAAATACACCGTAATTACAGACATCGAGTCTCAAAAATAACAGTTTGCTGCTCACAACTAAAAGGTAATTTTTTTTTATTCACAGGCTCAACGTTCAATATCAGTGTTGGCTCAGATTTATGGTTCATCAGTTCACAGCATCATATGCTGCCTCATAAGACAGTGAGCCGCTTAGGAACATGTTTTTTTTTCAATGCCCCTCACTTTATGCTCCTGTAGGCTCTAGTCTTGGTAGAGCAAAGGGCAGCAAATAGTGCTTTGATTGAATTAACAATCGGTTTGTAAAATATTGAAAATAGATAGAAACGTATTCTGTGGTAGCTTGTACTTCAGGATTTTATAAACCACCCCAAGGTCTGAATAGCCTACGCTGTTATACGCAGCACCGATGGAGGGTACTTTTCGTGAGTGTTCATTTGAATGGTCACACCCCAGCATTTGAGCTCGTGACTCGTAAGTTGGAATTTCCTGGGACATCATAATGAAACAGTGCTGCAGGAAAGAACTGAACAGCCACTAGGAACCACACTTGCCGAGTTTAGGTTCAGTTCAGGAGTTAAAGACCCAGATATGTGGTAGTTAGTAAATAAACCCCTTCCGGCGGCTGGTATATCAGAGGATAATGTCCACGGCTGATAGCTTGTCCGAAAAATGAACAGCTTTGAGGACATTATTCTCAATTACACTCATGAACAGGTATTGAGTCAGAATGAGTTTATTCTTTGTTGTTGTTCCTGTAACAGACGCACTTACGAAAGTGGATAGAAGTGATAACAGCTGGCTCTACACAGTCACAACAAGTTGCTGGGAAGAACAACCACTCCCCCGAAGAGGTAAGTTTACCATGTGTCAATGGAAGTAAAAAATTGTTGCGTTCTAGAATTTCCTTGAATTCCAAGCACGGGAAATGGTTGACTGACGAGAACTTCAATTGACCAAGGCAACAGATTTTATGTTCTATTTAAAATTATATGTTTCATTCTTATGTTTGTTTCATAAATCATTCATTATCCGTGAAGAGCTGCTGACGGGGAAGGATAATCTAGGTGTTATTTGTATTATTTTTTAAGAAGTATTTGTAATTGTCATAATCTTTTGTTTTTCATTTCCAGTTTGCTCAAGAGTTGAAGATCTGCGCCTCCATCATCAACATGTTTTATCTGATTCCTGCTGCATCCTCAAAACTGATTGAGCCGCTCATTTCTCTGGTGCTGAAAGTAGAAAAAGCTCTCCTCATGGAGGTAATGGATTTTGGTATTAGGAGATAGAACAAGGGCAGTAGCATTAAAATTGGTGAGGCTGATGGAGTGGGAAGTAATTTGAACCAAGTTAACACAGAGAGAAATAAGAAACAGTCATAGCCGTAGAACTTTGCTGACAGTTGCAATCCAAAGCTCACTATCTTAATTTCATAGAAAGCGAGAGTAGGCAACTTAGCCCCTTTCAGCGTAAGAGGAAGAAGTTTTTCAATGAATGACCAATCAGATTTCTCGTTTTGAGAAATTAAGTTTGACATTAGTTTAACCAGTTCCCGCTCTTGATGACTAGGGTAGGTCTCTTCACTTTGAGCAGGATTCTGCATTACTTGGGGAGACAGTACAGTCACCTCCCACTATCATTGAACAGTTGATCAATTTCCCTAAACTTTTGTTTTAGCATGATCATTGTCCTGTGACATGTGAAAATATTCAATTCTAACTTTTTCTTCAGATTGGAAGTCCATTAAGAGGGCCGCTACTGAAGTTCCTAATCCGTTATCCTACACAGACAGTGGATTATTTCTTGCTTCAACTTGCTGGTTCTCAAATGAATCGTCTGTTAATGGTAAGTAAAAACCCCATGGCTAGCTTCATGTGTCAAACTTGTTGCATGCAGGAGAAAGATGAAACCTGATATTCTTTCCAACAACCGTCGACACCACAAAACGTGTTCCTGGCATAACCCAGCGAGAATAGGGCACTCAAGAGTCCTAGAATGTTAAACAAACAGTAATATTATGAACAATCAACACCATTGGAGAATCAGAATTTTTTGTCTTCTGTTAGTGATAAAGAGAACAATTAATCTGGCTTATTTCATGACTGACCATAAAATTACCATACATGGGAAATTTTCAAACTAGCCTTGCTTCATATTGCTATGATATGAATCTCAATTCAATGTCATTCAGGCTAAATCATTATTATTGTGAACATTTTTCACAGTATATTCTCAGCGAAGAATCCTCCAAACCTTTGAGGCAAACTCTGGAAGCACACTCGCTGAAATTGGTGAGCAGCACTTTCAGCTTGCCACAGGTACGTTGGTAAAATTTGGAGCATGTCAAAAATCGTTTTGTTGTGTGTACTGTTATTGTAAAAAATGCCTGATGTTTGTTGGAATTTAGAATGTCATCCTCCTGTTACATGTGTAACTACTGAAATCATGCCTAATTTTTGGATAACTGAACATCCTTCCATAATGGCTTTGCTAATTTTCTCTTTTGTTTTTATATAATCAGCCTCCTGAAGATCAAGTTCAGGCAGTTCAGAAAAAGATGGAGTTACAAAACCAACGGATCAAAATTATCAGGTTGGATAATTTTTTGTTCATGCACTTGTTTGTTTGTTTGTTTGTTTGTTTAGGCCCAGCATGAACGTCGAACGTCATACACCCACACATAAGGCACTAATAATGTATTCAACATTATGTAAATATACACGAACTATGGTTCATTTGTAGGTTAATGGTGAAGTGTAATCATGATTCCTGGCTACACTACTAACAGGATTGTCTATGCAGTACCCATGAACACTTCATCGAAAAGTTCATTATTTCATAGGATTTTCATACCTTCTTCATAGCCATCCCATAGCCAGTTCATGTCTACTTCATAGCCATTTCATAACTAAGACGATGCTATGAAGTCAGCTCCCTTTCATAGCTATTTCATAGCCATGGAAAATTGTATTTCCAGAAGAGAAAAATACATGAAGTTGCTATGAAGACTTCATATATATCACTACTAACAGGATTGTCTATGAAATACCTATGAACACGTCATTGAAAAATTCACCATTCCATAGGATTTTCATATCTTCTTCATAGCCAACCCATAGCCAGTTCACGTCTACTTCATAGCCATTTCATAACTAAGATGATGCTATGAAGTCAGTTTTTTTAATAGCTATTTCACACATGAATTACCTGTTCAATAATGGATAAAGGTATGTTTGCAGTCTTTTACTTAATAGCCCATTTTACAGTTTTGCGTTCAGTAACCTGGCCTTTGTGACTGGTAACAAAGCTGGAGCTTCAGGTGACCAGCTTGTTTTGATACAAAGTCCCCCCTGTCTTTCTTATACGTAGTGTGGACTACTTAGCATACAAACAACATGATTTGAATGAGAAAAGCAGTAAGGTCTATCAAAACAGGGTCACTGCCAGCCTCTTTTCCATTCATGAGCCAGGGGCCCGTTTCTCGAAAGTCCTGGTTACTTCATGGGCCTGAAACTGTATTTTGAAATCAAAATCTGAAGAACAGTAGGGTGTGTTCTGACCTCTAATGAAGTCCATTTTGTCTCTTTAGCTGATAACTTTACTGTGTAATTTTTAAAACTTTTGAAACTCCCACCTGGAATGGAAAACAAAACAGCTTCATGGGCACGGTTATTACTGGGAGCTTCAAGTAATGGGCCCCTGGTTAGTTCAGGCATGTGAAATGGGCTATATGTTGTGTAACTAACTGTCCTCTGAAAAAAGGCTTGTTTCTATTTTGAAAAACTGCATTGTTTCCAGATCAATTATAAACATTTTTCAAAAGATAACTAAACTAACATACAATACAAAATTACCATTTAAAGTAGATAGACTTGGCAATTGCATATAATGTATAGTTTGTACAAAAGGTCTTTTGTTTTGAAACGCCTCTTTTCATTTGACTTAGTACAAATGGTTTATCGTTCATTTGAGATTTCAATGCAACTTGCTTTGGGTTCACGTATGTTTTAGGTTTGCTAGTCAATACATAATTATTACGAGACTGAATCTGAAAGGTCATTCTTAATACAATGGACAGTCATTTAAACTTCTCCTACTGACTTACATGTAACCACAGCCACAGACAGCTGGGTCACTGAATCGACTCTCTACCTTAATTATCTTACTAAATTAAGGCTGACGATACCACTTTTTTAATCTATCCATCTTTGACTTATCTTCCCAAGACTTTAACTCCCTGTGAAAAATATACATAACACTTACATTAATGCATGCTGGTTAATGCTAATGTTACAGAAAATTGAGTACTTTGCAAGTTTTAAAAAAGGCACAAAACTTTGCAAATTGATGCAAATATGAAAAAGCACTATCATTTCTTTTCAGCTCAACAATTATTACTACTTTCTGCAATTTAATTTAAGCTTAATTGCTGCTAATAATTATCACCAGATTAAATTAAGCATAAACAGAAAGAGATCGGATTAAGACTTCACTCAAGCTTGGTTACATTATATCAGCTCAAAAGAATAATAACGTAAAGGAAAATAAAATTTCAAAAGTGTATAGACTTTGAGTTTGCAGTAATTGCAGGAAAAGCAATAAAAAGAAATTAAAACTTCAGAGCTAATAGCCAGGAATAAGCTTTCAACAAAGTAAACACCTAAAGAAACAAAATCTTGCTTACCTTTTGGCTGTGTTTTCACTAGGACAATTTTAGCTAGATAAAGTCAGAAAAGTCCGGAAATACAGTGAAAGCACTTCGTCTAGTGTTTAGCGAGTTAACAATGCCAACTGTTTTCACAAGGAAAAACAACGGGTTTTCTCGCCTTTACGACAGGAAACTCACGCAGAGTTATACTACCTCGCAAGATGGTTTAACTTGTCCCGACAAATACCGCAGCCAATCGCATCGCGTGTAGTGACAGATGCCTGCCAAACAATCTGGCAAAATTATTTTCCAGACGCTCGCCTCCTCGTTCTTGCGAAACAAAACCTTGTATGCTTGTAGACATGGCTGACGAATTGCAAAACACTTCCCAATTCTTTCGCCGTTTTACAATAATTTCTCTGGACCCGTTGGATGCTCAGATCCCTCGTCCAGGGCCTTACCGTTTCACAGCGTCGGCATACAGAATCAATTCCCGCATTACGGGCAACCAGCAGTTCTTCGGCCTCGGTCTTCGGGAAATTTGATAAAATCGTTAGCTCTTCGCAACAAGGCAGTGCAGAATTCGTCCTTTACATTCATAGCAGTGCATCGACCGATTCCAAAGGTTAGCCCGACGGTTCTATATGAATTCCCAGTAGCTAATCTCCAAAGAGCAACGACAACTCGCTTCTCTACGGAGATAGCTTGGCGAAGAATTGTGTTCTGTCGTACCAGCTCAGGGCCAACGAGTCCACAGATGTGTTCAAAAGTATCTCTGCTCACTCTGAAGTGCTCGCTTCACAGATGATCTTGGTAACGATTTACAACGAGCTGTTCGAACCAAAACTGCGGCCTTGGATAGACCCACATGGTCTTGCGCTTACGGCGATGTATGTTTTGGCATTGAATTGCCAGGATTACAACATTCTGTCGATCCTCCTCATCTGCCGAGACATTAATCGCATCCTCTGAACGAAACTCCTTCTCTTTTGCAAAAATATAGCGAGAATCAGTACTAGTGAACTCATTAAAAGCGCTTCCTTTCCCGCCATTTTTGAAAGTTGCGCGGATTTGTAATTTGAATCTTCCGAGTAATTTGTGGCTTAAAATTTCCCAGTAAAAACAGATGTCATGTTTAACTAGCTGATGTCGGTCTGTAAACAAACACCTAGGAAGAATGTTCAGCTAGTTAATCGGCCTAGTGAAAACACAGCCTTTATCTTCCAAATACCAAAAGTAATTTCAAGTCTGCAACTAGTAAAAATTAAGCTTTTTTCAGAGTAAATGAGGTGGTATAATTGGTAGTTAGCAGCAAAAAAACGTACCTTTTACTTGGCAAAATACTTGTTCAAATTTGACTCTCAGTTTTGTTAAAAAGCCGCTCTCTCACTGGGCAATTTCCCCGCCTTTCTAAAAGTTGGGTCCAGTCCCCTTGTGGAAAGAAAATCAGCTGACCTCAAACCTGTAGGCTCATATTAGTTGGCAGCCATTTTGTTTTAACATGCAGACTGAAAAAAGATGTAATTGAGTGTCCACTCACCTCAAGAAAGAAAGAGTTAACACTCATCACTACTGGAAAGAACTAGCTACAGGTCAATGGAATGAAGAATGTAAAACACTTTTAGAACAAGTTACTGGCTCCAAGGTAGCTTAAAGCTTTAAGATCAATAGTGCTTAGTTCAAATTGATGTTTAGTTTGATTGTGTATAAGCTTATATATAGCTTGAGCTTTAGCTTTAGCTTTAGCTTACATTAAATCAGCTGGAAAATGATCATGACTTGGAGATCAAAAGAATAACTGAAGTTTCCTTTAAAACCTTTTGTTCATTTCAAAACTTTGTTTTATGATTTTTAGGTTCAACAACACACATGACTAAAAAAAGTGTTACAACATTGAGCTTACATACACACAAGTGTTTCATTTCTTATTCTCTGACTGACTCAGTTTTTTTCCAAAATTAAAATATAATTAAAACAATTTAACTTGGTAATAAAAAAGCATTGAAACAGAGCAATAAATCCTTCATTAAGTTTTGCATGTCTTTGTTTTAGCAAATCTCTTTTGGTCAAAATAATTTTTAACATTAAAATTACTGCCTTTTACACAACCTTGTTTTTTGTGGATTACCATGGGAACTCAATCAATTAAAGGGCTGGGGGCATAAAAGTCTCAGATTTCATGCCTCCTTTCTCCATTAGGTGTATAGATTTTACTTTTCTATACCCTTAATTCATTATTGCATTTATATGATTTATCTACTGATTGACTTCATAGCATGTTCATAGATATATGAAGTTTTCAGTTTTAATACTTCATAGACTTTTCTTACATCCGTCAACTTCATAGGCACTTCATAAGAGTCTCAGGGAACTTCATAGCACTTCACCTCACACTGTGCATTTCACAGCATGTTCATAGGGCTATGAAGTTTTCAATTTCAAAACTTCATAACCTGTTTCATAGCTTTGAGCAACTTCATATTCCCTTCATAACTATTTCATAGACAATCCAGATAGTAGTGCTACCGGAGCACCCTGTTTTGGTAAGAACTTACAATTCATTTGACACTAGAGTTTTCAATAAAAACTGAGCATTGATTTTTTAGTGTTTAATAAATGAGCAGCAGTGTTATTTCAAGATTAAAACATGAGACTGTAGTACTTGATAAAACCTGGATTGCGAATTTCTTGCACGGCTTCGAAAGCTTCACTGTACATCTATCCATTCTTACACTAATATTTAGATTTGGGGTTGTTTTGGCCTAGAAAATCAGACAAAATTTAGCCGTATCTATATCAGATATGAAGACACTCATCAAACATTAATTTCTTTTGTATTTCCCTCATGAATTATTAAAAAGTTTGTGAAAGTTGGTAAAATGTTACGGCTTTTAAGGTCGCGTGGGAGACTTGGCTATGCATAAATTCATGAGCCAAATTTTTGGACGGAGGTGTTTCATTTTCAAGCCTTAAATCTCTGAATTTTGAGGGTTGATTCCACTGAAATTTGGCAGGGATCTTGGTGGATGATTAAATTATATCATGATTGTCGTTTTACTGGCGGATCGCGACTTACGGTGATATTTTAGGCTGCTTAAGTTAGAACTGGGAAAAGCAATGTTTGTGTCCGAGTTTTCTGATTGATAAATGCAGCAAAGTAAATGGTTTTATTGCTTAGTGATTAAGGATAGGCTCTTGTGTGATGTGACAGAAGCAGATGTTTCAAATTCGAGACTCGTTGAAAGTTATTGACTTCCATAGGAGTACAACTGTGAAACGTAGACTTTGAAGCGCCTGATCTTCTTTGTGAAGTTTGTTTTTTTCAAATTTGCTTCTGTCACATCACAGTATAGCATACTAACTTTATCCCCCTGGTGTATCAGCTCCTGAAGTTCTATATCCGTGATGAAAACTCGGACACAAAATTCCAGAATTTTCCTTCTCCAAAGATCGAATGAGTCCACTAATGTATTAAAAAATGTGCAAGAAGTTCATACTTCGAGATTTCAATCACACATGCGATTAGCAATATGCCGAACACACAATTCATTGAGTAAATTTAGAATAAATTTAGAATGTAAAAACTCTTTTCATGAATATTCCAGGCATCGTTGGTTCCGCGCACGGTTCGTGCATACTCTTTAAATAAATACATATGTAATGAGATTAAGTGTCCTGCGTGGCCTTAATGCAGCTGATTGTTTATTTAATGTTAGATTGGCCACCTGAGACGAATCTGGGTATCCAGTAGTTTTCGAGAGAGGCTGAAAAAGGTGCGGTCACAATGGTTTTGGAGTAACTCTTAGTTTGTTGATGTGCCTGATCCTAGCAGTGTGTAGGACTTTTGTTGAATGGACCTTGTCTGATGGCCTGTTAAAGCTCCCACAAGTCTCGTGCAGCTCACTGGTAGAGCATCCGAACTAGTAATCGTAAGATTACTACTCTGAATGTATTTTACTGAGTTAGCGTTTGACACGATATAAAAAAAATCATCTTTATCATTGTTCTCTCTTTATTCTTGCAGGTTGAGGGAACTTATTTAAACATGAAGGCAACTCATCTTTAGTGATCAGTTTTTCGATTCTCGTGACCTGTTTGATGAATTAGTTTATTAGCGTGAGGAGAAATTACATTGCGATCACTGTCAACATTTTGTTCTCTTTGTAGGATGGAACTCCTATTCATCGTTGGCGAGAACCAAAACTCCTCGCCAAGTGTTTGCTGAACTACATCAAGTAAGGAGATTTGACACCGTAAACAGTTCTTTGTACACTCTTGGTATTCTAGTGGCATATCGTTCATTTCAGATTAAATTCACAGCCTTAAAAATGTACCAATAACCACCAGGGGCATTTTCGAGGGTTGATTTTCAATGGACTGAATATTCGACCAGAAAAGAAACCAAGAGTTTCCTCATTGCAATACGATGAAGAGTGTTGTCGAAACACTGAGAAGTGAGTTGAAAAAACAAGGCGGAGACGAGGTTTTTTTTTTTTTTTACCATCTTGGAGGTGTTTGCATATCTGATGAAACACTCTGTCGAGTATTTGATATAGTTTCTCAAAGTATTAATAATTCTTGGAGAAATTCAAAGCAAAACTTCATCCAATTTTATGATAATTACGATCACATATCCAAACCTCTTTTTCATGAATTATTAACGAATTTATGATAATTAGGGTCACACATCCAAACCTCCTTCACGGTAGCGATTCCCTTTATTTTCTCTTCGTGAATTATCAATAAATTTGAGAAAGCTACATAACACAACATACAACAATTGTTAATAATCCTTAGTGTTTAGTTTTCATTACTCCATGGTTGTTTTTTTTAGGCACCGTGCATCAGAGGTGGAGTTACTGTTTCAGTTGCTGCGTGTGTTCACCATACGTCATGTACCTGATTTCCACTTTCTGAGAAAGTTTTTAGATGAAACTGTGGCCAAGGTGAGGCCGATTTTACCATGTCTTAGGTGTAGAGGTAAATGAAGTATGATGTGATACTTTGTATGCTACTCGCAGACTAAGAAATTGTCGTAACATGTCTGTCACGAACGCTGTATTAACTGTCATAAATAACCCTCCATTTAGGTCGTTGAGACATAAGTTTTTGCCAGTTTCGTTTAAGCCATTGCGGTCAGCCTTTAATTACCTTAGTTTCCTTTCTATTTATCAGTCAATTCTCTTTCCTTGGATAGATCAGCTGTTAGCCATATGCTTCCTGTTTGGCGACGTTCCACCATTGAATGTCCTTTGTTCTCATATAATAAGCAATGCTATCTTTGAATTTAGTCAGTTGGAGTTACGTTATCATGGGAGAAAGAAATCAATCGGAGTTTACTAGTAGTCAGTCCTTACACTGAACTATCGGAGTACCGTTGCAGCACTGGAGTTACCTTTCCTTTTTTTTGCCTTTAAGGCAGTACCGGACGTAAGTTCTGCTTTTTTCAATTTACTTTTTCATTTTTCCCTTTACCACGCCTTAGTTACCTTGTAAATTTTAGCTCTCTTTTAATTATGCATTGTAACCTACTTTGTAGTTTTCACCGCATGTGTACAATATTTGGGCAAGTAACCTTAATAAACGCTGATCAAGTAAAGCCTGTCCGATTGTTCTACATCGTGCGGTTGACGCTCGACGATCTCAATGTGCACCACATGCCAGCTACTTGGGTTCGTTACAATGTCATCTCACTTCAACTCATCTGCTCTGGATCCTCGTGCTGTTTAATGACTTTCAATGAATTTTGATTTATGGATATATGATTTCAACAGAGTAATACCACCCTAGAAGCGCCCAGCGGCCAGAACTCTTAATAGCCTTGTTTAGATGGTACTTTTTTTGCTGCTAGGCCGTCATTGATTGATTGATTGATTCGTTTATCTCTCAGAGTTATTCCATGGAGCAGAAAAGAGCTGTTTTCTTTAAGTTTGTGGAACTGTTCCATGATCAAAACTTTTCTTAGGAGCTAAAAGCCAAGGTTTGTTTCAATTTCTGTTTTTTTAACTTGTTATTTGCATTTTTCGCCTATCGTATCCGTTTAGTGACTTAAAGTAACAGGTATGAAAATGTGGCCGTATTTACGTTGTATCCTGTCTGCGGAGAAAAGGCAACAGGAAGAAACACGGCAGAACGCTGGCGGGGCACCAGATGCCGTATTACTATGTCGTATTTAAACAAAATAAAACGGATTATCTCGGTCAATGAATCTAATCGTCCATGCTTTTAATAATAATCTCAAGAGACTTTGCGCACGTAGACATGTCATTTAAGGTACACTTTAAAGTCCCTTGTATACACTACAGGTGATGGTGGAGAGGGGTGGGTGGAGGGGTAACAGGAAAAAGTCTCACAAAAGACGATAGACCCTATGGGAATGGGGAGGGTACAAATGTCAAATATTGCTGCAATGTTGTTTCTATTCTAATCCATTTGTGTGAGTCTATCTCAGGCCCTTCAGTATGTGTTGATCCCGATGTTCCAAGTGTTGTTTGAACGCGGTGAAGGTGATGGTTTAATAGGCGGTCCCCCAGCCCTGAGCAGGACAGTAACGAGAATGTGATCAGTGTGTTTGTCTCCAAAGTTATTGATCCAAAGAATCCCTTTGGGACTTCAGTAAGTAACAATCTTGGCAGTTATTCGCATTGTTTGTTTGTTTGTTTGTTTTACCTGGGTACTCTTTTGTGAAGTAATAACCTTTGTTGCTTTCAAGTAATCACCGCTTTTCTAACTTTCGAGTGTTCTCTACGTTCAAGCAACTAGAACATGTCATGTATGTGGGTCGATCTTGGTAAATCCGTGGCAAATCAAATTTGTGAGCAGACCTTAATGTAATTTGTGTTCTGATTTCAGGACACTGTGCACATTCTGTTGTTGCAGTTCTCAGCTTTACTTGTGGAACATGCTTCTCAGCATATTCATGACGCCGCTAACAAGTAAGTGTTTTCATCCTTTTTTTAAAGTTAGTCCTTAATTGCAACTTTTCATACGATTCGTCCGATGTTGTTCACAAAGATAACAGAAGCCTTAAAATTATCCTGAAGAAGCATCATGAGGCATGTACACACTATTAGTATAAATCTACAAGCGTTCTATCACGACTGCCGTTCTCTGATTGGCTACGCTACTCGCTATCTATTCTGTGAAAGATAGTGAGTAGCGATTGTCAACAAAATGGCGTCCGCTTCTCTGCGTTTTCGAAGTGTCTGCGAGGAGGATTTATACAATTAACTTGTTTAGTTTTGAACGATTAGTAGATTTAGTAGATTATTCGCTCTCGATTTCTATGCGTGATAGCTGATTCGCGCTGTACCCTCAGCAGCTCATCAGCTCATAATCTAATTGTTAAGTATAATCTGTTGAGATTCTTCTAGCAAAGACCACGTTTTATGTTAAGTTTACAATATTATGTAATTGTAGTGAAAGAAGCCAACAACATGGGTAATACTATGCATTAGAATAGACACCTCATTCTGTCTTCTGATTAGTTGATATGTTTGAAAGTTTTTGGGACTATAATGGTACTACAAACGTGTGCCATGACTATAACTCAAAGTTGAGCCAATCAATTGTTTTATACGTGAACAGCAACACTGGAAAATACTTCGACGGCTTTTGTTTGCAAAATCACACCAAATCACCTTAATAGCATATTGAACGGCACCACAAGCAAGTACTACTCAGTAGCTCTTATTTTAGAAGTCACACTTGATGGTTTACACAGACTCGACGGTTAGAACCATCTTGTACATCATATTAAACAGCGCTACAGGAAAGTACTGCTCAGAGCTTTCATTTGAATGGTCACACTTTAGGATTTCATCCATGACTGAACAGTTAGAACCAACTTGGCACAGCATAATAAACAGCACCACAGGAAAGTACTGCTCAGTAGCTTTCATTTGAATTGCATCCTCAGACCAAACAATTAGAACCGCCTTGTACATCATAATAAACAACACCGTGGGAAAGTACTGCTCAGTAGCTTTCATTTGAGGGATGGCACTTGTGGACTTTGTCAACATAGTTAGTCAAATAGTTATGAAAACTTCCATGACTGTGAACGATGGTTGAAGAGGTGAAGGATTGATTCCAATTCATTGTTTTGGATCTGCCAAGGCATTTTGTTGATGTTTTATGAATGTACTTTTTCCGCTTTTGTAGGAGGCAAGGAATTAAGCTGCGCCATCTTATGACATTTGCCTGGCCGTGTTTGTTGCCTAGTAAACAATGTGTGGTAAGACAGCTGTTATCATAAGCTGATAAATCTGTATTCATCACAGTCAACTGTACAACTCTGTAGGAAAGTTCCAATCACTTAAGTAAACTGTTGACATAAGGTGGCTGTGACAAATTGCAGAGCGCTCTTTTTTTGTGTCTTTGTAAGACAATTATGGAGGCTTGTACTTGAATAGTAGTAATGCTTATATTGTGGTCCTTCATTTCCATCATAGCTTTTACACTTCAGAAATTTAAGCTCGCATGCACCTGTTACTTCTCCAAAATTAACCAAGTCTTTTCCAACCTTAAGGATCCATCTACCAAGTACCATGGCCATTTGCTGCTCGCCCACATCATCACCAAGTTTGCCATTCACAAGAGAATTGTCCTGCAGGTGACACACGCACCGTCACCGGAGGAAGCAACTTCTTACTACTTCCTTTTTTTTTTGGCGTTTTTCGTTTGACTGTGATATAAGGTTTCCTGAAGTGTTTATGATTTGGTTAGACCATCCTAATGCAAAACAAATGTTGTTCCATTGACCAATGGGATTGCTGGAAGCCAAGTGACATCATCGAGAATTGATTTCCGCTGGAAGTTCACAGATCATACCAAGAAAAAGCCGTGCAGTTCTATTTTTGTTGGTGAACCAGTCAGATTGCTATGTCACAGTTCGTTTGCTGCTTTGGTTCCATTTCAAGATCAAACGAAAATCATTCTGTTTGAAGGATTTTATATAAGGTTCTCATCCGCCTTTTTAGCACCTTTCTTTAAGGCTCTTCACTCTCACTTTGGATAATCTGGGTGGTTAAACATGGCAGAAAACTGCAAACTTCGAAATACTAGGGCGCTACAGTGTAACAACGGAGAATTTAGCATTTGACCTATAATTATAGTTAACCATGCGTTATGTCAAATGCCATCATCTTTGTTCTTTTAGGTTTTCCACAGCTTGTTCAAAGCTCACGCAGTTGAAGCTTGTGGAGTGGTGAGGCAGGCTCTTGATATCCTAACACCTGCAATGCCAGCAAGGATGGAAGGTGGAAATGTATGTAGGGTCACTAAAAAGCTCTGCTTTCATATAGGCTTGCTTTTTTTTCTGGTATGTAGTGGGCACCATGAGCAGATTTTTTTCTACAGTCAAGTCAGCGAAAAGTCAAGGAATTTTGTTTCTTTGTGAGATACTCTTTGATTGTCCTTCCGACAGTGAAACCTGCATTTAGGTACTAGCCACAGCAGATGAAATTGTTATTTTCGCATAACGTAATAAAAAGGTTACATCCACATATAATACATGAGTGTTTTTTTTTAGGGAAACTAAAAGTAATTGTTTGTTTTTAGCCCAAGCTGACTCACTGGACGAAGAAAATCATTGTAGAAGAGGGACACACAGTGGCGCAGCTTGTGCATATGTTGTAAGTAGCAATGTTAGTGTTTCATTCTAGTTATTAATCCTTTCAATTGCCTCCTCAAATTTGCTTAACGCTTGCAAAAATGAACGGTGTTCAACAGAATAGGTAGTCAGTTAATCTCTTCAGTACTTCAAGATGCAATTTCCAGGGTAACTGTGCGTTTTATTGTCTGACAGGACATTATTGGTCCGTCACTATCGAGTGTACTTTCCTGTGAGAATACACTTGATTCAACACATGGTTAGTGCTATGTAGAGACTGGGATTCACTGCCAGTGTAAGTAGTCACATTTCATTTGCTTTTTTTTTTTTTTTCACCCTTTCACCTTAGTCTTAACAATCCGACACGTGAGATGTGTTTATGCAGTAAAAACTGGTAAAACTTCAGCTGTGTAGGCTACAAGTACCTCTGCCTCAAGCATGACTTTTCAGTTTGACCTTGGAAGTAGCAGCGTTTGACCAACGGAAATTGCTGGCACAGTACATGTGTGAGAGTTTTTTAGTTTATGTTTTTATCTATGTTATTTAGGCATCCTTTGAGCACCGCAAGCTTGCCGTGGATCTTGCTGAAGTGATTCTAAAGTGGGAATTGCAGCGAATCAAGGATGATCAGGAGCAAACTGCAAACACAGAGGTAAACATAATTCCTTGGCTTTATATCTTGTTTATATATTGTTAGTTTGGGCTGTTTTGTTTTATTTTTTCGCCCACTAAAATGTAATCTGCTAAATCTGAATGTTTGGTTTCATGAGTTGAAAGCGAGTTCGTGTTGGGCATCTTTCACCATCATAAAATGTGATGAGATAAGATTAAATCCTTAGACTCGTAACCTGAAAGCAAGTTTATGCTTGTTTTGTTTCATCTACTAAAAGTTGGAAAAATTTTCCCATGATATCATTTAAACTACAGGGTTGTGTTCTAGCAGCACCCAGTGCCCCTGTCGATTTACTTCTTTAGACTAGACTAAAAGCAAATCTTAGTTTTTGCACAAAACGTAAATGCTGTGCATCTTGGATTTCAAAGGTTTTGAGTTGTGGGCTCCCAAAAAATTTTCTCAGAGCACAGTCGGTCTTATCATGTTTATGAATTTATTCGTCTCACTTAATGCGAGAGGCGGCATCTTTTTAGTCCTGATTCACCGGAAGAAGTGTTGGTTGGCAACCATCAGTTTAGCAGAATATTGCGGCTTTCTTTTACTTTCTGTTTCAGCAGACTGAATCATCCGCTGTGACAGCTTCACAGGTAAGCAAAAAAATTGTTACTGTAGAGCTGTGTCTGTGTTTTTGTGAGACCACATTTTGCTAAGCGCTCGGCGCTATTCTTTCTTTCAGGTGGGGAATGTTAAGTGACCATCTGAAGACGCAGCCACACCAGAGATAAAGAGAACAAGATCTCTGTCACAGGTGGGTAACAATTAGCAGCGTCTTCAGAACTACATTCACAGGCCATGCTGGACAGACATATTATGCGTGCATTTGAGAATAAACAGCCATGCCATTGAGTCGCTTGACACCTACAACTTCTGTTTGTGTACAGAGTGCGGTATCAAGAGTGGCAGTTCAAGAAAGTCAGGTGAAATCCCCACTGGAGAAGCACCATGCGGATGCAGTTGTGAACTTCCTGGTGAGGATCGCTTGTGAGGTAAGACGCATTTATTATGACAAAGCAGACCTCGTGACTTTTAACCCAGGACAAAAATTGTGTATGGTCGAAGTTAAATGCTGCAAAATGCATGCAATGAAGACAACAACAACAGCCTTTTTTGTTCAACAGAATTACTTAGGGATAGTTGTAATTGGTTGAGAAATGGTGTGCTCCTTTTTAGCCAATCACGGATTGTATTAAAGCAAGAAGACGGGAATCATTGTCACAGTAAATTTCATGTCGAGCTTAATATTTCATGGTACTCTGCAGGTGAATGAGCAATCGACAACGGTAGGGTCCCTTGGGGAGACATTGCCACGGCGCTGTGTGCCGCTACTGAAGACTGCACTGAGACCAGATGTGTGGCCGGGTAAGTGACGGGGGGAGGGTGGGAGTGACTAATGACAGCCAAAACTTCATTGAGTGGTCTTTCTCATGGGGATTGGCTAACTGATTGTTTCATTCAAGTCGATCATTTGATTCAGGTACAAAGGGCCTCAAGAACTGATCTCAACGAGATATGAATTTAACTTTTATTCAGGAGACGAATTGCCCGTAAAGTGTTTGACACCGCAGGGCTGAGTTGTTTGAAGTTTGATCAGCGCTAATCCGGTTTAATTACTATGGCAACCAATTGGTTTTGACCAGGATGAGTGTGAACTGGGCTTCCGGAACCTCGGCCCTGAAAAAAGTGCGGAACCTGTAAAGCTTATGGCCAAAATCATCTCTTCTTCATACGATGGCTTAGTACAGACAAAGGCAATAAAATATATACTCGTTGGGAATATTAAAATGTGGTCGCGACCATCAATAGACAGGTAAACGCTGAAAGGAAGGCGCATTGACAGTAAACATGGGGTGCATTTTTCAAACTGAGAGATGTGGCTTGCCAGTTGGAACAAATGCAAAACACCGCTATTAGTAAACAGCCGCTTAGTTTAGGACTTGTTTACTTTTTTCAGGTACTGATTTACGAGTTGGATGGTTAGATAAGATACTGGTCACAGTGGTACGTACAATTTCATGATGATCTTTGTATGTTGACTTTGTGATGTTCGTTGAAATGTGACTGTGTTGTTCTGTAGGATCAAACGCCAGCAGCAAACTATGCTAACGTGTGCACAGCGATTGAAATATTAACCTACCTTCTGTCAGTTCTGGTAAGTAGCACACTGCACTTACAAATAGAAATCTGAGATTGTTTCCACAAAGGTAAATAAATTACTAAGAAGCTGAAGCCTTCCAGAGATAAGATTGGATTTAGTTGCCTGTACTTCATTCAGTTGCTGGTGAGGTGAATAATTCGATATCGTAAAATAATTGTCTGGGGTCTTTTGAACAGCGGAGAAGTTTCTGAAGAACTCTGAGGTCAATATGGGATCTTGAATGAGTCATGAAAGAATTCAGGGTTGCTACGGTCAGGAGAAAATTAAAAACAGGTTTATTCAAGGTTAGGAAACGTCAGGGAATTGTGTCTCAAGTCAGGGAAATTCTAACTGCTACCTGTAAGACAGTTTTACTTTTAGCTGGCCTTGAGGTTTGGGAAGGAAATTCCTTTTTAATAAAGGTAACATCGTTTTAAAAAAAATGCCTACAAAGAATTTGATTCCTGTGGCTCCATTGCTTGCTTTATTGCCCAAGGATTTGTCTTGGATGTTCTGTGAAATCTGGTTTGTAGTCAGTGAAAAGGCAGGGAAATGGCAGGGAATTTCTTATTTGCCAGTGAGTGGCAACCCTAAAGATGGAACTCGCTGTGAGAGTTTTCTTACGCCTCCTTGTTTTTGAATATTTTTTTAAATACTATATTTCCATCTTTTTTAGCCCCAGCAAACTATCCTGACTCTGTTCAAGCCTCTCCAGCGAGGCATCGCCACATGTATGACATGTCAAAACACCAAGGTACTACAAACAATGTTCTTTTATTTCTGTGAGCTTGAAGAGCTTAGTGCTTTCTTTTCTATAAGTTGACACTTGTATAATTTCATCCCTTAGGCCATCCGTGCTATCCACACTCTGCTGGCCAGATTGATGACCCTTTTCCTCCTTGAATCAGGTATTTTTATCAACTTGTTCTGGAATTGCCAAAAAGATCTGACTCTTTATACTCAATTACTGACTTCTCCGCTTCCTTGGGACAGCAACTTCGAAGTATGAAGAACTGGAAACTCTTTATGGAAACGTTGGTAAAGTGATTTATGAAGGTCTCACCAACTACGAAAGGTACTTCCTCCCTTTTTTACCTTTCCAATTTATTCCTCAAACCAACTGGTCTATTATGCTACTTCTTCTGGTCAAAGTAATTCAGTGTTTTACCTGTGTGATCGTAAGTAAAAGTCTGGTCGTAATGTTTGATGCTGTGTACACTCCAGGTCACAAAACGGAGCAACTTCCATCTTCTATGGCCCCTTGATGATGTTGAAAGCAGCTTGTATGCACAATCCCTCCTACATTGATAGGTGAGCCAGTAACTTGAATTCAATTAATCTGATGTTTGCCGTGCGTGCTTAGGTGGGTAATGTTCCATTTAGGAAAACGAAACTTGAAGTATTCCATCCGTTTTGCCAAACTACGGAACAATTAGCTAACTCAAGCCTTGCAAGGCGTGGACTTTGCTTTCCAGTGCTAATTCGATAGCTAGTATCGATTGAACGCAAACATGTTGTACTCTTTACAATCCGTGAATTCCTTGTCAATCGATCAATCTTTATTTATTCACGAAGTCGTATGATAATACAACATCCTAAGAGTCATGAGAAAATTAAACTGTCTAAAACTAAAGTACATCAAAGTTATTTGACTAAGAGAGTGAAATACAATAAGAACTTATATACAGTTGCATTACTGGGTTCAAATCTTTCCCATTCAATAAAGTTATTTAAAATGATTTGAATTGGGCTGCTGTTTGATCTCAAAGGGGATCTTGTTCCACGGAACAGAACCTCTGTAATGCAGGCTCCCTTTTGCCGACTCAGAATTTCTAGGGTTGTGTGAATGTTCATGTGAAATGTTGGTAAAATTCCGCTTCAGGCATAGTGGGGAAAGTTTAGAGCTGTTACATAAGACGCGAAAGGAACCATTTATACGAGTAAAAACTCCTAGGCCAGGATAAGGTGCAGCTTGAGAAAGCCGTGAACGTAGATTTTGTACCATTCATACAGAGTGTAAGCCGTGGCCAGAGTAAGCCGCGGCTTATTTTCTCTCGTATAAACACAGGCTTCCCAAGCTCAAAATTCGACTCTGCATCAGCTTGTTTATATAGAGAATTGTATGGGAAAGTCGCCGGTTTGTAAAAAAAATGTTAAATAACTATCTAATCAGAAATAAAGTTTTCCTACCTCAAATGTGTCGCGTACTTGTCTCTTGTGTCGATTTTGAAGCCATTCTGACGCCGTTTAGTGAAGTTTTTCGAAATCGTTGTCTCTCCTTCTAAAAGAAGTAGAAGGCAGACCACTCTATCGATCGCATCAATCGCTGGCCAGACGTCACTCCACAAATTGCTCTCTCCTCGAAAGGAAAATTCCCGAATCGCGATAAAACCAACAGTTCCATAAGGCCCAATAAATTTCACTCCATCTACGTGTGTTTCGGCGGTCAAAAGACTCGTGAAGAACGAAAAATTTGGCTTGCAGTTCGCCTCTTCGGCTTTCCTGAGATGCTTGTGACCGACCTCGCGACAACGGCCGTTAACGCAAGGTCAAGTAGCTGGTTTCTGATTGGTCCATTTGAATTAAGTCACGCGCTGACAACAAGACCCTCCATCGGAGGGAAAGGTACATTTTGTCGCGAATCACCTGTCACACTAGGGCTGCAGCTGGTTTGTAACCGTGACAGAGTTCACAACTATCAAGCAAATTTAGAACGATAAGATTAGATTTTCAGCATAGCCAACTGAGGAAAGTGTTTGTATAAAAGCTTTTAATTCGGCGCCTTTTTTGCGCTCGCATTGATGTGTAAATCAGATTGGCGGGCGACCCACATTAGCGTAAGTAAAGGTTGACTGAATTTCCATTTGTTTGTCTTATTGACAAAGCACTAGAAGAGGATGCTCAGAGCTTACAAGATAAATTAAAGCTAAACATAAAGATTTGTAAACTGGAAAGGATATTTCAAATCATATTTTCGTGGCAGCCTGACATACGTATGTTTCGGCTCTGCCAAGCGACTCTTGAGAAACCTTTCGTTGTAGCTAATTTATCGAGCATCGCGTTCGAAGTACCGTTAGCACCGAAGTGGTGGTGGCAATTTCGCCATATATCTGATAAGGATTCCCTATTGACAGTAAGAAGAATAAAAATTTGTCGCCGGTAGGTAATGAACTTCGTACACATTCAGTGAAATTTCCTATTCGAAAAGGTCAATTTTTCACTTACTATCAGCGTGATTCATAGTGAAAATCAAAGAATAAAGGTTCCAATCTTCGAACCGAAACTGAAAAGAAAAGAAAACACAGCGGTCAAAAACCTGTTTGTCACAGACAAAAACAGACAGTTGCAAAAACATCAGGTAAAATTGTAATGAAACCCAAGCGCATTGAACCAAACCGGCATCATAGAACCAAGTATGACGCGAAAGCCTGTCTTGTGGTTTCAACAAAGTTGATTCATAAACCCCACGTTGTGTACTTTGTAAAACCGGAAAAAAATTTATGTGGCTTTTAAGGAGTATGGCTCTCTTTCTATTTGCATTGTTTGTCTCGCAGCAAGTGAATAAAACGCGGGGTAAAATTGTAATAATCAGTCGAGACAAATTAACCAAAAGCTGTAGAACTCTGTCACGGTTACAAACCAGCTGCAGCCCTAGTGTGACACTTGATTCGCGACAAAATGTACCTTTCCCTCCGGTGGAGGGTCTTGTTGTCAGCGCGTGACTTAATTCAAATGGACCAATCAGAAACCAGCTACTTGACCTTGCGTTAACGGCCGTTGTCGCGAGGTCGGTCACAAGCATCTCAGGAAAGCCGAAGAGGCGAACTGCAAGCCAAATTTTTCGTTCTTCACGAGTCTTTTGACCGCCGAAACACACGTAGATGGAGTGAAATTTATTGGGCCTTATGGAACTGTTGGTTTTATCGCGATTCGGGAATTTTCCTTTCGAGGAGAGAGCAATTTGTGGAGTGACGTCTGGCCAGCGATTGATGCGATCGATAGAGTGGTCTGCCTTCTACTTCTTTTAGAAGGAGAGACAACGATTTCGAAAAACTTCACTAAACGGCGTCAGAATGGCTTCAAAATCGGCACAAGAGACAAGTACGCGACACATTTGAGGTAGGAAAACTTTATTTCTGATTAGATAGTTATTTAACATTTTTTTTTACAAACCGGCGACTTTCCCATACAATTCTCTATATAAACAAGCTGATGCAGAGTCGAATTTTGAGCTTGGGAAGCCTGTGGTATAAACGGCCCTATTGTTATGGACTTTGTCCATAATTACAAGCAGCTGCCGTAATTTAAATTAACGTCTTGTTTCGAACTGCGATAAAGAAACCCTTATAGCCTATAAAGAAACAAAAAGGTCACGGTTGACATCTGTAGCCACCAAACTGAGAGATGCCATTTGTTTTCCTGCTCTGTCGGTTAATGACTCCATTTTTCAAGGCTCTGCAAAAGATGCATAAAGATCATATCACTGCTGTTCTTGGAGAAAGCACAGGTATGGATGCAAGTCGCCGGACAGAAAAATTAGTCCTTGAATCATGAAACCAATGCAACATTTCCCAACCAAATTTTTCCTCGCCTGGCGTTGGTCTCACGCCATTTGCCACTCTTTTTGCCGGGCACTTGATTTTCCAAGTGTTGGATTGATTGGCGCAAGTGTTGGATTGATTTTCCAACACTTGCGCTTGGCGCCAGTAGGCCCGTTTCGCATAGCATTTTGATTGGTTCATTTTTTGTTATGTTTTTTTCTTTTTTAATATTGGTTCAGCTTGTGATTGGTTGGAAAAATTCGCGCCACTTTCTCAACCAATGAGTAAGAAAACTAGAAAAACCAAAACTAATCGTGACTTGCACGAGTGCATTTTCCCGCGCATTTTTCTACGCCTGGCGCCGCCTTCATGTAATTGCTTCGAATTCTGATTGATTCGTTGCGTTGATTACGTCTGTTATGACTGGCCAGAGAGGTTGCTTTGGTTTTGGATTTGCGGCACTCGATTGAAACTCGATCTCTAGACAGTTCCAGCTAAAGTGTCTCGCTGTTGCTTCTCCTCAGGCGCCAGTGATATGCTGATACTATACTTGGATTTGATTAGTGGTCGACTGGGAGTTATGAGCGCTGAGATTACAAAATTCTTTTTAATCATCCTCACAAAGCTGATTGAAAAATCGCTGGTGAGTAAGAAGTCTGCATCGATTTAAATCTCATGAACAGTTCAGTTGAGTTTAATAACTATCCGAAAGTTTACCCTCTTTAATTCAACATTTTGTTATCTTTTAGGACTCGAAGCTTCTTCGAGCCATAACAAAGATCGAAGAAGACTGGATTAAAACCAAAGTGGTGAGCTAACAAAATTACTTCTCGTTATTCAGTGTCTGTTCCTTGCTTAAATAAAACGCTTGCGACTCTCTTTATGTTACCAGCATCTGTTCTTGATGAGAACTCTTACAATAATTGTTTCTTCTTCTTAGACACAGTTAACCATTCAGCGATTGCCGACACTGAGAGAGAAATCCGTGTTGCTGGTTCGTATGATGATAAACTACGAGACGAGATTCCCGGAAGATTTTGAGCTACAAGCGCAGTTTTTGGAGCTGGTCAATTATGCCTATAGGTTAGGAACTGAACCCCTTGTGGGCATTAGAGCGAAAAGCTCGATTTATTCTCAGCCTTTCTTTTTCCACGAATAAACCTAACTTATACGCATTGAGAATTCAGCTGGTATTGTTTTCTTTGTCAGAGAGTACACAGCAAAACGGTGGGGTACTTTGTGTTAGTTATCCCCATTCCATGCTCATTATTATCCTGAAACATTCCTTCGTACTTTAATTTCACTTTCTTTGTAGTGGTTTCCACTTACTTGATTTATACTTGTCTTTTTTCCTCTCTCAGAGATGAGACCCTAGTGAGCACTGAGCTAGCTTCCAAACTTGAGCCTGCATTCCTTTCTGGACTGCGATGCATTCAACCTCAGATTCGATCAAGATTCATGGAGGTAACAATAATAAACAATTATTGGACGAGGTTGAGCAAAATATCGTGATTTGTCAGTGGGGGGCAGTTCAATTATAATAATAATTGATCTGCGAGACACTGGCAGATCACGATATTTTGCGAAAACCGAGTTCAATAATAGTTTTATCATTCGATCACCCAGCTTGTTTTTCACAATTATTTCCGGGAAGCATGAAAAGATCTGTCATTTTTCGCTAAATTTGAAAAACTTGGACGCTTGGACACAGTTACGCATGAGCAGAATATTATTTGCAGCAAAATCACAGTTAGACGGTACTGCGCACGAGCAGACCATTATTTGTAGGCAGTTATTTGTAGGTCACGTGGTAGGCTCTGGGCCAATGAAAAGGAAGGGAAAAAAAGTATCGAATGATAACTGATATCTGTTATGTACTGATTACTGTTTATCTAGATCGTAACACAAAACACTTGTTTTAAACACATTCTTAGGCGGAAAATCGTGAGAAAAATTGAGAGTGGTTTGTTTCTTCCAAAGGTATTCGACAAAACCATGAAGAAGAAGCTGTACGATCGCTTGCTTTACATTTCTGTTCACAGGTAAGGCGGCAAACCACAAATTACACTGATTTTCAATGTACTCCAGTAATATAGTATGCACCGGTTACTCCTTTTTTTTGCGGTGGTTTCTCATTAAATTTGCGGTGGAATACATTAACGTCGATGACGTCATGAATAGACAACCCCACGCGTGTTCCATTACGTTAACCCCACGCGTGTACCGTCACACTGATTGCACTGACACGAAGGGGAACGGATGATAACCCACACGTGTACCATTACCTTAACTTTAAACAATGAAAACAATAGGCTTGCCCAAACGTGTCCGCTTTTATTGAACAGTGATTTGTTAATTGAAAACTCTATTGTTTCCGAAACCATAAATGTTCTCTCACTTTCCACGCACATCATTCACAAACCTTCGGTAGTACGAGTTTGAGTAGCAGTCATGGTTTTCAACCAGTTTACCGCTTTGGAAGATCAGGACATTCCTTCGGTAGTGTTTGAGCCGTGGGATGATTCGGTGAAAGAGTTTGAACCACAGGTAAATGCTCTTTGATCCTTTAAAGGGTGCGGAACACTTTGTAAGATTTCATGTTTTGTGATTATGACGGTTATTAATAAAACCTTATGTTTGCAGGATCCGCAAGAACCTTGTTCGAACTCTCAAAAGTGTGGAGCCGGTAGAAAACGACCAGCTCAGGTAACTTTCATTGAATTTTGAATATTGTTTGGTTTTTGGAGAAGCTAATACGGTTTATTTTGAAATTGTTTGTAGGATGATGCAGATAGTCTCACCAAAAAATCTCGCCATGCATGTGAAGCCTGTGGCAAAGTCTTCACACGTGTAGACGCTCTGAAACGCCATCAAGGTACTCATTTGAAAGAGAAAGAACATCGATGCTCCAAATGTGAAAAATCATTTCATCGCAAATGGGATCTAAAACGCCACGAGAAACAGGTTCACGAACGCCGAGCTGCTCAGCGGGAATACAAGTGTACTACCTGCGGAGAAATTTTCCAAAATATGGCTCCATTCCGAGCTCACCAGAAAACAGCCCACACTAAACCCTCTTCTGCGGCCACGAAGCGACCACGGGAAGATGAATCAGGTAGATCTCTCTCAAATTTTTAAAATATATCTTTAGTGAATAGGACAAGTCGTATGTTAATTTTAGAATAATAATAATATATTATATATCTTATATTGCGCAGTCTAACATGCAATAAAGATATTATCGAATGCGCATTACAACATTGAAATCTTAAAGTAATAAATGGCTAATCCAATTAATGATAATAATAAAAATAATTTACAATTTTCGTAAAGCAGTAAAAATAAAAATATGAGTTAATAAGAGAGCTAATAAAAAGCTAATTTAAAAAGATGTGTCTTTAGTAAAACTTTAAAAGTGTTCAATGATTGACATCGTCTAATTTCTAAAGGGAGTCGATTCCATACTTTGGGCGCGGCATTTTCAAACGCCCTATCACCTAGTGTCTTTTTTGTTGTATAAGTATTGACCATAAGAAGTATGCTCCGGTGTGATCTCAACTGATACCGCGAGCTCTCTTTGATTTTTATCAAATCTAAAAGATATTGTGGTGCGACACCGTAAATACATTTGTGAACTAGCATTGCTATCTTGAATTCTATTCTATGGATAACCGGAAGCCAGTGCAGGTTGATCAGGGATGGTATTATACTATCATACCTTGATACAGTACATACCAGCCGAGCTGCCGCGTTCTGCAGGCGTTGCAGCTTACCAAGATGAACAGCGGGCGTACCGTATAATAAACCGTTGCAGTAGTCTAATCGTGACATTATAATAGCCTGTACAATGGTCTTCCTATTGTCATATGATGATACTTTCTAATACGCCGGATGTTGTGTAGATGGTAATAAATAGCCTGACATATGCTGTTAATATGTGTGATCATATTCATGTTTGCATCAAACCAAACACCAAGATTTCTAACCGAGTAGACAGCAGAAACCATTACCTCACCTACTTGTAAGTCATTTATCATAACCTTATTTAGCTGCGCGCGTGTACCTATAATAAGAAACTCAGTCTTAGCATCGTTCAGCTGAAGTTTGCCTTGGACCATCCAGGTTCTTATGTCCCTGATGCAGGCTTGTAAAGCGTTAACAGCATCCGTCTCTGTAGCAGAACCATCTGGCTTAAATGAGATGTAGAGCTGATAGGTAGAAGCGTATCGGACATGCCGACTTCTAAATTGGTCGGCATAGGATCGAGTTGACAGCTTTTCTTCGATGATCTACTGACCAGCTTCCTCATATCTTCCACAGAGTACGTATTGAAATGATCAAGTTTCCTATCGCCTGTAAACACTTTATCCTCAGCCACCGCCCCAGGGTGAAGAGTGCACGCATCAAGCTCTGCCCGAATCTTTGCAATCTTACGGTCAAAACACCGCCCGATATCGTTGCCTAAGATTGAATTGTCCGTGTATTCTGGAAAACACAACTCATTCCTCGGAAGTAAAACGATCGAGTGGCCCTAAATAACTTTCCTTGGTCTTCACTATTGTCTTTCACAAAGTCTGAGTAGAAAGCACGCTTAGCCCGTGTACTTATGTAAGTAACATGGTTCTTGAGTTTCTTGAATGCCAACAAATCTTCCTGTGATCGTGTTCTTCTTCATCTCCGTTCTGCTTTCCGGCGTCCCCTTTTTGCCTCAACTATCTCACTGGTATACCAGGGTACCTTGGGCCTTGCCCGCACTGTTTTGGTTTTTAAAGGTGCATGACGGTCAAGAACTTGAGAGAGTGTGGTCGTGTAATCCTCTACAAGTCCATCCAAGTCCAGTGGGGTGATGGGATCTCTATTACCTCGATCACATAGCCCTGTAAGTACTACATCGTTCGATAGGCTCTCAACGTCCAGGGATTTAGTTTTCCTAAACTTTATTATCCTAGTCTGAAATGAAGGCTTACTGATGGCAACATCACAATGTACAACTGCATGATCGGAGAAATAACGACAGGCGCGTGGTGGACTCGCGAGAATATCCTTAATCTTTCTTGTTATAGCAAGATCCAGGGTGTGACCATGTATGTGCGTTGGCTCTGTCACATGTTGCTCCAAACCAAGAGACTCAAGCAGATCTAAAAACTTAAGTGTATCAGTGTCATTAGGAACATCCACATGTATGTCGTAATCTCCAACGATAATCAAAGGCTCTTTAGATAGAATAGTGGACTCCATCAGGTCAGAAAACTCCATCAGAAAAGTGTTAATGGGCACCCTGTGGTGGTCATCAGAATTCTGTGGACGGTAGACAATCACAAGCCGTATCTTGCGGGAAGTCGACGTTTGGACTAACAACTCGCAAAATTCAAGCGACTCTTGAATTCCGTCTCGAGTCTTACTGCATGTAAAATGCGACGTTTAAATCAATTAGATTCGGCAGATATGTATTAAATGCGAGTTCAGTCGAATATTCGACTGATCCAGTCGAATATGCGACTGAAGTTCGACAGTTGATTTAAACGCTGCATTTTACACGTGCCGAAGCTAATTCATAAATTATGTTTAATTACATTTTACTCATAACACCACAGTTTTATGCTACATGACATGCGCGAAGAAAACTGGCGGGAAGTAATCGCGGGTGTAAGAAACAATATGGCGGTTGTCGAAGATAGTATGTGTGGTTTCGTACTTCAGGGGAACCCAACGACAAGTTTCGGTAGATATTTGTTCGGTGGAGGGTAATTCGCCTTGCGCTTTCGGCGTCGATTAAAGAGTGCACTCGGATTTTCGTGGCCTAAAAGATTCGCAATTGGGACTGATCATAGCTCCTGAGGTTTTCGGAAAGGTCGAAATTGTTGTTTTTGGCAGTCAAAAACGTCAGCTAGCATTTTCGGAAAGAAAGTAGTTCCCTAGAAAGTTCGTTGAAAGGTCATTTCAGCTTGCATTTTCCCAAAGGAAAATTTTGTTCCCTAACATTTTCGGACAATTAAAATTTCAGCTAGGGAATCCGAACAGATCAACTTCTTCTAGCTTATGAAAACATTGCTTTAAACAGACTTCAAACACCATAAGGTACTTAAAAATGGCTTACTACACCTTTTGGTTGATTAAGCTCGTTGGGTGCCCCTGGTGCTTCTCAGTTCTCTCCAACAAAGTATACATGTGTGACATGCGGAAATTTTTTTTGTATAAGATGTTTTTGAAGAAGACGAGGAAACACCGGGTTGGAAGGCAGGACGAAGCGTAGCTCGTTGCGAAGCTTGTTTTCCGGAGAAGGTGGAGAACGGAGTCAATGTACGAGAATTTGATCAGGAAAGTGAAACGAATATCAAAGCTGTCACTCGCACTCGGCAATTAAATCCGGCACAATTGGCCATGTTCTAAACGAGTGAGGGCCTGGGAATGAGTTTTAAAATTTATCGATTGGAAAAAATGGTTTACACGGCATGAAAGAGCATCTCAAAAATGTACACCTTACCAACTTTGACGCTGTTCAGTTGAATTGGAGCTGAAACGAAAGCTTTTGAAAATTGTGAAAATTAGAGACTTTGTATGGTTTGAAGGGACACACTTTCCGAAATAGAGACATTTGTATGGGATTTTTTAAAGATCTAAATACATGTCACTTAGCGACTTTTCGACCAAACATGGTCAAAATTGCGGAAATTACTTATTTTGAGATACCCTCTCATATGAGAATCGATTTAGTTCAATGCCATTGATTTTCAACGAAGTTTGGATTCGTTCCCGGGCCCTTACTCGTTTAGAACATGGCCAATTAAATGCGACGTTTAAATCAAATGCCGAACTTTTTTAATTCAAGTCGACTTAAAATTAGTGTGAAATTCGGCGCATGTAAAATACGACGTTTAAACCGGGCCTTAGTGGGGAAACAAAAGCATACAAAAGCCTACCATAGCTTATCATTTCCAGGTGGGGCATTATAAACGTTCTTTTTTGTAATAAATAATTTTTTGTCTTCTTTTTCCCCCCAATTATATTTATTTCGTGTTAACTTCTTTTTTCTGTATATTTTAAGTTTTTTTAAATTGAATTTTCTTCGTCTTTTGGAGATGTTCCGGAATGTACTGGGATTTTCGGGAATGTTCCTAAAATCGACGGCCACTCAACAACTTGAAATGTACGTACCGATACAATTCCCAAACATTCCAGCATGGAGCAACAGACAATGACCAATCACGCGTAAGCGTTCCCACGCGCAATTAACTCAAAATATGCAAAGTGATTTTTCTCTGGTTTTTGGTCACGTAGCGTTCAAATATAAAGATCGAGCTGAAATGAACAACAAAACATTGAAAACGGAAAAAAAAAGCTGCTCAAAATCAAACGAGAATCACTTCGTGAATTTTACCGGGGCCACTTTTGCCTTGGCAACCCACCTTTTACACTAGCATGCATAAGGGTCGTTTACATCAAGAAGTTTATCGCGGGACATGAAAATCTATTTTATCGCAAATATTCTTTGGAGAAAACAACGTCTAATTGCTAATGTGAAAAGAGAAAATGATATTTGCCTGTGTACTCATTTCGATAATAGAATTACGCCTCGGCTTTCATAAAAATCTTCCCTGCTAGCAGTAGCCTCCTACGCAGACGTCTTTTGGCTCGTCACGCAATCTTTCCTCCCCAACAACGTTGTTGGGGAGGAAAGATTGCGTGACGAGCCAAAAGACGTCTGCGTAGGAGGCTATGCTAGCGGACGTCTCTTCTGCCAGCAGGGCCGGAAATAAAAATCACGCCGGCCAAGGGCGCCTATGCTTTGTCGCATAAAAATTGGCATAAAATCTACATTAAATCAAACGGCTGATTCTTAACGATATCCAAAAAAGTAAATTTAATTTAGTCATAGTTTACAATTTTTGAAAACGCGGTAACCCTGTGCTGTTGAAGACGGTTTTTTGTCTTCAAATCACGGGCTCGAAAAGTCCAGGTAATCATGGCACGTTGCGGGCCAAATCTACAAACTTCCAGGGTCTCGTTTTCATTCCTAAAACGGACAAATTACTTCCTTGGCACTTAAAATAAAAAGGAAAAACATAAATCGATGTTTAGGTAGCCTCAGAATGGAAGATCAAGGTGAACGGAGCCCTCAAACTTTTCTTGTGAATAATTTTTCCTTCCCTCAACCGCGACGAAAACAAGGCGATCGGTGCGCTTTCAAGAGAGTTTTGAATACAGATAGCGGATTTAAAGCAGCTGCCTGGACTTTAGAAAACAAAAATGGCAATGTACATATTAGTTGGAAGTTGAATTCAGCTTTTAGCACGATAGGCAAGGCCACAGCCGATACTGAAATAACTGCAAAATTTGTGGGAAAAACTCACGCTTTCGCTTTTGCGTGAATAATTAATTCGAACACGCGTTCACGCAGCGAATCGCGTCTGTGAAATTTCGAACATTTTTGTGCTTTTAGATAAGTTTTTTTTGCCTCATCTTGAATGAAAATTTATTGTTATTGAACTTCCTGTCGCGTTTCTTTCATTTGGTTGCCTTCATTTGAGAGTTTTAGTGCACGCTGGATTTGGATTTCTGTACATTTACGGCGACCCCGTGATTTGTTTGTTTAGTATATTCGCTTCCCTCAAATATATTTTTATTGAGTCTTGTTCAGCTTCTACGGAACTACTGGGGATAGAGCTAGGTTGGTACTAAATTTACACAGTTGAAAAACGATTTATTTCAAAATAATTGCCTTGTTTTTGTCGTCTTTTTGATGTACAACTTTCCTCTTTCTCTCGCTGCGCTGTAAAATTTCAAAATAATTGCCTTGTTTTTGTCGGCCTTTCTGATGTACAAGTTTCCTCTTTCTCACGCTGCGCTGTAAATTTCGTCGGGCGGCGAAAAAATTATCCGATTTCTTCTTTTTGAATTCGTTTTACGTAAGGAGAAACCAACTGCATTATTGAGCTATCACTTTGCATAACAGGCTTTATTGTTTCATGAGAATCAGTGTTGCTTTGAGTAGGTCCTGGATTCTTCTCGACATCTGTACTTAGTTTGAAACTAAAATAATTAGTCATATGACTTTCACTATAACATGAAAACAATGATAAATATCGACGTGCTTTACACTTTAGTTTCATTATGACGTGATAAAGCCGACTACTTATAAGACAACAAAGAAGTTTTCTTGGGCACAGTCACTTTAATTAAATAAAATATCTTTGGATCGTGTTTATGATTACATTTATAACGTGTATTATAAAGCTTTCTAACCTTTTTAACATAGCGATGCAACTTTGAGGACTTCGGTATAAGAATCGATGAAATCCTTTTGAAGAGAAACTTTTTTAACACGCTACTCTTGTTCTTGAGACGTCTTAAAAATCGCAGTGAAATTCTGCTTGGTTCACGGGCACGTCTATAGCGCTTTGTAATAAACTTACATTTTACAAGAGATTGATGTAAAGATAGTTTTGATATATGTTCGCTTTGATTCTCGAATAAAAGGTTCACTCGTAAGTGGTCGCTCGTAAATACGTCTCTCTAACACTGAATACCCTCCATTGCCTCGTGCTTTTCTCCAAATCTTCAAAATGGCGAACATGAGACCAACTGAGCCACCAATGCATCTGACCAAAGTTACTATGACAACGATTTTGTCACAGCGGAAAGCGGGGCCCTGGAAACGAGACATTGAAAAAACGAAAGGAACAAACAGCATTTTATAACCGGTTCCAGCCTTTGGCTGGCCCCGGTAAAAAGGTTGATCGAAAATTGTTCAAAAAGTTGCCGTCAACTTGTGGACCGGGCCTAACACTTTTCATCGACAAAAAGAATAAGAGAAGGCGCTTTTAATTAAAATGAATTGATTTTAAAATGTTCAAAATGCACAATACGTTGATTAGTATCGTTGTGGTGTGATTGAAAGCCGTGTGCTTTAAAGGAATCAGGCGGTTTTTTAAAAGCAAAACCAAAGTAATAAAATGCTTGTTGACCACATTATTACCCAAGCGACTTCAACCTTTGTCAAAATTTTCTACCAAACTTCAACGACGTTTCGATATAACGAAGAGAGGACAGCAAATAAAGCGAAATGTACACGCATATAATGTGCATATAATTCCATATAATATCGTTTGTACACCATATAATGCATAAACCACCCTCATAATGGCAAAACACTGCTCATATAACGAAAAGCACCGTATATAATGGGAACTGCACTGCATATAATAAAGCAAATTGGCATAAGACAGTCCAGGCGTTCCATATTATGACTAAAACGTTACGTTGTTTGAAGAGAGTATCACATTTGTAAACTAGCAGACCTCTGAGAAGACGGACGCTCTGAAACACTTTATCTTTATGACGCGAGTTCTGTGATTGGTCCATTTCGATCCTGTGTAGTTTCAGATCACTCACAAGATACATCAGGCATTGAAAACGTTTTGCGGGCGTTTTGCAGCTAATAAATTCTTCAGCGAACAATTTTAAATGAAATTCAAACGTACGCTAGTTTGGACAAAGAAATAAAAACAAAAGGAGGCCAAGATAAGGGAAGAGCCGGAGAAAGGTACTCGAGATGTAGCCTCCTACGCAGACGACTTTGGGCTCGTCACGCGTTCCTTCCCCACGAACGTCTGCCACTTCAGTTCGCCGGCGGTTAGCCTTTGTTTTGAAGAAACCAATAACGAGCTGCGTAAGAATGGAGATCGATTCCGGCAAACTATTCACGTGCATCGTTTGGGCCACAAATTGGAAAACGAACTATGATTGGCTAACCGGCGTGAACGGAAGTGGCAGTTCAGTTCAGCAGACATTCGTGGGGACGCGTCACGAGCCCAAAGACATCTCATTCTCGACCCCAGAGCTCTTCTCGGGCTTCGCACCTCGAAGGCTCTGGGAAACTCCATATTGATCGTAGCCAAAATCTGGCTATATAGACTTCAAAGCGCATGCTCGAGCACTCAAACTCCAAAATGGCTTCGCTGTCTGAAACAGTCCTTGCAGTATGCCTTAGCAAAAGGTGGTAAAGACTCTAGATTTCGCTTGCTGTACCTTCAATAACACGCGAACTCTGAATTTTAAATCTCAACCGACAGCTGCGGTTCTCGCTGCCGACATCAATCAAATTTCCAGCGGCTTCCGACTGCAACCGAGAGGCGATGATCGATGATTTATGGCCCAAAGCAGTTTCAAGCAAGCATCAGAAGCGTGGCGGCTGAGTCCGTTGATTTCCTGTACGTTTCTCAGGAAAATCGATCGGATAGTTTCAGTTATTTGAGGATCTATCCATCGAAACTTCCCGACTCAGGTTAGGCAATTCACCGAATCTTGAATTACGTGGTATTCTGGAGTTTGGTACATGTTTGATAGATTTTATATTTCCATTTGTATAGTGAGAAGTCGCACGGTAGTTGGAAGTAAAAACAGGGGAAGTTTGTGGCTCTGAAACGACCCTAAGCGATGGATACACAAAACACTGAAGGTCGACTGCGTCGAAGATTACATCAATAAATAACAATTCATGCTTGTTGAACTGGGCCGTCGTCTTTCATCTAGTTATCCCTTTGCACTATTATTAGAGACAAAGAATACGGGAATTATGAATCTAAACCTTGTATTTAGCGCACATGAAACTTCAAAAGTTTTCAATGCAAATGGCTTTTTTGTCCGGGAGTGTGTTGAAAATGAAATTCTGAATAATTATGGAAATCTCAGTAAAGGAAGGACGTTTTAGGGGTTTCACTCATGTTTATTTTGTAGTTCGCTACACAAGAGTAACCGTTTAGTTTTTCGCACGTACCGAGTTGGCCAATCAGAAGCAATTTCAATGTTTGAACTGATAACCAATCAGAGCTGAAGCTTGCGTAGAGTTCCCCAGAGCCCTTCCCGCGTCACGCCCGTTAGACATGCGCAAAAGGGAAGAGCTCTGGGGTCGAGAATGAAAGCCATCTGCAAGATGGAACCCCGTACAGTGTGCGGAGTTTTATGGTTTCCTCCAGGATTCCAGTTCCACACGCTCCGGCGATCCACTCGGCGTCAACCCTTTATCCAGGAAGTCTCCATGAGGTGAGCTGTTTTTTTCATGTGACGGTATTCTCATAAGTGTTAAGAGGCAGTCGCGCTAAAAGCGGTCCTCTCGACTTGGCGACCAAAAAAAGTTTTCCTTCATTTTTTTGACCATGAAAAGGGTTTGGTACACATGTTTAAAAGATGCTGTAATTATTTTCCAACTCTTTATTTTTGCGCCGCCACAGGCCCAAATTGAATTTTGGCTCACCTGCCCGAACTGATACCGATCGAAAGTGTAAATTTCACAGACTCTGACTGCAAAAATCTAGCTCACCGAATTCTATTTCGCTGCAAGTTGCCAGATGTGTTGGTTCGATCGATTTAAAACGCACAAGGGAGGCACAGTGTGCAATTTAATATTCACGCATAAATTTCGCGGAAGCCATCAGGATCTCATGTCACAAAAGCATTCATGTTACTACTACTACTACTATTTATTTATTTATTTATTAACTTTACAACCAGAAGAGCTGCTACAATGATGCAAGATTAAAAAATAACTTGAAAACATTATGGTGACAAGATACATGAACAAGAAAACAAAAAATGTAACACGAAATAAAACAGCAACTTGGTTGAGGGTCTGACCAACAGGACACAGGTCCCATGCAAAGGTCAGCCAAATAATAATAAAACTACTAGAGCACGTTATTTTTTTTTTTCATCAAAAGCCTGGGAAAAAGTATGTTGAGCCGAAGCCGACATTTGATTGACTTATTTCTGTGTTCTACATCACAAATAATTCTTGATTTTATGAGAAATTTTGATACAATCTTACTTGTTAATGCGGTGGCGTCACGGAGTCTGGTGCGTATCGGAGGTAATTTACATGTAATTTGACTTGAAATACTGTTGATCTGCACGAAAATCGAGGGACCTGGTTCATTGTAACCTTTGACATAAAGTATAAATATTGCTTGGATTTTCAGTTGTTTTAGATGGGTGTCACTAAAACGAATAACGGAGTAACGAGTAGCGAGTAACAGAGTAACGAGAAAACGAGTAACGGGCAAAAACTAACTTCCGAGCTAGGATTTCGAGTTGGATTTTCGAGTTGGATTTTCGAGTTAGGATTTCGAGTTGGATTTTCGAGTAAGGATGTAGAGTCGGTCATTCAGTCTCCTCAAGAGAGCAAAGTAAAGGGGGTTAAAATGCGTCAACGCATCTACAACGAGGAAAAATCTTTTCAAGGCTTGAATTCATGAGATTCCCCGTATACAGCAGTGTAATCGATCGAAGCGTATGGAAATTCAAGCTTATCTGAGGCGGTGAAGTTAATTCAGCGAGCTGAGTCCACCTTTGTGACTCATTTGTTGTCACTAGAATGTCATGGACCATCACATCGTCGTTTGCTGATAAATGTTACACACATGTAAAATGGGGGTTCTGGCGCAGGGCGCGCCTCGTCGCTTCCAATCTCGTCCCCAGAGCCTACGTTACCCTTGTCCAGCGGAACGGGCAACGGACGCTCTGGAAGAATCCAAAACCGGAACTAGAAAATCCTGGTTCCGGTTTGATTGCGCCTGCGTGAGGTTTCAGGACAAAATGGCAGCTGTTGATTATGTCAACACATTCAGCAGGACCAATTTAGGGCAGTCAGCAGGGGCGATTCCACGGTAATCGACCAATAATCAGAAAACAGTCACATACATGCGGTAGAAGCCAACTTGTGAGCGATTTCCTTTGTATAACACGACTCTTTCTAAGGATACATACATCGATTCTTTAGAGGAAGCTCAGTTACAACTTGCAAGTTTAATTAAGCTTTACATTACCCGCTTAGAGGATACTTATAATATAGGTTCGGATTCTCAAGAATCATCATTTCAGTGTTGGCTTAGAAAAAGGCCGATGAAAGCTTAACCTCAACAATAGTCCCACCTCAATTTTTGTTAGCCCACCCAGAAGTTCTTACTGTAGCTGCTATCTGGAGAACAAGATTTTTAATGATGTAATGAAGTAGACTACTGACTCGGCAAATTTAATTGAAGATTATCTGATATAATTATATTTTTTAGTATTATTTTTACTTTTACAATGAGACAGTGTTTCAGTACCTTTTCTCATCATTGAGTAATTTTAAGTGCAAATAAAGTTTCATTATTATTGATGGATTTTTTGGTTGTATCCTATATGGTCATTGAGCTTTTCTATTCAAAACTTGCCATCCCCTTCCCCACCTTGTCTGTTGGATGGTTTCATAAAAGATACATTTATCTTTCAAGTATACATATTACATGAAATATATTTTCACCCATAAAGAGTTCCCTAAAAATAAATGTGACCTCTAAGGCATTTAACATGGCCCCCTTACTTGTCCTTGACCTGGGGGAGGGGGATTGCCTATTTATTATGCCACAACACAGTTTTTGTAACACATCTATTTATGAACAAATGAAAATCCTGAAAATAGAATATATAGCTGACCCTCGCACCTGGCTATTAGAATTCTGGAAAAATCCTCTACATTTATGTGTTAAAATGTATTAATTTTTGGCAATATTCTTCCCTAGTTCTGGCCATGTATGGAAAACACTTTCTACATGCAAGTGTCTTTTCCAGTCTCGCAAGCTTAGCCTGCACAGCTACAGTAACTTCGTTGAAGAAGGAAGACATAGTCTAGTCCTAAGGGTTTTTAGATCCCTTTTCAGATAAAGCAAATCCTGATTTGTTTTTTTGGTTGCACATCCAAGGCTAAATCAAGGAGACACCAAATTAGAGGCAATCTTGGGTCCATCAAAATACAGATTGATTCAAAAGCACTTAATTTTCCTTTGACACTGATATATGGTAACCTTGCAATAAATGCAGAGTGCGAGCAGTATGAGCCAATAGGAACTGCTCCTATTGCCAAATATAGAATATTTTATTCAGTTTGATGCCCAATACCCAAATCACGAATGAGAAAAGAGTGTTGTACTCGTACCCTGAGTCAGATGTTTTTGGCTGCACCATTATCACAACTTGACCTTGAAGGACACATTGTATAGAAAATGACAGAGGTCTCAAACAGCAGTATGATTAAAAATAGCTAAAGAAAGTAATTCAATAGTTTTCTATAACTTTATTCCTGTTTACCATTGTCCTTACATTACCAAACATTGCTGCTCCAGTTTTAAACTTAGCCCAATTTCTCTTATGATAAGCCTTCTCTCTAATAGGTGCAACCCTCCTCAAAAATAGATGGAAAAAATCAGCCTCTGAGGGAGTATTTTACGGTATATGTATAAATTATTTATTACACAATGGATCAATCTCATTAAAGATGACTATATTCTGTTTATATAATGAATCAATTCACTGTCAATTTCTGTGCACGGAAACCATATTGTTGCGAAATTCGACTACCACATTCCTCGTCTAACTTACGCTCTCTTTGAACATGATCTGCACATTGCCTCGCCTACTCTAACTCTTCAACAAGATATTTCAACTCCTTTATCATTGGTTTTGATGTGGAAAGTTTTATTTAAACACGAACGGCACAAATACCTTGAACATTGGTCGGAGTACATGTTGTAAATCGACATCTGTAAGCTGTTTGAGAGCTATTAAAATTCCATCTAATTTCGCCTTATCTCTACAAACTTTAAAAACGCGGTGGTTTCTAACCGCATTATTACAACGACAGTAATTTTCCTTTGCTTGTGATCATTTCTGTAGCTTTCGTTCCGCCATTGCCTGACACTTCGCGAAAACAACTTCCGATCACTTCCGATGCGGTTCATCCGGTCATGTTTATTGCTTTGTTTTTACCAGCCAATCAGAAGTGTCCTTTTTTGGATTCGCCCAGAGGTTCGTATCCTTGGCGCTGGCCAAAAGGATCGCAGCCTCTGGGAACGAGATTGCGTCGCTTCGCTCCTCGTTGCGCTTGCGCCAGAGACCCCCATTTTACACGTGTGTGTAACATCATAGCGCAAGAGCGGAAGCCACAATTGCCCACATTGAGAACTTTTTACAGCGGGGGCAGCGGTCAGGCAACCATTTGAAACCGGTTAAACCAGTTTCAAACCGGTTTGAACCACGTCCACCAAAATTTTGCGCCAGGTTATACACCCTATTGAACAAAATGGTCATCAGGCAAATGGCAGCAGCACGCATGCAGGAAGAGATGTTGAACGAGTTTTATGCCACGGATGGGGCAGCCATCGGACAGCAAGTTTTGGACTTGGCATATTTGCCACAAGAAATTAAAAACAAGATTTTGAAAGATTTTATTTCATTAAAAATTAAGGAAAGACGTCAAATTGGGTGGAACGAAAATCTTTTCACACAAATGACAAATCTTCTGAACATTAAAAAAAGAAGTCGAATGGGGTGGCGATTAATTAACGTGGATATTATTATCATGGGGATGTTTCCAGATTCAGACACATTTGAAGAAGCTGAAGAGTGTTATATGGATTATCTTGAGAATGAAGCTGAAAGAGAAATGGACGATATGTTATGTCTTGGAGAACCATTTGTGCCTAGAATGTAATTTAAGAATTTTTGAATGCGAATGTTTATAAAAAATAGGCCGTCTTTATTATTCACACAAGTCTATCCCAAATGGTTTCGTTACAGTAATTTTTTTCCTGCGATTTGCTCAACGCAGGTGAAGCACAAGTTTCGCCTATGGGCGGAAAAACAGTTGCGTGACATTTTTCTTAGAAAACCGGGAGTCAATATTTTTAAATTACCAAGACCTAGCCGGGCAGAAAAACATGGCCAATTTAGCCGATAACAGGAGTCAATTCTGTGCCATTTTTTCTTTTTTTACCTCTTCCATCGCTTCAGCAAATTGAGAGACGATTTGTCTTACATCTCTCTGCCAAACGGGCGTACAAAGTTCTGAGAAAAATGCAATCATTTTTGCCTCACTGAGAGATATAATTAATTCAGTCTTTCTTTAATTTATGATTGCATCATACTGATTACATCATCCAGAAAAGTCCCGAAAGCGCATGCGTATTCACCAAAGAATTAGATTTGGGAAATAACCACAAAGAGATATGCCTTAAAGTCTTTGAAAATTTTTTACAATATAGAGAAAGTTCGAAAAATATTATACTTAGTTCACAAACTGTGGTGAAGCCACTATCTGAAGCCTGTTTGACGACTTGTGCAGACGGTGAATTACGGAGTATAGGGGGATGTCTTCCAGTGGACAATACCCCTTGGGTGATTCGCTCCGGCCCTACTGGTAACAGGGGGGTGCTCATAGATCACCTCGGTGATCTAAACCTCGCTCAGAGGTAAAATGGAAAATGACAGCCGCCTTGTCAGCGGTGGGAAAAGTCCTAGCTGGGGCTAGGCAAGAAAAGCCACCGAGCACCCCCCGACAAGGGTTTTGTCTCTTTTCATGTCACGTCACGCAACGTAGCGCGTTGTCACGCATGACAGAAACAGTAACGTAACACCTGCGTTACGACTGTAACACATCTGTTTTTTATGAAATAAAGAGAAAATTTTGTTTTTTCCTCCTCAAAATTCAGTTCAAAACTTCGTCAGTTGCCGCGATTTTTTTTTTGGAACTCCTCCCGTATTTCTTCGCGGATTTTTTCGACATCAGGCTGCGTGGGCTGTGGAGGTGTGGGTTTTTGTTTCGCAAACTTTTGGCGCAAAGATTCTTTGCAGCTTCGATAGTTCTCGATTTCACGCAAAACTGTTCGAAACTCCACATCCGAGACCTTGTTGTCATCGATTGCGATGGAAACGCAACCCTTGATGGAATCATGTTTCGGAACAGCCAGAGCGTGAACCTCGGCGTGTTTTTCAACCCTTTTTTCCAGCTTTTTGTTGAAAGCTGCCAGGGCTGTGGAAACCGCTCCACAAAATGCACCGACAGCACCCAAAAGGAGCGCCAACTACAATTCCCACACCAGTTAAAGCCGCCGCTAGACCATTGGAAGAAAGGGCAACCGATGCTCCGCCAAGGCCGACCGTAAAGTAGCGGACCACTTTCCTGGCCTTCTTGTATTTTTTCAACATGGTCCTGTAATGTTCCTCCTCTTCGGAGATTTGTTTTTCAATTTCGCTGATCTTTGTCAGCCGGAAACTGTTTTTTATCTGCATAATCCACTTGTCTTTCACTTAATGACACTCCCATTGAGCGCTCATTTGAAAGAATTTCCTCCCCCCGCCCAAAGGCGGGATCCTGTATGTCTGGATAAAGTTTTGTGTAATGCGCCCCACCCTCAGGCGGAGCGGCCGGCAACACATTCGCAGGCGACATCATCTCTCTTTATAAAAAAGAAAATATAACAAAAGCAGATTATTTTTTTAATTGATCGATAACTCAAAGTTAAGAAAGTTACGAAAGTCAAACAGTTCTCCATTTTCATCTTTGACTGACAGAGTCACACTGTGCACATGTTCGCCCGTCGAAGCGGCACGAAATGCTTGCTGTTCGGGCGCACGATAGTTTATTGTTTCGAAACCCTCCCCCACGATGTCAAACTTGGCAAGCACGTTTGTTTTTTCTGCATTCAATAAATTTTGGTCCCGGTTGACCAAATCGCAGTACACAAAGAAGACATTTGGACCGTTGAGCTTTGAAATATACACATTCGAATTAACGCGTGTGGGGTATTAAAGTGCCTATGAAGCGAAATTTGTTTCTTGCTAATTTTAACGTTTACCCCTAAAAACGCAAGAATCTCAAAATTTGAGGTGCTTGTGATTAAAATTGTTGATTTTACGAGCGTTTGAAGTTGAGCTATTCTGCCTTTAAAAATGGTCAGGGGTCTGGGTCGTGTTTATTCGCGAAATTTTATGATGTGACGTCATTTTGGGTACAAAAATGTGTTTGCGCTTGTGAATTATAGTGAAATAGTTGGAATACTTGTCCCCAAAATTACGTCAAAATTACGTCACAGCTACTGTCACGTGTCTTTTTGGCCGCGCGATTCAAATGCCATTTTTGAGGGCAAAATAGCCCAATTTCAAACGCTTGTATAATCGCCGATTTTAATCAAGAGCACCTCAAAGTTTGGAATGTTGAGTTTTATGGATCAAACTTTGAAATCAGCGAGAAACAAATTTCGCTTCATAGGCACTTTAAGAAAATCGACTAAAATTTGGGGAAAAATAAGGATGTTGTTTTCAGGGTTTTTGATCGCCACGATGCCAGAGGGGTCATTTACCTCAGAAGTAAGTTTAGTGCCGAGTTCTGCAAAAATTAAATTAAGGTTTTTTGCGAGACCTTTGGGGGTGTAATCTCCTGGAGGAAACCCTTTTGTAGAAGTACGTTGACCATGATTATTTAACAACCAAATTAACCCAGAGCTTTTTACATTGAGCCACGAATTGCAAAGCGAGCAGGAAATAAGCCGGACATAATCGGCTTTCGGAACCGGCTCATCAAAAAAAACGGTGCAGGGGTTGTCAGTTGTGGAAATGGTGATCACAACCATTTATTTAAGCGCACATTAACATTCAGTTAAAAATATTACCTCTTTCATAAGATGGCAAATTTTTTGCAGTGGATCCAATCACCGCAGGCCCGCCAAATTTCTAAAATGCAAAAGACAAAGCTTGGGCCAATTTTTTCGCGAAATTTCCTTATGCCGACAAGAGCAAATTTGTCGCACAAACCGACTTTACCGATAACCATAAGGCAACAGCTAAAATTTATTTCAAAGCTGGGCCAGATTATCTAAAAAGCGTTTTTGGTTCAGACAGAAAGTACTGGCCCAAGGCTATGAAAAAGGCTCTGGGGTTGGAAAAGAACGGAGGGTTTCCCCAGGAGCTGTCATTTAACAAGAACGCAGCCAAGCCGGTCCCCGCTGGTGTGTTTTCAGAAAACATTCAAACAGAAATTGGAAAAATGTTGGACAGTTTACAAAATATTTACGTTTTACCCACAGAATTTTTCACCATTCAGTTTAGGAAATTATTTGAAAAAAGCCAAATGACATTCACAAAATCAAAATATGAAAGGAAATGGATTAAAGGGCCGAATATGTCATTTTGGCCGCAACAACTTAACTTTGCCGTTTGGTGCGCAACAACAGGTTGTGGAATTTCAAGAGAAATTTTAACTGGTTCAGTTTTGCAAGGAAACAAACAACTTGAATCAATTTATTTCTTTCACGTTTATTTTACCATAAGGCGTATTCTTTGGGAGATGGGTGGAATACAAAGCGTTAGCTCTCTCCCCGACGATGGAAATTTTAACCAAAAAGACAATAAATACGACATACCATCTTACAAAAGGATCTGCGCAGAGTTCGGCGTTGACCCAAGCACAGACTTTCGTTTCACTCAGGGGCAAAACAACGGAATGGGTTATCTTTTCATCCAGTATGACGACGGCTATGCGCAGAAAGGGTGGCACTAGCCAATGGGGCCACTTTCGAATTCTTCGAACCAGCGTTTCAGCGATGAAAGTGGGGCCAATGACTCAAACACGATTGATTTTATAAAAAAAAACGTTCAAGGCGCTGACAAACAGTATGAATATTTTATTTCAAACACACAATTTGGGCTAACATCGCCAGGACTTGCTCGGTTGAACCAGTCAATAGAGGCTTTTGTTTACTGTGTTCTGGGGGCGCAGGTTAATTCTCGCAGCAGCATTATTGGCTATGGAGGTCGAGCAGAGGAAACGAAAAGAGAGTTCCTTATTCTTTTTGAGGATACTGTCAGAATGCCAAGCATTTCAAAAAGTATCTCCAGGTACCAGCTTGCTGTGGATGAGGCAAAAGTTGGTTTGAACCTTGCAGTTGCTCCAGGCGCCCGCCTCAAGCCCGGCAGAATGATAATTAATACACAAAGCGTGGTTGGCTACAACAACAATCTAAAACAAGCTCTTCCTGGAATGAAACTAGGGATAAACGATGACTTAAACCAGGGCACAAAAAAAGCGGCTCCTCACCTTATGGCAGGAGGCCCTTCAAAGATAAAGGGAGCCAATAGCCACCCCTCCAATCCAATCCACAAAGCTGCAATGAAAGCCCAGAACACTCCAGCGAAACAACCAAAAAAACAGCCGCCACCCCCCGCAAATTTACAAAAAACTTTGCATGAAACCGACCCCAGCCTTTTGGCGGGAAACAAATCTTCGAAAAAAGACGATTCTCCTTCGGGGAAGAACCAATTCCGAAACCAGTAGCGGACGAGGACCACGAAATAAACAAGATTATAATTGTGGGTGGGGCTATTTTGATAACTGGGATTGTATTTGTTTCGATTTACTCAAACAGGCGAAAATAATTCACTTGTTTTTCTTGACATATCTTTCAACCAGAAAGGCAACAACAGCCAAAATAATCAGCCACGTGTGCTCGGCCAGAAAATTGACTGCCTGACCGGCTGTTTTGAAAAGGAAAGAAACTATTGAGCCGATCAGGCCGAACAGAAGAGAAGATGTTTTTTGTCCGATCTCTTTCAGCCCGTTTCCAACCCCCTTGCCGAGTGCTTTCAAGGAGTTGGTGATTGCGCCAATAACGGCCCCCGATTGTGACTCCAGCGGCGAGAAAAATCGCTGTAACTGTTACGCCATATGTTTTGAAAACCTCTTTGATCCTTTCACGACGAGGAAGCGCCCTTTCTATTTCCACAATCTGTGTTTGCAAACGCGCGAGCTCCTCAGTTCTTTCAGCCACTCTTTCTCGTACGGCTTCTCTGTCAGAAGAAGTGGCGTGAGCATCATCGATTATCGCCTGATCTTCATCAATTTTTTATCTGAATCTCGGCTTCTTGTTCCCTCAAGTCATCTAGAGGTTTTGTGCTGTTGAGGCCTTCTTCAAGAGCATTTCGTTTGCTTTCTTGTGCTGCGAGTCTTGCACTTATTTGATGGACTCGGGTTTGTTCTTTTCTTTTTTGCTTCGCTTGTTTTTCAAGGGCAGCAACCTCTTTTTTCGCGTTTTCAAAATCAAGTTAATAGTATTTAATCCGCTGCCGAAGCTCGCGCAATTCTGATTTGTTTTCAACGTTTGACCCAATTTGATCAATTTTAGCTTGGGTTCGCTCGATTCTTATTCTAAGATATCGAACTTTCTGCGCGGCCGCTTCTTTTTGCGTGTTGATCCTCTCCGCATGTTTGAGTTGTTTTGCCGCTTCTTGCAAACTCTGTCTGTTTTGTCTTATCTCTTCGCTATATTGAGAAATTTCCTCCTCAGCTGTTGGCCCAAGCGCTTCGCGATTACTATCAACCGGTTCCGTCTTTTTTGAAAATCCTGTTTTCACCACCTTTTGGGCCGAAGGTGACAAGCTCCATCTCATTTTCAACTTTTTTTCCAAAACCAACGGGGTCCAATTTTGAAAAGTTTACTCTTGGGAATCGCTTTCTAATCCAGGCTTTTGTTTTTCCAAGCAACGCTGGCCTCTCATCATCATGAATGACACCACTCAGTAAAAGTATGTCTTCATCAAAAGATGTGTTTGGCAGCCCGCTGTGTTCTTGCGCGGTTTGCGTTTCAATACCCTGCGCACCGTATGGCGTGGATGCACCACCTGGCTGAAAGTGGCCGGTTGTGTCAATCTCCTGTTCATCATCGTCATCATGGTCAAGTCGGTAGTCAAGGTCAGGCTGCTTAATTCCAAAGTCTTCCCTAACTTCCATCATCTTTGCAGAGAAAATGCGACAAATATTATTCAACAATTAATTTTTAATATTTGAAGAAAAAAATTTTGCATAGCATAATTGCAGTTTTTCCTCAAGAGGAGAAGAATGTCTGTGCAGGAAAACCTTCTTCTGACACACAAAGAAAAAACTCTCGGTGCGATGAAAGCCGAGCGCAAGGTTAATAGAATAACATTTGATAAGAGTGAAGCCAGCCCCGGAGAAACTCTTTATGTTTCGGTCCCCAAACTGAACGAAAACGAGGTATTCGTGCCCGGCTCGTTATCCCTGCTGTTCAACATAGATTTAACAGGTGGCCACGCCAACAACCATCTCGTGCAAAACGTTTCGCGGGCGCTGGTTGACAAGCTGGTCGTGAAGTACGGGGACACCATTCTGCAGGATACGGTCGGCTACGACATTTTCAAAATCTGGGAGGACCTTTTCCTTTCCCAGGAAGAGCAGGACAACATGCTTCTCGAGGGTATCCAGAGCGATAACCTCAACAAGATTCGCTTAAATGCCGGCGACAAGCCCACCTCAGGTGTCGCTGCTGAAAACAAGTTGGAAACCATTTACACTGACAATGTCATAAAAGGCTCAGATACAACGAAACTCAAATACAAGCTGACAAACCTCCAGATCGAGTACGAAATGATCCGAAGTGAAACTTTGGCTTCCGAGGTGCAGAGTGTTTATACCTCCGGGGCAGAGTCCCTGTATGACCATGTGCATCGGGAAGAGGCTGTTACATTTGCAAAAGGATCTGCAACGCGTCTAAACCTCCGGGTAAATCCGCAAAGAAGGTCCTTAAAAGGAATTCTTCTTCTTTTCATTGAACCTTACACCGCGGGTGCCAGGGACTCGGAAAAGTTTTTCAACCCCGACATCAAAGATTCATCGTCTGATGTACTGATGAGACTGGATATTGTAATCATGGCTGGAGATTCCGAACTAACTGATTCGGCTAGGTCAATCAGTTCTTCAGCACATTCACAAGGGGAGTTGATAGATCATAAATTATTGGTTCCAACATGGATAATTATCTCGTCTGGGTTTCTACGTTCTACGTTGGTTTTTATATTTTTATCAGCGAAAGCAAAATAACTTAATAACAGTTAATCCTTACAACTTCGCGCGCGTGCATGTCTTTCGCCCCGCGCACAATCCATTGCTGAAATTAGAGACTACTCGCAGTCTAGTAAATCCTCTCATCACAAAACACAGTGGCGGTAGTAAAGAGTTCAGTCATTTGGAGAAACATTTGGTTTCAAATATTGTCCTCTATCTGAGCTCTTTCTGGTTCCCGCACTCCAGTTTCTAGATTCCGTATTTCGGTTTCCGGATTTCCGGATTCCGGATTCCGGGTTCTGGATTCATCGGTGTTTTAGGTAAACCCATGTAGAAGAGCGAAGTAAAGGTGTGGCTGAACTTTCCCTTTCTCACTTAATCATCTGTAACACAATTGCTCTACAGATCGACGAGTAAAAGCTCTGACATTGATGAGGAAGGTGCGTGTGCAGATGGTGAGAGAAACCGGTCAGACCTTATTCCTCCCATGGAAGCTAAACGGCGCAAACTGGATGAGAAACACATCACAGGGAAAGACTCCCGCAAATGGACCAGCCTACACCACCAAGCTGCAGACGTGAAGGTGAGAAAATGCACATTGGCTCTGACCCCACCCCAGGAAGGAAGCTGTGAGCGAGGAGCGTTAGCCATTGACGTGAATGCCAAGGGTCCCGGAGGCGTGACCGCTCTGCATTTAGCCGCGTGTCGTGGGACCTACGGTGACGGAAGTAGCCTGGATGATGACAAGGATAGTGACGATAATGGTGGTGCCATGGTGTCGGACTTGCTGTCTCTTGGAGCAGACTATTCGTCAAAGACTGACCTAGGGGAGACGCCGTTGCACCTTGCCGCTCGTCATTCGAGAGCTGATACGGCTGAGCGTTTGTTGGACTCAGGAGCTGATGCCAACTCACGTGACCGCCTGAATCGTACACCTTTGCACCTTGCTATTGGAGCTGACGCACAGGGCATATTCCAGGTAGATAACAATGGTTTTGTCGTGTTATGAGTCATCACCAGTGTATTTGTTCAGTCACCGTTTGTGGATAAAGCGTTGAGACTGATAGGTAACACCGCATCAAGTGCTCTTTTCAAGATCTGTTGTGATACACACGACATTCAATTAAACAATCAATTTATCCTTGCGAGCTATCAAAATTTTTCACTGTATATCGTTTTTATACTAAGTACATTTTCCTGTTCACTTCAGATCTTGCTCAGAAATCGTGCTACGGACCTTGAAACTAGAGCGGATGATGGCACTACGCCTCTGATTCTGGCTGCGAGACATGCTTTACCGGATTTGGTGCGGCATCTCATCAAAGCAGGAGTGAAGGTCAACAGTGTAGATAATCAAGGTTTGTGGGCAAACCATGGCAGTACATGATAATCACTTGTTTTCTTCGGATTTATTAAGAAGCTTCAAGTGTCACTGTTGGTTTTGTGGAAAACGATATTTGCGGGGGTGGTTGTTTTGGAGCCATACCTTACTGAGAAGCAAGACGTACATACATACAGACACACACACACACACACACACACACACACACACACACACACACACACACACTCACACACATACATTTTTTGAGTAGGTTGGAGTGGGCAGCCGAAGGCTGATGTGGACCTACTTACAGATAAATTAGAATAAGAACGTGGACAAGGATAATAAATAAAAGAAACTATTTACAGAATACAAATACATAGACTAAAAATTACAAACCAATCTAAGAGCTTAGGTACACTATAGAAATACTTAAAAATATACAAAATCTCGGTCTTTCATAGCTATCACGTTTTTAAAAGCATTTTATAGAAGTACTGAAGCATTGCTTTTACTTCGATGGCCACGCTTAACGGATTCATGCACTCACTCTAAAGTAAAAGTCAGAAGCTCGCGGACTAAGAGCTTGCCATAGGCATAACGGGAGTGATACAGCTTGACTACGGCTGTCCTTGATCGTGTGTTTGATAACAGGTAGAAGTGCGCTCCACTGGGCAGCCTCTGTTAATGGCTTGGAAGTGACTAAAGAATTGCTAGAGAATGGAGCCAACATAAACGCTAAAGATGACAAGGTTTGAATTTATGCTTGTATCTTTTTGTCTGCTATTTAAGCGGCCGTCGCTTAGCGACGAGCCGCTTCTAGTAATACCCGTTTTTTTTTAAGCGGCCGTCGCTTAACGACGAGCCGCTTCTTAAATTACCCGTTTTTTTTTTAAGCGGCCGTCGCTTAGCGACGAGCCACTTCTAGTAATACCCATTTTTTTTAAAGCAGCCATCGCTATGGCGACGAGCCGCTTCTAAAATTACCCGTTTTTTCCTCGGCCAGAGGAAGAAATAAATAAATAAATATTTATCACCGGCGCTGGGGCTTGAAGTCCGCTCAATTTATTACAGGTAGACAAACGAACAGATTTCATATTGAAGATTTGCTTTTATTTCTCGGAAATACGCGTACTTATTAGAAATGTTTACTAAACCCGATTCCACAGACAGTATGCTTAAGCTGCCTGTGTTTACTTGAGCGTGATAAATTGTAAGTCGCCTTGCAGTTATCGCTTGATAATTATTTTCCTACCTACGGAAAGCTCAAATCATGCAGTATTCGAATGCTGTATTCTTGAACAAAAATGTTTATTTAGGGATCGGAGTCGGGAATCGCGAAAGCCTGTTTGATAGAAATGTTTAGACTGAATTTAATCCTGTTGACCGAGTAGTAGTCTGGGCACGAGTTACTGCGATGATGGTGCAATACTGAATGAAATCAACAAGGAGTTGCTTTTGATTGCGTGACGTTGTTTATAGTTGGAGCTAGCTTAGCTTTGCAATGGTGGAGATATCGCCGGATATCGTCGAAAAACTGGTCCAGGGTGTTATAATTTCTTGAGTTTTTGTAATATTTTGAGACACAAATTTTCTCTTCCCTTCCCCCCTTGGTATGTTTGTTTTTGTACGCGCGAAGCGCATGTTTTCTCTCAACCAATCAGGTTTGAGCTTCAATTTGAACTTTTGTTGACGTAGACACTTGTGTCGTGTGTGTTTTTTGAGGAGTTTTGGATTTTATCTCACTTGTCGCTTCGTCTCTTTTGTTTTTGAAGTTTTTTCCCTTTCGTTTGGTTTAACTTTGGAGCAATGTTACATTTCATTTCATATTTTAATTAAACACGAGAAACAAGATCAATCAACGGAGTATGGATTCTCTTCTCTGAACATGAACAAGGATTTTTTACATGGTGCCGAGACCCGGGAACAAAGCGACTGAACTGAAGAATTCACTCTAGCAGCTCACTCTTACTGGAAAAATGTCTGACGAAGAGCTGAAAAAGAAAAGAAGAATTCGTGGAGGCCAGAAAGGATACATTACGACGACTCTGGAAAAAGGTACAAGCCTTACTCAATGAATTTGAACCCACTCTGGCGAATCAACTGAAAACTTATCGGATTGCTCTTACGGAAAAACTGAACATTCTTGGAGCCTTGGACGACGAAATTCTGGCGTTAATGAAAGAAGAGCACATCGAAGATGGAATCAAGGAAACTGGAACCTTCATAGAATCTATTCATTAGATGATAGTGGAAATTGACGAAACTCTACACGCATTGGAACTGGAAAAGGCCGTACACTCAGATAAGTCCATTTCTCATTCTAATTCTAACTTGTTTACTGAAAGTTTGGGAGCTGGAAAGGCGAAACTGCCGAAGATAACTCTTAAGAAATTCTATGGTGATCCCATTTCCTTCACTCCATTCTGGGACTCGTTTGCAAGTGCTGTCGATGACAATTGTAGTTTATCAGATGTTGATAAATTCAATTATTTGAGAAATTTACTAGAAGGGCCCGCTGCAGGAGCCATCCGAGGGCTACCGCTGACAGCAGAAAACTATGAAGCAGCCAAATCCATTCTAAAGAAGCGTTTTGGGCAGCCTCAGATAATCATTAATGCTTACATGGAGGGATCAGTGAAGTTAGCAGCAGTAACTGTTGACAATGACTTGAAACGTTTACGCTTTCTTTATGATCGAGTTGAGGCACATGTTCGAGCCTTGCAAGCCCCGGGAATAGATTCTGGCTTGTATGGGAAACTTTTGATTCCCCTTCTCATGGAAAAATTACCCTCGAGCATGCGTTTAATTATATCGAGGACCGTAGATGATCCACAGTGGGATTTGGATGTTCTGCGTCAATCTGTGAGAGGGCCAACTGTGATCGCGTCACCTCAGAAAATACATCTCAAAGAAACAACATGGTGTGGGCTAACGAAGCGGAACGCAGAGAAAGCAAGTCCTCTACAACGGTGTACGTGGACTCAAACACGTCAATTCTACTACAAACGGCCATCGCCTCTGTATAAAGGATCCATCAGCATCATCCTGTTATGAATATGCGCATTCTGTTTGACAGTGGCAGCCAGCGGAGTTACATATCTGAACGAGCAAAAGGAAAACTGGGTCTGTTGTCCAAGAGGAAAGAGAAGCTACTCATCAAAACGTTTGGACAAGAAAATGAAGAATTAAGAGAGTGTGACGTCGTGGAACTCTGTATAATTGAAGAGCAATCGTCGCAAAGGATAATCTCCGATGTCAATTCCGATGCACCAGTCAAGGTTGGTCACCTTCATTATTTGCCGCACCATCCAGTCGTACGCGAGGATAAACAGACAACTAAGATGAGGATAGTATATGATGCATCTGCCAAGTCTACTGGTCCATCGTTGAACGACTGTCTTCATGCAGGTCCATCGTTGTTTTCGGACATACCTGATGTGCTCATGCGATTCAGGTATCATCGAATTGCCTTGTCAGCCGACATAGAGAAAGCCTTCTTAATGGTAGGAGTGGCAGAGCCCGACAGAGATGTCTTACGTTTCCTGTGGATTGATGACCCTACTAGCGAAGCACCAAACCTTGTTGTCAAGTGTTTTAACCGAGTTGTGTTTGGCGTCACGAGTTCACCCTTTCTCCTAAATGGCACAATAGGACACCACGTCACCAGCTACGAATCAGAAGACCTTCAGTTCATAAACGAGTTCCTGAATTCTCTTTATGTGGACGATTTCAGTGGGGGAAAGGACAATGATTCCAAGGCCTTCGAACTCTATTCGAAGGCAAAATCTAGAATGAGAGATGAAGGATTCAACTTGAGAAAGTGGATCTCAAATTCACAGAAACTGATGCAGTGGACTGATCACGAGGAAGGCGTTCCTATCAGCAAGGCTGCTACAG
>JAEMWC010000869.1:270000-272500 GCA_016490735.1 Pachyseris speciosa
GTACTATAAAAACCAAAGTTACTATCCAAAGGCATGTTTAGGTCAGCATCTAAGTCAGTGAGATGCGGAATATTACTAGAAGAAGTGACACTTAAAGATGGAAGAGAATTTGCCAAATCACAGGCCTTCTCACTGGTATCTGTGACACAAGTACCAGTAGCACATTTTAAACAATACATCAAATCGTCAAAAGTCCAGTATATAGATACTTATCTAGATTGCATCTTTTGAAGATCCTCTTTGTTAGCAATGAGGTGAACAGGAGAGTCTTTATCTTTCCTCATAAAGATTTTTCCATTTAGTGTCCAGATGAACTTAAACTCCTTATCCTTCTTTGTCTTTAAGCAGTCTTTGAATAACATTCGATTCCTTTCTGTCAGACTCTCTGCAAGATAGATCTTGTTTTTCTCGGGATATCCAAGATCTTGAGTTGTTAAATCTTTAAGCTGCTTCCTTGCACGGTAGAAGTTATCTTTGACATCACGCTTCGTAAATTTGACTATGATAGCCGGTGGTCCAGGCTTGCCTTTGCGTGGTTGGCTTTGTTGACTTTGAGGCATTCGATGGCTCACTGATATGTCGTTTTCAGTAATATCCACTCCCAGTAGTTTACCGACATCCTTGACAATATTGTTGGTTTGCTCTTCTGATGGATTAGTAGCAACAGGAATTCCTCGGATTTCCACGCACTCTCTGCGAGTGTACTGCTCCAGATCATGGTTGGCTTTCGTGACCGATTCCAGTGATCTTTCTATGCTGTGAATTGTTGCCTTCAAGATTTTATTCTCATCTTGCAAAATCTTATTCACATCTTGCAAAGCCTTTCTCTCATCATTTGAGGTCTTCATCATCTGTAGCAATTCATCGTACTTCGCATTCACAAATTCAACATGATTCATCGCTTCATCAATAGATTTTTCAACTCGGCGATTTTCGAGTTGAGTGGACTAAGTTTATCGTCTAAGATTTTGGCAAATTGGTCGTAATTAATAGCCGTCATACTGGTAGACACTCGTAATATTACACAAATGGGTTAAATCACACGCTACAGAACACTAAACTGCAATTCACTACAATTTCTTCAAGAGCGAAGAAAAAGGCAGCCATCTTGCTCCACTGACCGCTGACCGCGGTCACCTTCTGTGATTCCTTGTGATAATTGTAGAGCGGGAAAGTTAAATTGTTATTGTTGATTTTTATTAGAAGACTATCGTTTAAAGCTGATTTCTGTTTGCAGGAACAAACGCCATTGTTCCTTGGCTGCAAGGAGGGAAATATCCAGACCGTGCGACATTTGTTAGTGAATTATGCCAACCGCAAACTCGGGGACAATATCGGTGTTACACCGGAAAATATTGCTATTCAGAGACATCATCATGACATTGTGGAATTGTTAACGGACTGGTCACTTGGTTGCAACTCTCCTAAAGTTGTTCCAACCCACACATCACCCCTGAGGGCCAACAATCGCCACTTGCTAGTATGGCTTCACCGCTGGGGGTTGAAATTGACAATGGCGGCGGGCCCGCCATGGTAGCTCACTTTAAGGCAGCGCGACCTAAGACTACAGCTGTGAACAGAGCGCAATGCACGGCAAGACCAAGAGCGAATGCTCTCGGGAGTAGTAATGGTAAACGGAAAAGGCAAGGCAAGGCAAGGCCCGGCGAAGATGCTTATCCGGTAAAGAATACAACGGCAACTTTGTCTCCAACGGCCAATAACGTGATGACTTCCTGCGCCACAGAGCCGACTTTCTCACCCAACTGCGTGCCAGTGGCAAACGGACAGTTGCCTTTAGGTAGCGCAGGCATTATTCCCGCTGATTTCACCACGTTATCGCCGCTTAAGGCGCCGAATTTGCTCGACACGCAAGAGCCGCCTTCGCCGTTAGAAATCTTATCTCCGGAGGACCTTGCGGATTTGGAGGTCGGTTGGGATGAGCTGGACAATATCGTTCCATTGAATGAGTTCGCGGACATGTCTTTGTGTGGGTTTCCACCCAGCGCAACCATAGGACAGCTTAAGCTTGGCGGCATGACTTTAGATGGTATGTATATACCTAATAATGCACCACCGGTAAGGCGCGCCGACCTGCTGGAGGGTCAAAGACTTTACTCTGTACGCAGTATGCCGAATTTACACTGCGGTACTCTTCAGCACCACGATTCACGGCCTTTCGCATTTAACGGAGGAACTTGTGGCTCTACGCAGAAGGCTTCCCCGACGCCGTCGCAGTTGGCCTCGTACCAGGCCATCATGAACTCCAACTTTTACCCAGTCCCTCAGCAGTTGCAGTTACATAACCAATTCGTTATCGGACAAATACCGGCGGCTTGTGCTTACGGCGGATATACCGCAAAAGCCACATTTCCCTCTCCCGACTCACCGGGGCAGTGGTCATCGTCGTCTTCGTGCTAGTCAATTGTTCTGCGGACATATCGTGCTACTGTTATGAAAAGATCTTAGGACCGATGAGAGTCGTCAAATGTCTGCAGCAGAA
>JAEMWC010000869.1:277500-330000 GCA_016490735.1 Pachyseris speciosa
ATAAAAGGCCTCGGTGAGGATACGTGGTTACTGGTTATAAAAACACACGTACAACTCAACTTCTTGTAAAGCAGTACAAACACACCATTATCAGGGGTTCAGGGGTAGCCCATTCGCTGAGGCAGACTAGCTCGTTCAAACATTCGACTTCCTATTCTTGACCTCTACCTGGAGGGGTGGGGTCGGTTAGCTTAGCTTAAAAAGAGTTGACAAGGCATGTATGAGGTCCAATATTTTATCTGGTCTTTTATTCATATTTGCTATTAACTTAAAGTAACCTAACCCTCCGCTTAAGTATTTACAAAACCAACAACGCCGATTGTTAGCAGTTATGAAACAAAACCTAACCATGTAAGCATTTCAGCGAAACGGAGTTTCTAATAACACGGATCTTCTTATTATTTGTTAACTCTTACAGTGAATTTGCTCTTACTCTGGTTGTCTTAAAAGCATACATGGTTATGTATCTCAAGCTTTTCAAAGGGACCTAAAAGGTACAGTTTTTCCCCAGTTAGTGTTATCCTGTGCTGTCTTCCTAACTTCGTTCCAGGGCAGAGTAGGGAAGGCTTTATAAAGAAGCCAAAAAAGCCAACTCAGAAAAGGGCTCTACCTCGGTTTAAAAACCTGTGAAACTTACGAATGACACAAAACAAAGAAACTGAAAACATTCTAAACAATGGGCGTGCAGCAAAACAATACCTCATAAAACAAAGAAAACCTCGTCAGGTTTAATTTTACACCGTGGTTAACTCCAGAAAAGCTAAGGCCTGTTGTGAAGAACGGTTTTAGCGGAGATTGTGCTGGTCTGTCCGGTATCAGCCAAAAATATACAAAACAGTCAAATACGGGTAAGATCAGCAGGAAATCGTTATCCCAGATATGTAAAGAATAAGGAAACACCTCAAGATTGGTATAAAACTTTGGTTTTTTTTTTTAGATTTTCTAGATTTAAAGTGCCTATGAAACGAAAAATAATTGCTGCTTATTTGAAAGGCTTTTCAAAATAAATCAGAATGGCGTTTTCCTTTTTGGAATATCTTTTTTCGTTGTAGAGATATTAACGTTTTTGTATTATGCAAATTAGGAAAGTGATGACGTCATAAACTGCAAACTGAAATGTTAAAATACTGAATCAAGAATATCTCTAGAAATATCGGAACGGTGATCTTCAAACTTGGCACCAGAAAAGCAGATCACAAAAGAAACAAAATGACACCTGTGGTACCATTGCCATGGCAACTCTCTTGGCTCCAGTCTCTTTCTGTCAAAAACCAAAAATCCCCATTTACAACCCTTTCAAGTGGGACAGAGGGTCCTGCTCGAAACAGACATGGTTCTAATATTGTCTTAACTCTCCTCATTAGATTGCTGGCGGGGATGATACTTGGTTAAGACAAAAACTGGGAATTCATTTCTAATTAAGACAGGACCAGCCGCAAAACTGTTGTCATGGCAACAGCACCACAGGTGTCATTTTGTTTCTTTTCTGGTGCCAAGTTTGAAGAACACTGCTCCAATATTTCTAGAGATATTCTTGATTCAGTATCTTAACATTTCAGTTGCATAGTTTATGACGTCATCACTTTCCTAATTTGCATAATACAAAAACGTTAATATCTCTAGAACGAAAAAAGATATTCCAAAAAGGAAAACGACATTCTTATGTATTTTGAAAAGCCTTTCAAATGAACAGCAATTATTTTTCATTTCATAGGCACTTTAACGTGTGATGTATACAAACTCAACTGACAGGAATGTTAACATTCCCTTATAATGAGGTGTTCAACTGAGCTTATTACGTTTATAACAGCATCCATAATTCTTACGGTAATATCAAATGTTAGAAAAAAACAACAGCAAAACCACGCGGGAAAGAAACAGAAACACGTTAAAACGGTCTCCGTTTGTTATGCCAGGAACCACTTTCAGATCCTATGTTTGTAGACGGGTACACTGAGAACTTTTCCATTCCTTTTATTAATTTACGCTTCACTTTCATAAACCCACGGGCTCCAAACACCTTGGGACTCTGGCACAAAAGGCAAAGGCACATCACTGAAAATAAATGGTGTTGATGAAAGGATCCTGTGGGGAAATGATCTCTGACATATGGAAGCCGTCGCAAACGGAGATGTTTGTGCGCGTTTGCCGTGATATTCCGTGGATGAAGTGTTTTCCGAGTTTTGTGCAGTAAAGTCATTCGAGGAACTGATTGAGAAGCACAAAGACTGAAGAGCTTGGAAAGGCCGTGTATATGACACGGCAGTCTCCATAGCAACATCGTTTGAGGGTTGTACTTGATTACTTGAAATTCCCATGTCAGTTTCACTGCAGGACGCCATACTGGATTGGAAAGACCGCTCCGGAAGAGACCCCAAACATGATGTTGGTTTTAAAGAAGCTGAAAAGCTAGGGGACGATAAGATCAAGTCTTGTTGACTGGCAGGTGTTGAATCTTGAAATACTGTTACCGGGCTGGGTTGTCTGCCTTGATTGCCGGGCGATAACCCTTGGTTGTAATCATTTCTTTCTGAGGATTGTTTAAAATGATACCTGAAGAGATGATATGGGCAGCAGTACTGGCAACAGACCACTTCGTGTGTCAGACTGGGATTCCAAGGTGGAAAGGTATTGTTTTCTGTGCAAAAAATAATATTAAATTAAATAAACCAACTACCACACAAACAAAAAGAAGGAAGGAAGGAAGGAAGGAAGGAAGGAGACATTCACAAGAGTTTAGGTAACCAACGTTAAATAACCTAAGACTGTCCTCGCATTTTATTCACCGCAGCGCAGATGTTTATATCGAGTAGTAAGCATGGCGGACGGACGGTCAGTTTGTAGTTCTGATGATGATCATGATTCACTCCCTAAAACCGAGTCTTGTTCGCTAAACCCTGAGGTCTGTGAACTGGAATACCTTCATCTTAATGGCGACAAGTTAATGTGGTCAAACGACCTCGAATCGCTCAAGAATTTCGTGGCAGATGTTCTAAAACAGCAAGGGAAATGGCTGACGCCTGGTGGAAATACGAAGCAATTCAAAAGTTCCAACGGTAATTTAATTATTAACTGGTACAACAAGAAACAACGAACTCTGAACTTTCAGGGTCGTGATGGCCCTGCTTTAAAAGATGAGTTAGTGGAATTAGTACGAATGAAGCCGGGAGTGCCAACGGATTTGCAAGACCACGAACCTTTGGTATCAACCGAACAAACAACGCAACCATCACTATCAGAGGAAGACAGCAGTATTCAGCGTAATAGTCGAATATTGATCGACGACGGGAGTCCGTCAAATTGCACTCAAGAGCGATCATGTCCAGTAATTGTGACCGACATTGAGGGCTTAAAACTTGATTTATTGATACTTCAGAAACAAGTCGAAGAAAATACAAAGCTTTTTTCCATTATAAATGCCAAAAATCAAGACGAAAATGCTTCTTGTACCGAACTCCTTGATTACAAGAAAAGGTGCGAAACGTTATTATCCTCTGTTTCCAAAAAAGACAATGCAATCAGAGAGTTGGAAGAAAAATGTTTGACCTTTGAGAGCCGCGTTTTGTCATTAGAACAAGAGAATGATTCCCTTAGGCTTGCATTAACCATCATTATGCAAGAAAAGAGTCAAGTTGAAAGCAATCAACCAAGGTCAAGCGAATGTTGGGTCCATGTAGATAAGTCGCGAGGCAACAATGGGAATGCCAAACGTAGCCAGAAGCCAGTGCACACTAGTATCACCGAAACCCGAAACAGTTTTGAGCCCCTTCGAATTAACGAACAAGTGGAAGTGAGAAATGTAGTCAATCAAAAGGTAAACAGTGGTGACGATGGCCAAGGTACATCTTCGTCTTCCTCGGAGGTTAGAACGGAGAAAACTATCGAGACCGTTTCAACCGAATTGTCAGACGATCACGACCGACTACAGCCCGACCGCCGGAAGAAGGTCATCATAGCAGGAGATTCTACACTTAAATATCTTCGAGGCCACAAAATGTCCAGAAACTCCCAAGTCAAGATAGCCACATTCCCGGGATGCACAACACGAGACATGAAGGATCACATTAAGCCACTTCTACGCAGAAACCCGGACGAGATAATTATCCATGTTGGGACCAATAATTTAAGATCTACCAACTCCCCTCGTGAATGTGCTGAAGAATTGATTGACCTAGCCGAATCAGTTAGTTCGGAATCTTCAGCCATGATTACAATATCCAGTCTCATCAGTAGATCAGACGATGAATCTTTGGCCGGTAAAGTTCCTGATGTGAATAAAGTTCTTAAGCAGTTTTGTAAGCAAAGGTCCTGGGGTTATATTGATCACTCAAACATTTCTGCGACTGACCACCTTAATCGGAGTGGTCTCCACTTAAACAAGGGTGGAACCTCGCGTCTCGCTCAGAATTTTATTAATCATTTACGTGTAGATTAGGACAGTGCCGTCTGGGAATCCGATCCAGCTGATGCCAGCAATTGTAACGACCGCGGTAAGTCAAACCATTCTAGTATCTTTGGTCGAGGGTTAGTCTGTGCGTCTCTAAACATATTGACGATCTTAGAGTTTTTATGTCCTCTTCTAGAGTAGATATTTTAGTAATCAACGAGTCTAAATTAGACTCTACAGTGCATAGTTACGAAGTCTACTTGCCTGGCTTTGAACTGGTTAGGAAAGATCGTAAAGTTAACGGAAGGAATGGAGGTGGTGTTTGTATCTATTTGCGCACGAATTTAAACTACCGAATACGTGACGATTTAAATAACGACGAGTTGGAGTGTCTATTTGTCGAAATCAGTAAGCCACGGAGTACACCATTCCTAGTCGGTACCTGGTATCGACCCCCAAGCTCTTCACCTAATCTTTTTAATGAGTTCGAAAAAGTAATCGCTAAAATTGACGCCGAAAACAAAGAATTGTATATACTTGGTGATGTCAACTGCAATTTGTTGCCTGAAGCAAATGCATATATTTCTTCTTTTCTGATTAATATTTTTGACATATATGGTCTCACTCAGTTAATTAGGGAACCAACACGTGTCACTTCAGTTTCTAATACTCTAATTGATTTATGCATAACAAACTCCCCAGAAAAGGTTTCAAAATCGGGTGTCATCCACCTTGGTATAAGTGATCATTCTCTTGTTTTCTTGACACGTAAGGCCCACTATGACCGTAATGGTCCTCGTATGATCGAGACAAGGCAGTTTAAGCACTTTGACAGTTATAAGTTCTTAAGTGATCTCAATCAAATGCCATGGGGCAATGTCGATTTGTATTCTGATCCAAATGACATGTGGCGTGAATGGAAAAAAATGTTTCTCACCTGTGTTGACAAACACGCACCACTGAAATTGAAAAGAGTCCGTAAAAAGCGATGTCCATGGATTACTGGTGATGTCCTGAGCAAAACCAGAAGAAGGGATTTCCTTAAAAAGAAGGCAATCTCTTCCAATAATTCAGCCTCATGGAATCAATACAAGCATGCTAGAAACCGGGCAAATAACGCTATTAAACTTGCAAAGAAACTCTATGTTGCTGACAACCTGGAAGCTAATAAAGGAAATTTGCGAAAAACATGGAACATAATTAACGAGATAACCTCCCGTAACAGTGGTAAGATGTCCAATATCTTGGAAATCAAAGCTGATAATACAGTAGTTAGTAATCCGGAAGACATTGCCGAAACTATTAACGAACACTTCACTAATATTGCGCAAGTATTAGCAGAAGATATTCCTCCCGTAGAAGTAAATCCTGAATTCTATCTGGAAACTACTGATAAATCGTTTTCTTTGCAAATTCCTAGTATTGATATTGTATTAAGTCTTTTAAAGAAAATTGATGACAAAAAAGCCACTGGTCTTGACAAGATTCCGAGCAAGCTGTTGAAGATGGCTGCTGGTATTATCGCACCTTCGCTTACCACTATCTTTTCTAGTTCTATTCTCACTGGGATATATCCAAACGAATGGAAATCGGCCAAAGTAACTCCAATTTTTAAAAAGGGTCTTAAATCGGATCCTAATAATTATAGGCCTATTTCTGTTCTTCCGATAGTTTCTAAAGTTTTTGAACAAATTGTTTACAACCAACTCTACCATTATTTAAATGATAACAAATTACTATCAAGTTGCCAATCAGGGTTCCGCTCCCTTCATAGTACTCTTACGGCTTTGCTTGAGGCGACAAATGATTGGTCAGTTGACATCGACAATGGGCTACTAAATGGCGTCGTTTTCATCGACCTTACTAAGGCATTCGACACCATTGATCACGAGATTATCTTGCGTAAAATGTCATACATGGGTGTTGACCAGGCAGCTATTAGGTGGTTCTTGTCGTATTTAAGTGGCCGAACCCAAAGATGTAATGTCAACGGCAAACTATCAACTGCTCGCGATCTCAAGTGCGGCGTTCCACAGGGCAGTATATTGGGTCCTTTGCTTTTCCTAATTTATATTAATGATCTTCCCAACTGCCTGCCGGCCGCTGCGCCAAGGATGTTTGCTGATGACACAAACATTACACTATCGGCTAAAACGTTAACGGATCTCAAACAAGCCTTAACCCCTGAACTAAGTAACCTAAGCTGCTGGCTTAAAGCCAACAAGCTTAGTTTAAACGTTGCCAAAACAGAGTTAATGTTAATTGGGTCAAGGCAGAGATTATCTGTCCAAAATGAAGACTTCGAAATAAGAATTGACGATCAAATCATCGAGAGAGTTGGACATACCAAATCCCTGGGTGTTACCATCGATGCTCATCTTACTTGGCGCAAACACGTTGAAGAAATAAGCAAGAAAGTATCCTCAGCTATAGGTGCCCTCAAACGGGTGCGACCCTTTATTCCGAAGGAAACTGCCATTCAAATTTATAACGCGCTAATTTTGTCAAACTTTGATTACTGCAGCCCGGTTTGGGACTGTCTTAGTGGCTACTTGAGTGATAAGCTCCAAAAATTGCAGAATCGAGCAGCTAGAATAATTACAAAATTGCCCTTTGATACGAACTCGGACCACCTCCTATCCACTCTTAACTGGGAGAGGCTATCAATAAGACGAAAGAAACAGAAAGCCTTAATGATGTATAAAACAATGAATGGTCTTACCCCGGAATATCTCCAACGTCTTTTTGCTCAGAGCTACTCTAATTACAACCTGAGAAACTCTGAGGGAAAACTGGCATTGCCGAAACCAAGAACCAATTATTTAAAACGTAGCTTCTCCTATAGCGGGGCCAAGTTATGGAATAACTTGCCCGATAGCTTAAAAAATGTCGGATCTGTTGATCAATTTAAGCGAAATCTGAAGAAGGTATCCAACATATCGGATTCCCACACGGCAATCATGTAAAGCAGTTAGTTGTAAATAGTCTTAGTTTTTAACTTGTAATACTTAACTGATGATTTTCCGTGTTTAAATAAAGTCTTACATACATACATACAAGGAAGGAAGGAAGGAAGGAAGGAAGGAAGGAAGGAAGGAAGGAAGGAAGGAAGGAAGGAAGGAACGAACGAACGAAAGAACGAACGAATGAATGAACGAATCAATCAATGAATGAACGAACGAACGAACGAACGAATGAACGAATGAATGAACGAACGAACGAACGAAAGAAAGAACGAACGAATGAATGAACGAATGAATGAACGAACGAACGAAACAACGAATGAATGAACGAACGAAAGAACGAACGAATGAATGAACGAACGAACAAATGAATGAACGAATCAATCAATGAATGAACGAACGAACGAAAAAACGAGCGAATGAATGAACGAACGAAAGAAAGAACGAACGAATGAATGAATGAACGAACGAACGAAAGAACGGACGAATGAATGAACGAATGAATGAATGAACGAACAAATGAATGAATGAACGAATGAATGAATGAACGAACGAACGAACGAACGAAGGAATGAACAAACGAACGAACGAATGAATGAACGAATGAATGAATGAACGAACCAATGAATGAGCGAATGAATGAACGAAAGAACGAATGAATGAACGAATGAATGAACGAACGAAAGAACGAACGAACGAATGAATGAACGATCGAATGAATGAACGAATGAATGAATGAACGAACGAATGAACGAAATAATGAATCAATGAATAGCGATAACTGTAATCCAATAACATGATGAAAATTTTAATCAGTTATTTTTTTTCATACAGGGAGCCTTCAAAGCTGTTAGAAATACAACGTGATTAAGGTGAGTATTATTTCCTTTGTTGTTGCTTGTGTCATTTTCTACTAGGGTCAGGTCATTTTGAAGTAGTTTAACGAGAGGACTCGGGGGATCCAGTTTGCAATTTTTCACAACATTGTACGTAATCTTGCTTTCCTATCGATATATCGGCGGCCAGAGGCTTTGTGTTGATGCCAAGCTTCATCGGATTTGAAACAAGGATAAAAAGACAACAAACGCGAACCATTTAAATCATTCTTTTTCCTTTTCCCCATATTGTTCTTGCGTGCTTTACCAACTACCGTAAAAGCTCTATTAAGCCCCCTGGGTCTTATTTAATTTCAGGCCACAGGCTTAATAGAGAGGAGGGGCTTATTTCAAATCTTAACCCTTCGTTTTCGTCTTTAAATAGTTTTTGTACTAAATTCCAACAACTGCAGTGAAACTTTATTATTTAACACGGAGCAGCAAACATTATTGTCAGTATTATGTGTTTGAGTGTGGTGTGTATTTGTTTAAAAACGAACCAACTGGACGTCATCAAGTGGATTTCTTAAGAGGGAATAGGAGGGCCTATTTACAAAATCTCATTTTGAGCAGGGGAGCAGGGATGGCGCAGTGATGAGAGCACTCGCCTTCCACCAATGTGGCCCAGGTTCGATTCCCGGTCTCGACGTCATATGTGGGTTGAGTTTGTTGTTGGTTCTCTTCTCTGCTCCGAGAGGTTTTTCTCCGGGTTCTCCGGTTTTCCCCTCTCCACAAAAACCAACATTTCCAAATTCCAATTTCATCTGCTTGTAAAGCGCATTTGATCATATACACATGGAAAATGCGCTATATAAGTTCTAAATTATTATTAATTATTAAGTCTTAAAGGGGAGGGAGGCTTATTAGAGAGGGGGTGGGGGGCTTTTTACGAAAATGGACTTCCAAACGGGGGGCTTATTAAAGAGGGGGTTTAATAGAGACGGGGGTCTTAATAGAGCTTTTACGGTATTTTATTTTATTTTATTTTCGTACTCCTTCCAAGACCGACAAATTTATCAGAATCGCAACTACACGTGTTGCGTTCCTGTGTTTGACAGCAAAGGAGGAGTGCATAACGCAATAGCCTCCTTCGCTGACGTCTTTAGGGTCGTCACGCGTTCCTTCCCCACGAACGTCTGTTGAACTGAACTGCCACTACCGTTCGCGACGGTTAGCCAATCATAGTTCGTTTTCCAATTTGTGGAAAGTAGGACTTCGACCCCGACATTATTTTCCCAGACAATGCACGTGAATCGTTTGCCGCAAATTACGTCACGGGTGTCGATTTCCATTCTTACGCAGCTCGTTATTGGTTTCTTCAAAACAAAGGCTAACCGCCGGCGAACGGAAGTGGCAGTTCAGTTCAGTAGACGCTCGTGGGGAAGGAACGCGTGACAAGCCCAAAGACGTCTGCTAAGGAGGCTAATAAGGCAAGCACTTACCTTCGTTTTTAAGAAGATGTGCTGAGCGAATGTAATCTATAGTGAGCTGTAAAATCGTGGTTTGCTGCAACCGTTTGCCTTTTGCCATCTGCAGCAACAAAAATGTCTTATTTCACGCATTCATCAACCGTTAAAATGAATGAATATGAGGTGAAGAGGCCTTTATCCCTCCCAAGATATTTCCCTGCCTATTATTTACTAATTATTATTATTATTATTATTATTATTATTATTATTATTATTATTATTACCTGGGATTGGAGGAGTGGGAAGATGCGATCGAAAGCAATTTTGCACCCAGTGTTCAATGCTTCCCCGATCTTGGACAGCGCTTACCATTCGGTTGATGTAGAGGGTAGATTGGCGAGGACTGTCACGCGAGCGAGTGCAAATTTATGGTGGCCGGTTTGGACAAAGTACGTACATCGTTGACACAAAACATATACAAACTTAATAATTTGCACACAAACTTAACAAAAAGCCTGCAAAGTTAATAAAATACGTACAAACTTAAAACCGTACATACAAAGTTAATAAAACGCACGCAAACTTAAAAAAATATGTACAGATTAAAAAACTGCATACAAACTTAATTCATGATGGCTTCCGAACTTAGTAAAATGTAACACTTACAAGCTTAATAAAATTCACGCAAACTTAATTAAACGCACGCAAACTTAATAAGATGCAAGTCTAACAATTTTAAGAAAGCGCACACAAACTTAATAAAATGCACGCAAACTTAAAAAGAAGGCCAGGCTGCTGAGTCTACGAACCACATGCGCCATTCGGTTCTGTCTACTGGCAATCGAAGGGTGAGTTAATTACTCCCGTATTTGTGTTATTTTCTTGTTTGTTGATGCCTCTGGCGAAATCAAGAACAATTTGGGTTTCCTAGTTAATATTTCTTGTGTCTAATTACATGGAATAGTCTTTAATATGTCAAATTAAAGCTGTTTATAACGAAAACTGTTTAAGAAGTGGCATGGGGAATTGCAAGAATTCAGGGAAATTAACTATCTATGAAAGTCATGAAAATGTTTTCCAGGCCCATATTAATTTCCAATCTTTTTTCAGGTTGTTTTGTTCTGTTAATATTATGCGGGTTCTTCATTCTGTGGCTCATGTGGTGCTCGATACACAGACTCAACTGCAGGACGGCCTAGCACATCTTGCCTTACATTTGAAGATTTTATGACACAAAGAGCAAGTGCAGGAAACTTGTGCTGTGAAAAGGCAGAGAAAGTAGAGCAAGTGAAGAGGAAACTGGACGGAAGAAAGAAGGATAAAATGACGTGATCCTGAAATAGGCTTCTAACAATATTTGATACTGTAAAATTGAACTTTTTACTTGGAATTTTATGTCAGTGCCACCTGCATTGAAAAAAGAATTAACCTAAGCAATCTGGATCAGAATTTCAGCTTCGAGTAATTCGCATTTTATAATAGGTTGGTAATGCTTAGTTTTCCAGCTTTATCATCAATTCTCTACAACAAATGATGAATTGATGTTAAGTTATGACAAAAATCTCGTAAAATAAAATTAAAATTGTTTATAAGCTTGCCTTCTGTTGCTTGTGTACCACTTATGCACATGTGATCGGCTTCCCCGTGGGGTCGACCCCTGGGCCTACCAGGGAGATATGTGGGGGAATACAAAGAGATGGACGGGATTCTTTGCCCGAGGGTAGGGGAAAATGTTGACATTGTTCTACGATCAAAGATTAGGGGGTGGGAGAATTCACAAGTTTGAAAAGGATGTCCCGGGAATTTTAAGGCAATTTCAGCTGAGAGACACCTAGCCCAGGGGACTTTGTCTTGAGAGATTCCCCGACCCCCCGGGGAAATTCCTCAAGTTTGCTTGACTGATTTTACAATCCCCCTGGTTAGCCCGGGGGTCGACCCCGCGGGGAAGCCGATGACATGTGCATTAATTAGAACTACATGTGAGAGTAAGGGATAGCAACACTCAGTACACCTGTACTATTAAATTCATCAGAAGTTCTGGGTGGTGCAGAGTATTGGACGCAAATAGATCTACTGCATCAGGCCACAATAATAATCAATTTTATTACCATTACCATGGCTCAAAAGATACCGTTCGAGAGACTTTTGGTTGTGTGACCGATGCAGCGTGACCCAAGGCCAGCATATTTAATGAATAACATTTGTAAATTGATACTGTGTGAACTTTAATCTTGGTTTTTAAAAGAGTTTCCGTGTCACCATTGTTGTAACTTGTGTACGGTGAAATTAAGGATTAAAAGCCATTTGAAACCGTGACTTTTTTGTATCTTTTTGTACAGTGAATGGTTGGGAAGCATAACTGTAACCAACAGATTGTTTCAGAACAAGTACCTAAACCTGAATGCCTTTCCTTGTATTTATTCAGTTTAGTTAAAACCAATCTGATCTTGGTTTTCATTAAACCACCCCTGGCTTCAACCTCGATCTGTGATATTAATACTATACTTATATTTTTTACTGTTTACCCGCTTGTGAATCATATATGCAGCCTCTTGTACTGATTGCAAAGTCATTTAGTACCCCATCGCTTCCAGCAAAGAAGGGGGCCAAGAGTGAGAGTCACAGAGTTCAGTCTATGGCTCTCCTTTTGCCCAGCCTTTATGTTGTATTTGAACTTTCAATGAATGCTTTGTGGTGATCTTGGGCGCATATAAGACCCCATATGAGAGTTCCAACAGGTTGTATTAAGTAGTACATAAAATATGCCACTTTAGAACAAACAGTAGTTTTGTGACTTAGTCTTACCACAGTAATTTATTACTGAAGTTTGGGTGCATTTTAAGTTTGTTGCCATTTAATTAAGTTTGTAAGTTCTTCATTTTATCAAGTTTGTGTGCACTTTATTAAGTTTTGGGCAATTTTATTACGTTTGTAAGTTCTCCGTTTTATTAAGTTTGTGTGCATTTTATTAAGTTAGTGGCCATTTTATTTAGTTTGTGGCAATTTTGTAGAGTTTGCAAGTTTTTTATTTCATTAAGTTTATAGCCATTTTATTAAGTTTGCGTACTTTTTATCACATCTGTCATTTTGCATTTCTCAAGTTTGTAGCTATTTTATAAACTTTGTGTGCGTTTTGTTACTTTTGCAGCCACTTTATTAAGTTTGTGAGGATTTTATTAAGCTTGCGCACATTTTATTAAGTTTGTTAGTTTTGCATTTGATAAAGTTTGCATTCAGTTTTTTAACTTTGTGTACGTTTTATAAAGTTTTTACATACTTTTCTAAGTTTGCATGCATCTTATTAAGTTTGTAGGCTTTTTGTTAAATTTGTGTGCAAATTATTAAGTTTGCATGTGTCTTGTGTCTACAATGTACGTACAGCGTACCCTTCACAAAGTTTGCGTGCGTTTCATAAAATTTGAACGCATTTTCCTAAGTTTGCATGCGTTTTATTAAGTTTGTATGTACTTTTTTAAGTTTGCACGCATTTTATTAAGTTTGCAATCTTTTTGTTAAGTTTGTGCGCAAATTATTAAGTTTGTATGTGTTTTGTATTTACGATGTACATAATTTGTCCAAACCGGCCACCATACAAATTTGTGATACATATCGATATCCTTGCGACAAACTGGATATTATTCGCACGTTACACCAAGTATAATTAATTGTGAAGAAGAGTATCATTCAGAGAAATCACAGATATCACGACCTCTTGTTTAATCATTTGCGAACACCAAAAAAATATATTAAAAAAATACTCAGTGTTATTGCTACCACTGATAGCCGGGCTTTTGCCTTTGTCAAAAACAAAGCTTTTCAGGCTTTCCCCTTACAGGTCTTAATAGAGGGGAAAAGACGAAAACAAGAAAATACAGAATTTAACTCCATCGCATTAAGTAATAAATATGTATTTCGAGTGTACATAATTTACCGTTAATAAAATTTGATAACGTGAAGACGGCTTCCTTCTCACAAAACTATGCAAAGAAATAATAAAACTGATAGAATCAAACAAAGAATGATCCTCGCAGTCGTGAACGCAATTTGTGGAGGTGTTTATGCAATTGCAAAAAGAAGCCCTTAAAAAAATCAGGACTTCAACGGGGTTTGAACCCGTGACCTCGCGATACCGGTGCGATGCTCTAACAAACTGAGGTATGATGCCACTGACGTTGGGAGCAAATGTTCCCGTGAAAGAGAAGAGTGTAAATGATGATTTATTTCATATACAACGTTCCCACAAAACCGATAGAGCTAAATAACACGAAAAAATCGGAAGAATAAGGAAAATACTGTTACCTGTCGTTTGGCTTCTGGAACAAGTGAGGCTAGTTCTTCCAAACTTTTCTTGATCTTTTCCCTGCGCTGTTTTTCGACGCATTTCTTTTTCAGTCTTTGTTTGCTAACCTGCACCACGAATACAGAACAAGGTAAGACAGATAAAAAGAGTTTTCACCGTTGAAATGGATTAATTAGAAGGGGTGTAGTAAATCTGAGACTTTGCGTGACCGCGAGACCCTGTTATGAAAATCGGAGAAGGAGACTTTTGTCATTCCTTTCAAGTCCAAGCCCAAAACTTTACCGGCTCTAAAAAGTAAGAGAATCCAAGAGCGGGAAAATGACAGGTCGACAGGACTCTAAACCGCGGGAGACTGAAAGGTAGTGAAATCTCCAACGGAAGCTGAAATTGTTTCAGATCTGAATCGTTTAAAATAATAATAATAATAATAATAATAATAATAATAATAATAATAATAATAATAATAATAATAATAATAATAATAATAATAACTGTCTGTGCTAATCGTCCTCGCAAAGTACAGCAAGGACGCAGCTCAACAAGGTCGAACCGAAAGCATATACAAGGCGCCTCTGGCAGCCGCTATACGGTACATGTATGACCTTGGAGCACAGCCTACAGCCAGCTCGAATAAGCCGTATGTTGGTTTTTGCTGAGGGAGGAAAACCGGAGTACCCGGAGAAAAACCCTCGGAGCAGGGTCGAGAACCAACACAAACTCAGCCCACTTATGGCGTCACCACCGGGAATCGAGCCCGGTGCCACATTGGTGGAAGGCGAGTGCTCTCACCACTACGCCATCCCTGCTCCCCTAAAGTAGCTCACGTACTTGCAATTGCACTGCTCATTTGTTGGTAGTACCAGAAACTAAACCAGTTGCTTTTCTTGCTCGTTGAATTATGAGCTTCGAGCCATAAATACCGCGTACAATTTCCCTGAATTCGAGATTTCGCGACTCTAATGCACCTATCAATGTTAGTCCCGAGGGAGGGGGGGGGGGGGAGAAAACGGGATGAGGTGGGGACTTTGATCGACATTTCCTGTCCTGGGTGGGGAATTTTGACCAACTTTGAAGAGAATGTTGGCCCCAGGGTGGGAAAGTTTGATCGAACTTGAAAACTGAGATAATATTCATCAAAGTCCTTTTCCTGAGCTTGGACTTTGACATGGTAAAATACACACTTCGATGCTGCACTCTTGAAAACCGACAGAGCAGAGCCTTGATATGAGTGGCTTGCCATCATGAAAATACTCAGAAGTCCCTGAGCACAAACAAGATGGAGGAAAGAAAGGTAAATGAAATTTGCTCAATCTGTGGTTACTATAAACCATCGGTTTTTATCCGTGTTCTTTCATCCCGTCGTTAAAAGACTTAAAAGGAAAAACTGAGATTTATAAACCTGGAGTGTTTGTATTTTTTAAGCATTTAACAGGTCAACCTCTTGGATCTCAATCCCTACAGTAGGGAACTTTGAACTCGAAACTTTATCCCAAGGGTGGGGAGGTTTGACACAAAATTTGCGTTTCCGATCAAAGTCCCCACCCTATCCCGTATCCCCACCCCCTCGGGACTAACATTGATAGGTGCATAATTCCAAGTGCCGCATCATTTTATACCCCTATTATAATATAGCTCGCGTATCTTTTCATTGAAAGCGAGCGTGCATTATGAGAGTACAAAGCACGCAGATGACGCCATTTGTCTGGGAAAAACTATATTATAAAAAAACTATATTATAAAATAAATAAAAAAAAGCCTTAACCGTGCTTTGTTCTGTTATAAGGCACGCAAGGAAGTGACGAGAGCACGAAAGAAGTAGGAAGAAGCACGAGCCGTAGGCGAGTGCTTTTAACTACTTCTACTCAAGAAGTAGTAGACGTATTACTACTCAAGTAGTAGTAGTTCTTTGAAGTAGTTAAAAGCACTCGCCTGCGGCTCGTGCTTCTTCCTACTTCTTTCGCGCTCTCGTCACTTCCTTGCGTGCCTTATAAACCCTGGTTTCCATATGATCGTCCGGATCGTCCCGACCGACCGACGTCTCAGTCGTTTCCAAAAATTTCGAAACGATCGGGACGACTGAGACGATTGCTGGTTTCCATATGTTCAAATACTGAAGACACGCGGTCGTCAGCGATGTTCCTGGGTCCGACAACAGAATTTTGGCGCGATATTCGGAAACGAAATGGCGGACGTCAATCGAAGAGCGAGTCTCCTGGCTTGTTATCTTCTTATTCTTTCGATTTTGCGCCGTAGAAGAGCTCGAAGAATCCCACGAAGACACAGGTTTTGGGTTCGACAGATATATCAGAAGCGAGAAGAATTAGGAGCTTACCATACTCTGGTACAAGAGCTCAGACTGCATGACAGGGAATTTTTCTTCAGGTAGGATTTTCAAACTATGTGGCTTGTGCAGTTTACAAGGAAACTGGCTGATGTGAAGCATAAACTTATTGTCTGTGCTAGGTTCACAAGAATGTCCCCGGAGCGTTTTGAAGATCTTTTAACCCTTGTTGGTCCGTTCATAGCCAAGAAACCGTGCCGATCGAGGAACTCAATCTCAGACGCCGAACGTCTGATGGTTAAGCCGCGGCTACACGAGCCATTAGAGAGCTTAAGCAACGACGACGGCAACGGCAACGAAAGTGTCACTTCAAAGTGTAACTTCTCGTTATCGTAACTCTTTCGCGATTATTCCAACTTCTTTAACTTGTAAAATGTGGGCGAATTATCCTGGAGCTAAATTAGCAAAAAATGCGTTGAAGTTGGGAAAAAGAAAGAAGAGTTCACCGTCATACGCTCACGTTCTCCACAAAACCTAAAATTTGGTCATTTCACGTTGCTGTTTTGCTGAGGACGGCAAAGAAATGTACCAAAATGCAAAATGCACGTGCGGAGCATTGTTTTTCCTAATTAAGCCTATTCTTTTGTGACGTTCTCGTTGCCGTCGCCGTCGTCGTTGCTTAAGCCGCGGCTACACGAGCGATTTTTTGCTTGCGATGGTGATGCGATTTTTTGTAAAATTGTCGCGTCGCCGGCGCGCGATGAAAATCACCCGTGTAGCCACCCTCGCACAGGTGATGCGACAGCTCAAAAAATCGCAGAAAAAGAATCGCGAAAAGTTAAACTCATTCAATTTCTCGCGATTTTTTTCTTGCGACTTTTTACCTGTTGCGTTGCCAGTTCAAGGGTGGCTACACTTGCGATTTTCATCGCGCGCTGGTGACGCGACAAAATTGAAAAAATCGCATCACCGGCGCTCGTGTAGCCGCTCTCTATCGCGATTCTTTTTCTGCGAGTTTTTGAGCTGTCGCATCACCTGTGTGAGGGTGGCTACACGGGTGATTTCACCGCGCGCCGGCGACGCTACAATTTTCCAAAAAAATCGCATCACCATCGCAAGCAAAAAATCGCTCGTGTAGCCGCGGCTTTACATTGAGGTACTTGGCGACTGGAGACTCTCAGCAGTCTCATTCATTTTTGTTTCGCATTGGTAAATCGACGATATCACACCTGTTAAGAGAAACATGCGAACCAATATGGCTTGCTCTTAAAGAGCAATACCTGAACGTGCCGTCAACAACGAGCGATTGGCTTCGAATTGCCAAAGAATTTTGAGGACGAATGGAACTTTCCAAATTGCATCGGTGCAATAGACGGAAAGCATATCATGATGGACTGCCCGAAGAATGGTGGATCCGCCTATTATAATTATAAAAGCTTCCACAGTATTGTCTTATTGGCAATTTGTGACGCTAAGTATTGTTTCACATTTGCAGATATTGGAGGTTTTGGCAGTACAAATGATGCTAGTGTACTGTCTAACTCTGTGTTTGGTCAAGCATTCGAACAACATCCCACGGAGTTAAACCTTCCGAGCCCTTCCCTCCATGGAAACAAAGATCTCCCCTTTGTCATTGTTGGAGATGATATTTTCCCACTTAAGCCCTGGCTCATGAAGTCATATCCAGGCAAAAACCTTGACCAGTGTCAAAGAATTTATAATTACAGGCTGTCAAGAGCGAGGCGAACAATTGAAAATACGTTTGGGATATTGGCAGCAAAGTGGAGAATATTCACAAGGGCAATAAGAGCGGATGTTGCTTGGTGGACAAAATAGTGCAAGCCACAATTTGCTTTCACAATTATCTGCGCTTGACAGAGAATGCTAACTATACACCAGCAGGGTTTGTTGACTGCGAAGACAGTAGTGGGAACATAATTCCTGGTGGAGGGAGGAGTGAAGTCAGCAATGATGAAGGGGGTCTTACACATCTTAAAGAGATTGGAGGCAATAGATTGTTATGTATAAAAATTGCTTTTAGGCGTTGCGTGACTGTCTGGAACATTTTTGCGTGTCTAGAATATTCTTGAATATTAATTAGGCATGTCTTTACATAACGTCAGCATGAATCAGCAGTTTTCGTCAGTTACTTAATTCGTGAAATATTGTAATGCTACTAATTTTAGCTTATTTAAGAAGGTTCTACAATCTTATGTAAAAGGTATATTAGCCGCCGAGCTAGAAATTCAGAGTAATCGGATCGATTGATCGAGTAGTGTTTGCAAGCGGTGAGGCCGTGTTTATTACCCGGGCTGCGCGCGTCTCGCGCAGCGCCCGGGTCTAAGATTACCGACGGTTCTTCTTTTTCGTCGAGTATCATCCACAAAGTGCACTTCCGGCGTTTCTGCGCAAGCGCTAACTATTTTTAACAACAGTGATGCGTGTTGTCACGTATGGGAAAATGTCGATTCATCTTGTGTCTTTTGAAGTCTGAAGAAACAATATGTTAAGAGAAGTGTCTATGCGAATGTTTGGAAGTTCAACGGCGAGAGAAAAAGTTTTTAACATGAGTAAACTTAACGGCAGATGGACTGCCGTGTTTCCTCGTGTCTGCTTCAGCAGACTGCGAGTAGTCTCTAATTTTGGCGATGGATTGTGGAGCGGGCGAAAGACACGTGCGCGCGCGAAGTTGCGAGGAGACGCGACGCGAGGGGAGCGCCAAAAATTAGAGACTACAGACAAAGGGAGTTTGACCTTTCACGGCCGAGTGATTCGAGTGTAAATCTCATATCAACAGCAAGAATGATGCCTGTTGTCACGTATCGGAAAACGTCGATTCACCTTGTGTCTTTGAAGTCTGAACAACTAATATGTTAAGACAAGTGTCTATACGAATGTTTGCAAGTTCAACAGCGAGAAGAAAGCTTTTAACATGACCAAAATTTAACTCCAGATGGACTGCCGTGTTCCCGTATCCGCTCCATTGAGATGTACATTTTGTTGAATAACTCAAGTACGGGATATCACACACCCCTGAGACTTTGACAGGTAGTTTATTAACTATTTTGCCACAATATCTCAATTTCTGGACTTTAATTTTTGAATGATAAGCGATTATATTTTACAAATGTACTAGCGTCCCTTGAAACTGTCCAGAAACGTTCCTTACTTGTGTTTCAAATGACCCTGGATTGACGTATTTGTAAACAGTTTCACTCTGCTAATTAATTTTCTACTCACATTTCACCGAGACTCCATTCACATTTATGCGAAAAAATCCAACATCGTTCGTTAAGCGTTTCCTTTTTCAAACAATTATCCATCGAAGCGAAAACAAGTGTGCTTAGTTTTTTTTTTTTTTTTGGAATCAATACACTATTTTATACACTAGTTTATCTTGCATAACGATAAACCTCTGTGGCCTAAAGGTCATTGTTCCTGCCTGTGACGCAGCTAACCCGGGTTCGATGTCTTTTAGTGGTATATATCACGGGCTTTATTTTTTCTGTTTCTCTTTTTCTTGTTCTTTTAGAAATATTTTTACAAGTGTTATAATTATTGTGCTCAATGGTTGAGCTGTATTTTAGAGGAATATATGTTGATAGGGGTCTAAAGAAATAGACTCCAACACAAGCTAAACACAATGCGTCCGATGTAAGAAAGACAGACTTCCCTCTATTCTTTTGTTTAGCAGTAAGTTAGGGATACAATACTGTTTTTTGCAAGCCCGGGTTTAGGCTAATTGTAGCCTCTTGTTCAAGTGTGACGGAGGTCGCGTTTTTATTTGGCAGAGGCCGTGTTTAAGTGTGACAGAGGTCGCGTTTTCGCGTTTATATTTGGCAGAGGCCGTGTTTAAGTGTGACAGAGGTCGCGTTTTAATACTCAAGCCTGGAGGAGCTGTGAGTGTGTAAAAGTGTCTTAAGCAGTAATCACTACGTTCTTGTGGAATAAATCTCCTTGTTGCTGTTCCGACATCCCTGCGTTCTGCTGGACTTCAAACTACATTCCTCTAACCACATTTGAACTCGTAACATAGGTACACATTTGAGGCAGGAAGAGCACGAGATGACTTTAAGTCATACTTTAACAGTCCTGAAGGGGAAGTTCCTTGGCAACAGCAACATGTCCAAAGTTGTGGCAGAACCCGTAACTAGGGAGTGCAATGACGTTTAGCAGTTAAATAAACCCACTTGTGTAAGAGTAGATTTGATTTCCCTTTGTTCTTCCTTGAAATTATAGTGAGCAACTTTGAAATAACTGCTACTCTGTCTGGAGCCAAAACAGTCGCAAAGGGATTTAAGCTAGCATGACTACTGTGTTTGTCTGTGTCAATTCAGCAATGGGCACAACATAAGCTGCTGGATTTTGAATTAGCCAGCACATAGATCAGGTTGTTTACCCCTATTCATATATTTTACAATGAAACTATAATCTTAAGTAAAATAATGATAGGCAACCGTGATGTTTGTTTTAAGACTTGTTAACATCAGTATAATTATTATTCTAGAGATAATCAGACTCATTTTAGTTAACAGTGCAGATTTGTTTCTTTCATTAGTTATAAACAAATCAGAAATAGGAAATTGATAGAAACAGAAACTTTTCAGTAATTGTTCTCATGAATCAAAAAATGAATAATTTTTAGTCATCATTTCATCATTCCTATTTTGAAACTTGTCAATGCAGCCAGCTTTGAATAAGTGCCCCCCCCCGCCTGCAACCACCCCTCCCCTCCCCACAACAACAACAACAACAAGGTGCCTAATCAAATAAATACAGTAAGTTTTAACAATGTGAAAATTTATACACATTAAAGAATATTCATAACTTCGTTTCATTAATTATATTAATTATATGTCCATGTCCATTTGTTCAAATAATTTTTTCAATAACAGTAACAAACAATATAAATCTTAAATAATGAACTTCCTTTGATCAGACAAATAAACTGTTCATAATGGTTGGAGATGGGTATACTCTGGCCTCTGGTGGGTCATGCCAGTCGATATACCAGGAAACATTCCTGAAGACATGCCAGCAACAGGATGATCACAAAATTGTACTTGGTACATTAACTGCTCGATCTGTAGCCTAACATATCCCTTAGCATGAACTGGTAAGTTCCCGAGTCTAATTGGCCAGACTTCGACAATAGATGGCATCTTCATCTTCCTCTTCTTCTGTCCTAGTTTTCTTTGGTTGCTTGGGTTGCAGAATTCTATCTGCTAAGCTTGTTGCAGTTTTTAGTAAAGCCATATCTACGTCATTGTCCTTTGCTTTCCTTGCGTTTGAGGCCCATGGTCTCTTGGTGGTTGATTTGGTGATCTTTGGTGTTGATTTCCCTTTCTGTTTTGAACTCCTTTTTGGCTGACCATCATTAGCAGCAGCAGGAGCAAAAGAAGACAGAGAATCAGTAGCTGGAGAAACAGACGTTTCAGATTGAAAGTCATCCTCACTTGATCTTTCCCCATATTCAAGCGAGTCTTGAACATTGTTTACGCTTTCTGCTTCTTCACCATGATCTGCATCATCTTCACTTTCATCGCGACTCTGCACGTTTGTAACTTGGTTGATATGGTTTGACAACCAATCCAAATTACTGAACTCTGCTGGAGAGGGGGCAGCATCGCGCCCAGAACCAGATGGAACATACCTTTTTTTTCTCAAGTATCGCCCAGACGCGGTTCGGACATTATTATATTTTTTTTTCTGCTTCAGCCGCGTCTAACCCTAATTGCTCTCCTATTGCTTTCCAGATATTCATCCTTATAAACTTATCCTTATAGTCCTAATTAGAAAATTTGTTGTAAATTGCAGGATATTTTTGCACTTCTTCCATAAAGAACGACGTGTTTAACTCCTTGTTCTCTGCCGCCATTTTGAAATGGAGCACGTGAAATAAGAGTGGTGACTTCTGGGACAGCCTTCGATCGTTGCGATCGTCTCAGTCGTCTGAGAGCGTTTCCTTCAAAATTTACACGATCCTCCCGATCGTCCGGATAGAACTCAATTCTATCCAAGCGATCGAGGTCGTCTCAGTCGTCCGGGTCGTTTGCGATCGTCTGGGTAGCGTTTCCATATGATCGTCCCGATCGTCTGAACATGTTTTGAGACGACTGGGACGATCGGGACGATCCGGACGATCATGTGGAAACCAGGCTTAACAGAAGAAAGCAGGGTTAAGGCTTTTTTATTGTTAATTAGTTTGTCCTACCTTGGGCAAATTCTCCATGACGAATGCTCTGCTGGTGAAGTTTTTCCTCGTTTTTTGCGGAACTGGTCAACTTCTGCAAGAGCTCACTGAAAACTGAGTAAAACTGAAATGCGCCCAAGAAATGACAATAGGTGATTGACAGTTGCAAAGGCACGCTGATCTCCCACGGTTGCGGAAATCTTTTAAGCCCGCCGCACACGTGAGGAAACAGCTGAGCAAAATGCCTCGCGAGGCAGATGGCTCAGCCGTTTCCTCACGTGTGCGGCGAAATTTTGTGAGATTTTCGCCTCGCGAGGCCGTGAGATCAATATCGAACATGTTTGATATTGATCTCACGGCCTCGCGAGGTGAAAATCTCACAAAATTTCTCCGCATACGTGAGGAAACGGCTGAGCCATCTGCTTCGCGAGGCATTTTGCTCAGCTGTTTCCTCACGTGTGCGGCGGGCTTTACATGGTGCATGGAGAAATACCCGCGTGAGATATTTTGTACGGCTTCACCTTGTTTTAAATATTTTAGGAAGTCAATTAATGTTCGTGACAACATGTGTCACAAAAGCCAATATTTTATACAAGGATAGGTGAGAAAAAATACGAATGAAAAAGAAAGCTGTGTGAATGCGTTATATTGCATCAATTAATTCGAAACCTTCACAGCAGTCAGGATAATTTACCATTCACAAAGACGCACGGGCTGATATCTGGGGATGATCACAAACTTGACACAGTTAACGAAATAAAACGAGGCAAATGTTTTTTAATTCCTTCACGAAAAATTTTCATTCTCACCATGCACGCGTGCTAACGTCAACCATCGCAAACCCAATAGAAGTTTGCAAAAGAAAATGAAACCGGAATTCATTAATTTCTTCATTGGTGAAAATTTCATTCACGCCTTTGCGAAGTTATGCTGCATTTTGTCTTGATATCAAGGGCGCGCGAACTTCAACCGGATCGCAAACTTGATAGAAGTTTTCAAAAGAAAACGAAAAGGTATTCTTAAATTTCTTCATCGGTGAAAAATTTTCATTCACGCCTTTGCGAATCACTCACGTGTTTTATCTTGAGATCAAGGGCGCGCGATCTTCAACGATCGCAAACTTGATAGAAGTTTGCCAAAGACAACGAAACAGGTATTCTTAAATTTCAACATCAGTGAAAAATTTTTCATTCAGCTGGCCTTTGCGAATGAAACATGCACAAACTGCATTTCGTCCCCTATTCTGAACAGCAGAAGTAAATATTGTCCGCATCGGGCGGGCACCTTTTACCTGGCCGTTATTTGTTTCCCTCGGGAAAAACTAAAGAACGTCTTTTACAATAACCAAAGGTAACCAGAAAAGTCTACTTGGCTAGATAAAAATCTCCAATTCATATTTTCACTCTAGGTCTCTAAAAAGCTGTTTGGAATTGCAGATTGACGTTTGTGAAACTGTTTCAGTGTTTGAAAATAATACCAGTCAGGGCCGGGCTAAAACAGACATTCTTGGCCGACAAGTTCGCGAGAAACAAATCAGTCTATATGTTTGAAGCTAAAAGATACTAAGCACAAAAAAATCAAATAAACTGTGGTCGGTAGAATCGCCTATGCGAGGAAACAAAACTTTGCACAAAAATCAAATAAATGTGTTCGGTTCGGCGCTTCATAGAACCTTTGAACACAGGGCACCCAGACAAACTGTTTGTGTGACCCTTTGTTATTTTATAGTAAATGTATGGGATTTACCGTATGTTTCATGCTCTAGCCACGAATCGCTAAATATATGTATTGAACAACGCTAAATAAAAGTTAAATTGTCTTACCTGTGGTGTACTGTCGTCCTTTTGCCTCAACAATGATATTTTAAGCGATTTTGTCGGGTTTTGTCTTCGCCGCCGACTGTGCCTCATAAGAAACGAAAAGGGTGGAAAGACCTTTGAACGGCTCCAGCACCGAGCCAGCGCCGAGGCGATTTTTCCCCAGAAAATCGCATCGCTCAGCTTCCAAGCCACGCAACATAAAGGCTGAAACATTCACGCTTCTTCTCGTGCCTCTCGATCGAAAATCCGCCCAAGCCGTCCCAAACCAGCCCTCGAATAAATTCAAAATCAAGTGATCGAAATGCGTAGCAAGATCTTCATGTGCCAGCTGGAAACCGTTGTGCTGATTGCCTGTTTCTGATTGGACACCGTTTAACAATAACCGATTCAAAATACGTACGGTTGTGGGGAAGTCTAATAAGTTATTATTTAACGGCGTCCAATCAGAAAAGAGGCAATCAGCACGACGGTTTCCAGCTGGCACATGAAGATCTTGCTACGCATTTCGATCACTTGATTTTGAATTTATTCGAGGGCTGGTTCGGGACGGCTTGGGCGGATTTTCGATCGAGAGGCACGAGAAGAAGCGTGAATGTTTGCGTGAATGATTTGGGCTCAAAGCAACAAAATGTATATGTCTTGAAAAACGATTTGACGGCAGCGGAGTTACCATTTACAACTGGGAAAAATTTGAGGACAGTTTTCACGATTATTTACCGTCAAACTACTGCCCAGGAAGCATATCTGCAAACATTGTCAAAGAAAATCAAACTGATACCGGTACGCAGTTCCATTCAAGTACAGAGGACAAAAATATCCAAACTAAGGTAGTAACATGTGACGTCGGGGTGCAAGTAAATCTTCCTTCGGTGACAGCAGAAAATCTTAAAGGCCATGACGAAAAGACCAAATTTTACACAGGAATGGTCAATTTTGGAACTTTTATACTGTTATTTAATAGCATTGCTAAAGTAGCTGTCGCAGTTGTGGGGTGGTAATGCCTCTGACAAACATATTGTTAGGGAATCAGGACTGCTTAATCTGCTGGAGAGTGGAGACAGTATCATGGCTGATAAGGGATTTGACATTGATGATTTATTTAAACCATTAGGGGTTACCCTAAATATGCTTCCAAAAAGGGATTCTAACCGTCAGCTGACAAGGAAAGAGGTTGAGCAAACAAGGCGCATTGCAGCTGTTCGCATCATTCATCATATTTGCATAGTCTTTAATTGCAAACAACAATGCTGCAATATGATTACAAGCTTCTCCTAGCCTACAATGTAAAAGAGAAATATTTCTTAGAAACTTACTTCTTGTCAGGTCCCCTAAACCAAACAGCCAGATAAGGACCATCAACAAACACTTTTCTGTTTTAACCAAGCACAAATGTAGAAAAACAAGAAAGGATGTAAAATTAATTAGAGTACCACAAATTGGTAGATTGATGCAGTTTACACATCATACACAATGCAAAAGAGCTCATTAAGGCAAGATCTTTGATAAGTAGTACTTTTTAGATGTTTTAATTAAAACTTTTAGCTATGATGTGAGGTAGGATTTTTACTATGATCTTTTAAATGAAAAAGCTTATATTTAAAATATGATATTGTTATTTTTGTTTTAATAATAATGTCCCCTTTTGTAACATTTTGGTTGCCCTTTTGGTATTCCTTTCATAAGCCCTATTGGCTTTCCTGGGCTTCCTTGCCTTATAGATTAATATTTCGTTAATATATTTAGAAATGGCAAAAATCAACAAACAAATAAAATTTAGTGCTTATCGTGCTGAGGGCATTTGACGCTTACGTACTACGCAACTTACCCAGCTATGCAGTTACAATCGGCTGAAAAAACATTCGCAGTGTCTTTGACCATAGATACCCAGGTGTTGTACACTCGATCAGTTTTCATAGATGGTAATACTTTGGCCCTGACAAAACAGTAACTGCTTCTATCGTTGACGAACGCAAGCTCGATGTCTTGAACGTGGCCATCTTTGAAAAATTTGTAAGCTTTTAGCTGCTTGAAACAGTGCATGTCCTCGTTCTTGTAGAACTTACAACTTCCAAACACGAGATAATTGATTATGTCTTTACTTGTTAGACGAGGAAGCCTTGACAAATCTTTAGTCCACGATTTCAGATTCTTTGGATCAGGGAGGATCTATGTCGCCGTACTCAGCTTTTCAACAGCTCGTTTTGTAATCTCCTTCTTCTCACGTGCAATTCTTTCAACGACTGTCTCAACTCCCGTTCATTTCGTATTTTCCACCCTGATCACTAGCTCCTTTTTTGTACCGGTTACTTTAAGGCCATGATTTCTGAGCCATTTTTGTAGCTCAGGCTTCCTCCAGCTTTTAAATTCATCGGTTTTTACAACGTTGTTGATTTCCGCCATATTGTTTTGACCATCGCTGGAAGATCTGTACTTACCACAGCCTCGCTTTCACGATATTTCTGCCCAGTCTCCGCTGTGCGCGAATTATCCTGGGAAAGGAATACCGTAGAATCCCGGTTATAAGCCCCCCCGGTTATAAGCCCCCCCGATTATAAGCCCACCTCTCTGCTAATAGAAATTTCCTCCCGGTTATAAGCCCACCCGATTATAAGCCCACCTCTCTGCTAATAGAAATTTCCTCCGGTTATACCCCTGTTATACTGTTACCTATTTTCATTTTAATAGAAAGGATTTTAGACGTTTTTTTCCTCCCTATTATAAGCCCCCCGGGTTATAAGCCCCCCCGATTATAGGCCCACCCGAAAACCCTTACGAAATTGTATAAGCCCAGGGCTTATAACCGGGATTCTACGGTATTTACATTACCGGTATCAACTCCGTTGATAATAGACCAAATTTTCAAAATTACTTCTGTTACGCGATACTCGCGAGCTCTCGCGCGTGAAGTGATGTGGAATGAAGAAGACGCCATTTTTGTTTTGGGAACGTTTTGTGCTACATCATTCATTGTTGTTGGGGAAAAGTTGCGGTTTTGGTCCCAAAGTAAGCGCACATAACAAATTTTATAAACGTTGGGAAAGACGATATGTGTCTCCAAAGACTAAGCTTATGTGATGCTGATATCTTTTTGTGGGTAGTAAAGCACCACTGATGATTCGGCTGAAGGAAGATCAGGTGAATTACTATTGTCGATGTATTACTCGTCTTCCCCTCGAAATGCAATAGTAAAGAATTTTTTAGTAGAGTCGAGAGTGTTGTTCTATTTGAGTTGTGGAAGAACGGGATTTTGCCGTTCATTCGTTTATTAATTTTTAGCTTTTGAAGCTCGCTTACCTTTAATTTGAACAAATGAATAAATGCAGGCCGACCTTGATGTATTCTTTTAATGGAATTTAATCTACAAAACAAATTTTGCAGCATCACTAAAAAGCTGCATTGTGGCGGTGCACTGTTATTGAATTCATTCACTGGTTTACCAAAATTACGATTTTTCCTCAAGTGCTTGGCTCTCTAAGGAGCCAATTTTTTTTTTATCACTTTTTTAGCTGTTTATCAGAGGCTCCATGTTTGATGTATATTGATACATAACTTTATTCAGTGGATGAGAGGTATTTACATGTAAACGCCGGTTGGCTAATTATCCACTGGAATAATATCTGAAATTTCTAAGTGTAGCATGAACCTGTGATCATTGATTAAGTGAAATGTAGAATCAACTAGCCTGAAGGGCAATTGGATAATTCCAACCCATTGTTTTCTTTGCATGCTGACGATGACTGAGAAGAAACAGTAGTAGTAAATATATGGATTACCCAATTTATCTACTGTGTACAGGCATGAGACCACTAAACATGGTTATCCACAAATACCATCAAATGATGAAGACATTGCAAATGAAAATACCAAAGAAGATTTCATCTACAATCAACACACCAGTAGACGGCAGTTTGGTTTCTTTATTTTAAATCTAAATGATGCAATAAGGGAAGGGGATGCTGCGAGGCTTTTTAGATGCTTTAAGCTTGTTCTTCTGATGGAATATAATTACCAGCACTCTAAATACACCTATTTACTCTTGCATTTTTTTTGCCTAGGTATTAGCATTCCTCTTTAAGGGGGAAGCCAAGCATCTTCTTGCCAACAGATTTTTTAACAGTGAGGGGAAAAAGGGAAACAAGCCATTGGATTTCCAAATGCAACACCTAAATTTTTCACTGAAAATGGTTCTGAAATCACTATTGGGAAAAATCACAAAAAGATCAGCTCAGAGGGTGGCACATTCTCTTGAGAGATATTTGCTATGTTATCAGTAAGTCATTAGGCCTCTGGGAACAGGTGGTTGGTCTACCACCCAACCTTGACCCTGAGATGTATGTTAAGACAGCACAGAATTCGGGAACTATGCCGCCTACTCTTTTCATCAAGTGTGTAGGTTCTTTTATGTACCCTTCATGTTTAAATTACGTGTGAGGGTGAAAAGGCCAATACTGTAGACTATAATCTCACTAACCAATGACCTGATCATCTGACCTGAGACAGATGTTGAGAACCCAGCCAGCTTGATCCAAACAATTATTTTAATTAACACCATGGTTTGATCTGGGATTCAAACCAGTGACCTGTTCCTCAGCAGTCCAGTGGTGGGCAGTATGCTGTTATTCTGTAATTCATCAACTGAATGGAGAAACAACTTGGTACAGGAGGGGTAACTAAGGACATCTAGCTTTCATCAGGTTAATCTTTCATTAACTCAGCAAAGGCCTGTACTGCTTATGTAGTACAACAGTCTTTGTGGTGCATTTCAAACTACTGCACCTTGCACTGAGAATTTTTGCAATGGGAGTTAAGTCATGTTTTACATTTTTGTGGAGGATGTCAATGACCTTGTCATTCAACAACAACAATAACAACAATGAACTCCTCTAAGCTCTATTCAATTTATTTCCTTTATTCTCATGTAGATTTCTCTTGCTACAATTTATGCTGGGGTTTCAAATAATTCACTGGTTTTTCTGAGTTAAATGTATTACTATCAACAAAATAATTGGCACTTTTATGCGGTCCTCACGAAATTTTGTTAAGTGTAAAAATTGACAAATATTCAATTTAAGCTTAAATTTAATCTGGAGAGACTGACGTCCACTGTGAAGTTCCTAAAGCCCTTCCATCGAACTCTTTCTATGGCCGGTCATTCTGCTATTTATGTTTTTTTTTTGTTTTTTTGTTTTTGTTTTCATATCAAGACACATGTATTTTGTTACTCCCTAATAAGAAAAACTTTATTATTGGTGGTGTGAATTACCCAACAGTGTTTTAGTTGTTGTTCCAGAGGCGAACCTACATGCAAATGATAATTTATTAACTTTACGGCCGTAAAAGAATGGTACAAAACAAATCTAAAAGAACTTACATTAAGCTTTCAAAATGTTTGTCCATAGAATAGGAGGGAAACCGGTCGCCTCGCCCACAAGTTAACTCGCCTATAGGTTAACTCGCCTACAATGACGTTAACTCGCCTACAGGTTTCAAGTTAACTCGCCTACACATGAAGTTAGCTCGCCTACACATTCGAAGTTAATTTTTATGTTTAAAGATAAAGAATAGACGCGTGTCCAAATAAATGATTAGCTCAACATAACCGCCACTTTCCCCGACACTGAGACCGCATATACAATCCTTTACTAAAGTGGCTAAAGGCACAGCTCTTCTGTAAATGCGCTCGAAAAAAAATCACACCTTTTGAATTTTCAATAGATTTTGATTGCCAAACCGAAATTAGCATGAGGTGCAAAGTTATCACAAGTCAACGCCGTTGTTTTTTTTGTTTTAAATAGCAACAAAGGGTAGGAATAGACGCGAGTCCAAATAACTGATGAGCCGAAAATATCCGCCACTTTACAAGTTTCTTCTTTAAAGTAACTTAATTCTTGGAACCTTACTTACTTATTTAGATTTAAGCTTAAGTTAGTTAGAAAATTTATAACAAAATAGGTTTTAGTTAAGCTCAATGTAGTATTGTCTGGGGGAATTGCGGCAAAACGCTGTTCGAAAAATTACAAAAGCTTCAGAATCGTGCTGCCCGCGTTTTGACTTCCTCCTCCTATGATGCTGACGCTGCGTACTTGTTACGACAGCTTGGATGGAAAGATCTGAATGCCCAATATCAAATTCATGTAGCTTTAATGGTGTTTAAAGCTCTTAATGATCTCGCTCCTGACTACTTATCCTCTATGTTCACTGAGCGCAGTACGTCAGGATATGTCTTAAGAGACTCTACAAATAAATTAAATGTCCCTTTACCCAGAACCAACTACCTAAAAAAGAGCTTTAGCTATAGAGGTGCAACTCTCTGGAACAGTCTACCCTGCAATCTAAGACAAGTAAAATCTCTAGATCTTTTTAAGCAATTATTAAACCTTCATTTTAGTTAAATATAATTAAGTTAAATACACGGCATTCATGGAAAACAGGTTTAGTATAGAATTGTATTTTACTGTAGAGACTTTTTAAGCGTACGTTTATTGTTATTAGGAATTAATTATGTAATTGTATTTTAAATTGTAATTCACCTGATGAATTTACCGTGTTTAAATAAAGATTTTGATTGATTGATTGATTGAATGTGGTTCAAATCCAGTGTTTTCCAGTTTCAAATGTGGTTCAAATAGTAATGCCATTCATATACAAATATGTAAACTTTAATATGTAAATAAGCTAAGGAAGCAATGATGTACACCTACAGTAAGTAATAAAAACACATATGGGTGAGAACAGTGCTGTTTTAATTTGTGGCTTACTGTAATGTTTGGTATTAACAAATGAACAAAGTAGCTAGACGATCATCTTTCAAAATGGTAGATTTTACGGTCGAAACATTTGATATTTGAGACCTCGCAAACAGAAATTACTTACCTATTTACTAAGTGATTCGTTGGATGATATCCTACCGTTTCATAAAATTGGGTATGAAATTCTCTCGCTTGGAACACTGGTACTTTAGAGCGGTTTTCATCTGAGTGTCGAAAGTAATTATGGTTTTGCTTTGGTTTGGCATTGCTTCGCTCTGTGATTGGCCAGGAAAGCTCGCGCCACTTTCTTAACCAATGAGAAGCAAAACCAAAACCAATTGTGATTTGCACGCGCGTATTTTCCCGCGCTTTACGCCGGCTACATGTAATTGCTTCGTATTCTGATTGGCTCATTGCACTGCTTACTTCTGTTGTGATTGGCTGGAGTGATTGCTTTGGTTTTGGTTTTACGACACTTGAAAAGCGCTCTAGGAACAACTTGCAATAGACTTGCCACAAGTCGACCTCATGAACTTCAGGGTAAAACATATGTTAGGCCACGAAGCAGAATAGAATATGTTAGGCCGCGAAGCGGCCGCTTTTAAGGTCGCGAAGCGACCGCGCGAGCGACGAAGTCGCGAGAGGTCGACTTGTCTCGCTTGAAGGGTTTTCATTTGCGTTTCGCGCCAAAGTGTGTGGCGTGACTTCCATCTGGTGTCTCAGATTACATTTGGAAGTCCATGAATTGAATGGCGGAAGGTATCGGGTCTACTCCGACCAAAACAATCGAACGTGTGTGCGTTTCTCCTGCGTCGAAAGAGCAAATTTGCTTACTCTGCACTAAAGTAATTACGAACAAAGATTTTAGAAGAAAACTGACGATATCGGGTGGCCAAAAAAAGACCAAAGCTTGTTTGAACCTTGAATTGATCGCCGGAAAGGAGATATCCAGTGGCGAAGGTTCACTTCTGACAAACATTCTGTGCCGAAATTGCGCTGACAAAAACGAAACCCTGGTTCAGAAGATTTTTGAGGTAAGAGAAAGCTTCGAATTATCGAAGAAGTCCATTGAAGCCGAGAAAGGCGGGACAACGTACATAGTTTGTATCTTTACATCTTAGAACTCGTTGAGAAAGGCATCAAATAAATTCTTGAAAGGAGAACAAGACATGGATTATGGGTCCAGGAAAAAACTTTCTAAAGCCTGGAAAAGTCCTGCAAATTTGTTTCTGAAAAAAGTACGAAACCTGGGTAATCCGTTTCCATCCAGCCCATGCGTGGCCAAGGACACTTATTCGTTTCACCGTACCACTGAGATGGTTCTCTCTGTAAAGGAGTAAGTGGAACTGTCTGTGTCTCAGATTGTCGAGCCGAGAAAGGCGGGACAACGTACATAGTTTGTATCTGTTTTTTTTTATCTTTTTATTTAGGGAAACATTATAGGGTCAACCTCTAGTTTTCGTTTTCAAGATGTTTTATAATTTTTAGCTCCCCCATCTTGAATAAATACGTTATGTTAAAAAGGCTTGCACGCGCCGAAGATAGTGGTGGTACTAGCTAAGAAACTCGCAGCAACAAAAGAGCGCTGTTCGTAGCGTGTGATGATCGCACATCGACCGCCAGCGCTCTAAGATCCAGAGATGTAAGCACGCAAGTGGACTTCGGGGATTTCTATGAAGAAGAGAGCCCTCTAACCGAGGTTAGTTTGAAAAAAAATTTATCGTTAAATTCGTGTTTTTTTCGCTAACAGGAACAACCGAAACTACATTCCCGCACTCGATAGGTCAATTTTGTTTTCAATCCGCATTCTTCTGTTGAAACTTAAAAATCACTAAGCTTCACTGGGAATTCATAGTTCAAAACGCACAGCGATTTTTTGGGAATTAAATAACTCTAAATTTGACGCGTACTGTTCTCAGACCCTTCACGCTCGTCTCAATTTGACACTATTGCTATTCGCTTGATCTTCATCCAAACAATCAAACGCATGCGGAGCTAGCTCGAAAGTTAAACTTTTCCCAGCTCCGGTAGGCGCAGAAACAAAAACATCTCTTCCAGACAGATATGCTTACACTGTTTTCTTCTGGTAGTCACGCAATTCATGATATCCCGTGGCCTTTGAAGCTTCTTTAATGGCTTTCGCAATCGACCCCATATTGAATTTAACCGCAAGTCACGTCTCGTTGCGCATAGTTGACAATTCGATCCCCAAGGGATATCCAGGGCACCTCTGATTGGTTGAAGCGCAGCGACCCGTTTTTGGGTCGCTAAAATTGGCGCTAATCAAGTAGGAAAAGTCCTTTGTCCGGCGGGTATTGAATAAACAAGACGAAGGACTTTTCAGAAAGTCTAAACTTGCAAATGCTCTTTCGATGAGACCGTCTGACCGCGCATTGAACTGGTAAAGAGTCGTGTCGTGCCGCTGACTAGCCAAATAATCGCTGTCATCGGCGGTTGTTATTCTCAATATTCTGTCGTTCTGTAAACTTCGCGGCATTCATTAATGCTTTATTTTCAAACATAAAAAGGTAACTTCAAATGTGTAGGCGAGTTAACTTCATGTGTAGGCGAGTTAACTTGAAACCTGTAGGCGAGTTAACTTGTGGGCGAGGCGACCGACATCCGAATCGGAGTACTCTCGCATCCTAACATTGAAGCCAACGTGTCTATGATCTTGTACTTATCAGCTGAGCTTCGATGTGTCTTGCTTCTCGTTGAATTGTTCTTGAATACAAACCAGCCAGCTTCCAAGTCTTTATACCGTTGTCAGGCTTTCACAAACACGAAAGATAATGTTCGAAATAGAGGAATAACAGAGGGAACAGTGGGAACTCGTCAGAACGCTTCGTCTTTATCATTCTTCATCAAGATCATTCCGCGAATCTTTTAAGTGAATCCAGTATGTACATCAAAAGCAAAGCTAATAAACTTTTCCCTCTCCGCTAATTTACATGAAAATAGAAAGGCTCTGTTGTTTTGTGTTATAAAACTAAAAAGAACTTGAGATTACTCATTGTCCGTAATGGCGGCTCAGTCACGAGAGAATTTCGTGAGTCTCGCGAACACGCCTCTTAGTGACTTGCGGTTATTGAATCAGCCAATCAGATTTCGTCCAAATTCTGGACGAAGCCACAGACTCCCGTGAGACTTTGTATCAGGCCCAATTGTAGCGAGCGCCGACATAAGAACGATGCTTTAATTGGGCCTGATCGCAGGTTAAAACAGCACCCAAAAGCAAAGAAAATTGCAATGAAAAGAGAAACAAAAGTAAAATTAAATTTTGCATAAGCCTAGGGCTATCAGACGAAAATAAAAAAAATAAAAAATAAAAACAAAACAAAAGTAAAATGAAATTTTGCATGAGCCTATGGCTATCAGACCAAGAAAAAAATAAAGACACAAGGTGAATCGACGTTTTCCGATACGTGACAACAGGCATCATTCTTGCTGTTGTGAGTTATCTGATTAATTAGCGCTTTGCACAGAAACGCCGGAAGTGAGCTTTGTGGATGAAACTCGACGACAAAGAAGAATAAAAAGAAGAACGGACGGTATTTTTAACTTCGGCCGCTCTACGAAGCCCGAGTAAATAGAACAAGAGGCTTCAATTAGCCTAAACTCGGGCTTGCAAAAAACAGTATTGTATCCCTAATTTAGCGCCAAACAAAAGAATAGAAAGAAGTCTGTCTTTCTTACATCGGACGCATTGCGCTTAGCTTGTGTTGGAGTCTATTTCTTCAGACCCCTATCATCATATATTCCTCTAAAATTACAAAATTGCTTTACAGCTCAACCATTGAGAACAATAATTATAACACTTGTAAAAAATATTTCTAAAAGAACAAGAAAAAGAGAAACAGAAAAAAAATAGCCCGTAATATATACCGCTAAAAGACATCGAACCCGGGTTTGCTACGTCACAGGCAGGAACAATGACCTTTAGGCCACAGAGGCTAATCGTTATGCAATGTGATAAAAATAGTGACTTGATTCCAAAAAAAACTAAGCATACTTGTTTTCGCTTCGATGGATAATTGTTTGAGAAAGGAAACGCTTATCGAACGATGTAGGATTTTTTCGCATAAACATTAATGGAGTCTCGGTGAAATGTGAGTAGAAAATTAATTAGCAGAGTTAAACTGTTTAGAAATACGTCAATCCAGGATCATTTGAAACACAAGAAAGGAACGTTTCTCGGACAGTTTCAAGTCACGCAAGTACATTTGTAAAAACTAATCGCTTATCATTCAAAAATTAAAGTCCAGAAATTGAGATATTGTGGGAAAATAGTAAATTAACTACCTGTCAAAGTCTCAGGGGTGTGTGATATCCCGTACTTGAGCTATTCAACAAAATGTACATCTCAATGGAGCGGATACGGGGAACACGGCAGTCCATCTGGAGTTAAATTTTGGTCATGTTAAAAGCTTTCTTCTCGCAGTTGAACTTGCAAACATTCGTATAGACACTTGTCTTAACATATTAGTTGTTCAGACTTCAAAGACACAAGGAGAATCGACGTTTTCCGATACGTGACAACAGGCACTCGGCCGTGAAAGGTCAAACTCCCTTTGTCTGTAGTCTCTAATTTTTTGACGCTCCCCTCGCGTCGCGTCTCCTCGCAACTTCGCGCGCGCACGTGTCTTTCGCCCGCACCACAATCCATCGCCAAAATTAGAGACTACTCGCAGTCTACAAAATGTACATCTCAATGAAGCAGACACGAGGAAACACGGCAGTCCATCTGGAGTTAAGTTTACTCATGTTAAAAGCTTTCTTCTCGCCGTTGAACTTGCAAACATTCGCATAGACACTTCTCTTAACATATTGTTTGTTCAGACTTCAAAAGACACGAGGTGAATCGACATTTTCCGATACGTGACAACAGGCATCACTCTTGCTGTTGTAAGTTGTTAAAAATAGTTAGCGCTTGCGCAGAAACGCCGGAAGTGAGCTTTGTGGATGAAACTCGACGACGAAGAAAAAGAAGAACCGTCGGTAATTTTAGACCCGGGCGACCCGCGAGACGCGGGAAGCCCGAGTAATAAGAAGTAAGAGATTCTAAGTACTGCTCTTGAAATATGGATCGTTGTTTGTTTCACTTCAAGGAGCTGCTAAGTGAGAAGCTCTCTGAGCATGCGAGGTGAACAGGTCAGCGGCAAACTGAACGAGGTTTGAAAACAGACGAAGAATGGGAAGAATGGCGGACGGCGAAGCGAAAACTGATTGAACAACGGAAGCTCTTACAGGATGGAATATCAAGCTGTCTGAAACAACTGGAGGTCATGGACCAAGCGAAGGAGGCAGCCAAGGAAGTAGATCAACTGTTGAGCGAAATAACCGCCGCAAAGGGAAATGATATGGAATCTGTAGAGAGTAAAACAGAGGTAAAGGTGGTTTCTTTAAGTTTATCTTTTCAGTCATTACATTTCCTTGTTTATAATACGTTTGTCGTAAAAATGCAAAGTGCGAGCAAATAATCTGCCAACACATCGTGTTTACGGAAGCAGCGTTTTAAATCTTTTTTCACGATTTTAAAAGGATTTCCCCGATTGCGTTAGCAACTAAACCAAGAAGGACAGATTAATTTATCTTATCTCCAGTTATTTCCTATTTTTACTTCATCTTTTCGATGAAAGCTTGCATTAACTGTGCCATTAAATTTCCATGTGTCTAATGTATTTCTGTCGTAATTCATATCAGCGTTCAATATTTTGCATATTCAAATTTATTCCTTCTTCAAAATACAGTATTTTTGTGATTTCGGTCCTGTTTTAATGAGACTGAAAGCTTTGGGAATGTATTTTCCATTTTCTTTCTTATATTTCCATCATTTTATCAAATAAATCTCAAAACGTTTTTGCCTCACTAGAGGGATATTTTGATCTAAATTTAAGCATTGTGCATTCAGTCGTACAAAAATACGGAAGAATTTGCATTCGGAGCTGAAAAAGGAAAATTATTTCCTCTTAGTTCATTGTTAAGCCCACGTTTATGTTTGTGTTTATTAAAACACGGGTTAAAAGATGATTGAGAGGCTTGTATAGGTTTGTCACAGCAATTCGTGAAGAAATCACACAAGCACAAACATTACTTGTCCCGTAGCTAAGAAGTCATTGATTTGAACTCAATGCTGTCATTTAATTTTGGCCTTGCACTTAGTTTACCGCAGACGATTTTGGTCGAGTTGCATTAATGATAATTTGTTGTATTATTTTGCGGTTTCGTCGTTTCCTAATTACTCTCCTCCCTTAACCTTTGTCAAAACTGTTTTCATTTTTCACAACATAACCTTGAATCATACCTCGCGTTGTGTTCAATAAGAATTTGAAATACGTCAAATTTTTGTTATTTTCAGATTTGGTCATTAAACTGACAAGTTAATTATAAAATTGGTGACGAAGATGATTTAAAAGTGACTTCGACCTCTATTTTGCAAAACATACAGTGCTATTTTTAGTTCATTTCCGTTGCGGGAAGGTGTTGCGAACTGTGGCGCCCTCACAGTTTCTCAAGGCTAGTTGTGTGACTGCTCAATGATGCACGTGGATTTTCGTGTGGCTGCACTGAAGTCGGCCAGTTTGGCCCTTATCCAGTAGCATTCAGCCTCATTAGGGAGCTTAAGGAACGAGAACGACGACAACAATGAGAACATCACAAAACAATAGGCTTAATGAGCAAAAACAATGGCTCTGCACGTGTGTTTTACATTTTGGTACATTTCTTTGCTGTCCTCTGCAAAACAACAACGTGAAATGACCAAATGTTATGTTTTCTCGAGAACGTGAATGAATGACGGCAAGTTTTTCTTTCTATTTCCTAACTTTGATGTTGTTCTTAATGTCACGCACAATAGAAAGGACACCGTTGATGTGGGAGAAAGGTAGGGGGGATAAGTGTTGTCCTGGACCCGAGAGCTGCCTGCCACGTGCGAGGCCAGTACTCGGGGCTAGTGTCAGCGAGTGGCATATAAGGCTGTGAGATGGGTGTCACAGGGCACAGAGGCAGGGTGGCGTGTACCTATGCCAAGCTCCAGGAGGGATGGTAGCGAGGGGAAGTGGATGTGCCCACCATTTCTCACCCAAGCCAAGGCAACCCAGGCATCGCTTCAGTGTGGGACTGAAGGGTTGTCGCCAGAAACACTTATCCCCCAAACCGTTTATTAAGAAAATCAACAACTAAAATGTTGTTACAAAAAGAAACCGTTTGGTTTAAACTATAGATGAACCGGGTATAACATCATAAATGGAGCAGATATACACTAGTGGCCTACGAAACAATGCTCTATAGGAGAGTGGCAATGGTACAAATATGAGAGGAACATGGAGGGTGGGTGGGAAAATAAATGCTCGGTCAAGCGGCTTAACTGAATTGCAAGTGAAGATCGACTGCGATCTCGGGCGTAAACAGGAGAAGACTGTGCGGAGCTGATTGGCTGGGAGTCTCAGAAACACGTGCAAGCTATCTTTTCATTGGCCGGAAAAAAATAGTGGGATATGAGTACGTGATTGCGGTACAAAGGGCGGGCAAGAAGTTGCCGGAAAAATACGTCCACGGGGATCGCGAGGTTTAATTGAGCTAAACATTAACTCCAGTTTATGCTTTTGCAAAAACAGCCAATAACAATTTAGTTCCTGGACAGTTCGCCAGCATTTTTTAAGTTCAGCAATTTTGAATAATCGTGAAAGAGGTACAAAAATGAGAAGTTATATTTCGAAATAACGTTTTCGTTGCCGTTGTCGTCGTCGTTGCTTAAGGTGGCTAGTACCGGTTTTACTCGCGTGGAGAGTCTGGCCACTAGCGCGCGCGTCACACTTGATACGCACAAGATTTGAAGAATGGGAAAAACAAAAACAAATACGTAAACGTCACACAAAATTCAAGAAAATTCTATCAGAGAAATTTTACACTACTCATAAATTGCCTTTTCTTGCATTAATAAAAAATCCGCATGATAGAAAATTTTTAAAAACATTTTGCAGTTTCCTTTTCAAATGGCAAAAGTAATCATGTGAAAAAAATAGGGATCACCGAGTTAGTTTTCAAATTATAAGTACCAGAAGCTTAAATGCAGCTCTGAATAACCTTCAAGTACCATTGCCATGGTAACAGCAGATGACATAATAATTGTTATTTTCGGTTGACGACTAAATGTATAATTTAATCATGCAAAAGATTCCTTATGGCCTCGGTTTGCCTTTGTGTTCTTTTCTCTCAAAGTTTACGTCGTGAAAAAGCTGAAAACTGGTAGCAGCCACCTTTAAGCTCCCTATTATCAGACTGAGGCTGGCTTAAAGTCACTCATATGAAAATGAAATTTTGCTTGCACGGGAATGAAAATTAATCTCTCCTTCAAAAGCATGGGGCCTCAATGTGAGATAGAGGCTAAACTTACGATATTTTGGATATAGCCTCTACTCCTTGTCGCCATCGTGTGGACCTTAAGAGGAAGTCTTTTGAAGACAGGATTTTTAAACAAGGATTTTTCGACTTCATGTAATCAGGATCGCGGAAACGATGTTGTTTGAAAAAAACAATAGCTTTGTTGTTGTTTTCTTTGGATGAGAGTTCAGGCCATCTCCCCCTCAATTTCTGAGATAAGGCGCTAAGAACGAGGTTGCATTTAGACGACTTTACGAAGTCGCCAGTCTCCGTTTTTAAACTGTCGTTTCAGCTTTTGTTTTAGTCTAAACAGAAATTAAAATACGAGTTTTAAGATCTTCACCATCCGGCCGTATCCCTACATGTATATCATCTGTGCCATGCCAAGGAGCCTGACAACTATTCTGGTTTTCAAACTATTACACAAATTATTATCCAGCACCATTAAAGGGTGTTCTTGAGGAGCTTTTATTTTAAATGGTCAAACTTAAAGATTTCATCCACACACTCAAAATGTCGAACCACCATCTGTATACCACAATAACAACTATTTACAAATAAAGATAAATAAATACTGGGATAAAAGTGTCAAACTCAAATAAAAGTAATAATTTGCATTGAATATCTAGTTGTATAACTCAAATAAAGGAATAATTTACGTTGAATACCTAGTTGTATACTTTTCTATCAACCGTTTATTATTATTATTATTATTATTAATAATGGGGAGCAATAATAATGGGGAGCAGGGTTGGCGCAGTGGTGAGAGCACTCGCCTTCCACCAATGTGTCCCAGGTTCGATTCCCGGACGCGGTGTCATATGTGGGCTGAGTTTGTTGGTTCTCTACTCTGCTCCAAGAGGTTTTTCTCCAGGTACTCCGGTTTTCCCCTCTCCTCAAAAACCAACATTTGATTTAATTTGATTTGATTTGAGATTTGTAATTAGTAGGCGAAGAGCCACCTTGTGGAAGTACTACTAATAAATCGTTATTATTATTATTATTATTATTATTATTATTATTTTTCAAGCGATTTATATAGCGATTTTTATTTACGTAAAAGTATTATGGCATTACAATAAATGACAACTTTATCATCATTTAGTAAAAGTGATCATGAAAAGAAATGTATTGATATTGTCCCTTAGAACCTTTGAGGGAAGTTAGAGTTATTTGAATCCCTTATCGCAAGCATGGCTGACGTCGCCGCTACTGTGCCTTCAACTTGGAAAGAATCTAAGGAGCAAGAGTTAGCAAAGGCCCAGCTCGATTTACTTAGAAACGACGCCAGACAACAGTAGATAGAATTACAGGATACTATTTCATTTCACAAACAGTATGACGAGGCTGTGGTCAGAGCGGGTGAAAGACTGAAAAAATTGAAGACCAATTGGAAGATAAAATGTCGGAAGATATTGAGGTGCAGAATGGATCCCTGTTTGAGGCAAGTGTCGTGTAGAAATTTTTAGCATTCGTGGACAAGAAGCATTTGTGCATGCTCATGAAATTGTTTTGCTTGTATTTTAAGTGTTAAACTATTGTGAAATTTAATAGGCCATTTCCAAGTTTCTTCGAGCTACTTTATCAAAGCGAGGCTGCTTGTGCATGCTTATGAAAATGAGTTTTCAGTCATATACAAATGAAACGTATATTCTTATGAAAAACTTTTCACAACTCGCTTTAACAATGAGGTTGAAATGAATTTGGAAATGGCCCTTTAGTGCTTAATTTTGAGGATTTTCGCTTGAAACCACTGAACTCACCACAGGAGTCCACAGGCAATTTAGCATGCAGCTTTTTGGTTACAGCACCGAGTTATTCAAGTTACATTAATTTTAGATGGTATACAATTCAAGGCCCCACTATCTGCACTGCTAAGCTGCTTCCGTAGACAACAGACTTAACTCTGCTTTCTTTCTCTCCACCGAAGTGTAAAATATGCAACAAGACATGGAAGATGTTCGGAGAGCTGTTGTCATGGAGAGGGGGGTAACTTGCAATAGAAAGTGTGTTTATCAAAGTAAGAATAACCCCAATCATTGTATGCTACAGACGTCTGCAAGATAGAAAAGTGCCAGCGTGGAAGCTTCTCGAGTCTTTGAACATTGCGCATGTCATCTCACTGTTCAATGTTTTGCGCACCAGGAATTGCAAGAAAAGTTAAACGTTGTTGCTCCTCTTCTCCAAACTGCACGTGACAAGGGCAAACTACTCACCATGATGGAGTCACAGGCTGCGCAAGCACCAGTGCTGAGAAAACTTGAAGAATTAAGCAGCAAATGGGAAGAGCTACAAACAAAACTAAACGACAAACAGGAGGAGCAGGAAAGGAATTGTGACGCGGTGGCTGCCCTGAACAATGAGGTACAGACTGTGTGGAAGAAACTTGATGAGCTTGCTGCCTCCACTGAGGATCTCACTGCTGTCACTTATAATAACACCAAAGTACTGGAGCAAAGAGAGAACTATCAGGTGTTAATCAGTGGGTAGTCAAGTTCTCACATGACCCAAAATTAAATACAGTCAATTGATAAGACATTACATGTCGATAGATTTCAATCTGAATAGTCGCCGGTCATATTTTCACTCGAGAGCAGTCAATAGTTGAACCTATAACTCACTAGATCCTGACCCGTGGGTCGTGAATACCAGGACTCTGGAGCTTTCATTTCCTTTCCCCTTTTGCAAGTAAGCATTAAGCTAAACCTTGGCAACGGTTCTGAGACAGTGGAAAATCAACCAGTCAATGCGAATTTTGGGCAGAGCCAAAAATGGACGCAACCATTCTCCTCAAACATTTTACCTAGCACTGTTCTCCTCTGCATGATCTTAAGTGCTGCTTACTGGTGCCACTTCTTGTCTGCTTTAGCTACTGTTTAACACTGCATTTTCTTCTCGTTAAGTCCTTTAGCAGAGAGGTATCAGATCTTCACGGATCTGTGGAGGATCTCAGCAGCAGGTGCCAAGAAGAAATGAGCCTCACCCCTACAAAAGACCACGAGGAGCTTGGAGAGCAACTCTTAACACTCAAAGCCAAGTTCAAAAATCTTGAAGGTATAACCTTATGGTTTATTGTTTAGTGAGTTGATGTCGAGTACAGGTAGATTGAGACTCACATTTTTTTATTTCAGGGCACTTTTGTCTTGATGAAAAAGCCCTTTAAATAAGTTCTGAGTACAACTTTCTCATCGCTTTAGCAGGCTTTGGTAATTGGTGATTTCTTTTATGACCCGGCGCTGGTTGCGGGCATTTAACCAGACTCCCCGCTTTATCTCCTCCACCAATACTTTCCGTCTATAGCCATATCTCTCTATATATCATCTTCTTTCCTTTCTTTTACAACATTGTCATTGTTTTATTTTTGCCCCTCGTGTTAATTGCGTGTTAGGTCACGTGGTTGAAAAAGAGGAAGAATATGAAGAAAAGCTGTGGCACTGGCAGGATTTCCAGAGCGACATGGATGTGTGTTTCCGTAACCTCGCAATGATAGAGAAATCTCTGGATTTCCCGTCTTTTGATGATGCTGAATTGGAAGATCACAAAGAGACGCACCAGGTTTGTTCAAAATACTCAGAAACTAAGACTTACTCGTAGTTTAACATGTACTGCATGAGAGACTTAAGTTTTTAGTTTTTTTCTGTATTTGTAGAGCTAGGTAAACAATTTAGATACAATCCTTGGTTTTGGTTTCCTGTAGTTGTCGTGATTGAAGACCACTGGACATATACCAACTTAACTCGCTTGTTTCATCCTGATTGACGACCATATGATACACACTAACTTTGCTCGCTTATTGCGATTTAATGTCAGATGAATTGAGCGCTTGGAGATTACAATGGTATAATATGATTTGTTTTCTGCTTCACATGCTCTCAGATAACCTAGACTTACAAGAATCCATTATTCAGGACATCAAAGATTGGGCAAACGAGGTCCTGGGACTGTTTCCTGGCACTGATAGCAACAAAGCAAGAATAAAACTCATTGCACTTGACCAGCGGTTTCTTCTAGTCAAGGAACAACTTCAAAGGAGACAGGAAGAGATGATGAAGTCCTCGGTGGACTGGCACGAATTTGAGTGTGGGCTGGCTGAAGAGCTGTCTGGAATGGGTACAAAGAACGGAGGAACGGTTGGTACGTGACCTACCTGAAAATGAGGCTGATATCTCATGGCTAAAGGTTCGTGACGAGTGTTTCAATTTTAGTTGCTTTTCGACAACAGAGACTGACACAAAGTAATTTGAATTACTTCAATGTTTAGCTTCCTTTCCTTTCCCATTTGTAGGCGAACCAACATTTCTGCTTTTGCAAAGCAAAGGTTCCAAAAATTAATGCCCGTAAGGGCATAAAAATACAGCAACAAAACGTTATGTTGTTATTACACTAGCAAAACTTTTTGGGTGGATGGCCAATTGTTCATTAGGTGACCAACATTTGTTCACCAAGGTCAAGTTGCTCAAAGCACAATTAAGCTAATCCCAGGTTTGTGGTTCCAGTTAATTGCTTTTCAATGATATTACGGTGGAACCCCGCTCTACGGGCATCCACTTAACACGGCACCCACTTATAGCGGACAGTTTTCTTTGTCCCGACAACTAAAAAGGTCATACATTTTCTCTTAAATTTGCCCTCTTAATATGGACACCCGGATAATGTGGACACTTTGTCTGTATTAACTGTAGTCCATTTCCAAAAGATTTCGATATTTTCGAGTTTTCGCTTGAACTTTGCCTATCTTCATCTCAAAATGTGCTTTTAGAGGCATTCTTAACAAACGAGATGAAAACCTCAGTTGACTCTTAATTGTGGATAACTGCCAAACTCCCTTTGAACAACGGACCCAGTGACGAAATATCAAAAGCATGCAAAGTACACGTTTTTTATTGCATTCAGGGTTTTGATAAGATGACACTTAGGCAATAAAATTAAGAAGTAACATTGGAAATTGAGTTGTATTTTTACCACAATTTTAGTGTTATCAACGAGATTTAATCTCTTAGTTATTCATTCATCCTTAAAATTTTAGCATATTCTGGTATAATTTTTGTTCAGCTTACTTTGTGTAAGCTGTTGCGAATCATCCTTATTGCAAAGTGCACAGTTGTTGTGATGTAGTTAAGCAAATCTGTGGAGTGAACTTAGATCTATATTCACGCTCGAAGGGACGAAAAAAAAAATGGCGTTTTCAGCAGGTTATTTTATGTGCATTAATTATAGGACCATGTCAATAAAAGCAGGTGTTTCTACAAATGGCTCTTTATTCCAAAACATTTCTTTCTTTCGCGCTTTTTTAATTTCTTCCTTTTTTTCGATAACCTTTAATGCGGACATGTTTTTCCTTAGTAACTGTTGAAAACATAACATACTGGTATAATATAAGTATGAATGAAAAATAAAGCTCAAATTTGTTTTCATGGCTGTTAGAATAGGGTACTCAATGTAGGTGATATTCCCCCTAGTAATTCTGTATGAAATATATGCATGTACTAAGGAGAATTTATGTTTTTATATTTAATGCACAGTTGCTTTTCGCAGTTGCCTAGTCACGCAGTTTGATTTCGCTCCATGAAGTTAAGGCTAGTCAAAGGGTTTGAATTTTCCACATCACTGAACATGCTTCGTTTAGAAAGGTGAATTATTCAAAATATTACCTTTTAGAATTTCTCGTATTTGTCCAGGGTACGAGACTAACTTTTCAGCTTACTAGCCAGTGGCTAGTGAGAGGTTTGATTCACTAGGCAGCCAAAACAAACTTTTCACTAGCCAGACATTAATCCTGTCAAGCAGTTTCAGTTAGGTACTTTGTTTCAACCACAATACCTACGTGCAGCTTATCAGCTTATTAAAAATATGTATGTTTTGCATTCCGTTTTATAATAAAACAGTATTTTTTTTCACCTGTAAATTAAATTCTTTGAAATACAGTAACTTAAAGAGACACGGTAGTTACAAATTTACTGTAGCTAGCTAGGAACCAAACTTAGAAAATTAAACGAAACTTAACTGTAAGTTGAAGTTTGATTGGAATTCTATGAGTCACCTACTGCAACAAGGGATCACATGAGATTGCAACACGCATGCGTACGTCAGTTTTCAAAGCACAAATGTGAATGTCGCATGGAGAAACCAAGTCCTCTTTGCTGCTGTGATATGTTGTGTTTATGTAGCAAGGTGTTAATGAAAGAGCACCATGCTAGGGAGGTGAAATATAACCCCGAGTGGGCATGTGATCCCTTGTTGCAGTAGGTGACTCGTAGAATTCCAATCAAACTTCAACTTACAGGTAAGTTTTGTTTAATTTTCTAATTCTATTTCGTCACCACTGCCACAGGGATCCAATGAGACTTTTAAGCCCAGACATTCAAATGAGAAGACCAAAATGTAGAACAAAACGTGAATTTAATCAATCTTAATCAATGTCCTACAGAATCGTGTTCCAAAATAGAAACAAAGGTAATACTTGTAGGCATAAGCACAAACGTTGAAACAGAAACGGTCGAGTCACCCACATTCAGTGGGGATTGTTAAGAACAATTCTAGTTAGTCAATGGTTAGCACAGATGTAGCAAAACCACTCTTCTTTTGGAAAGGCTTGTTGTAGAAACGATCAAATGTTCTTTCTGAAGACCAACCAGCAGTGTTTAAGATTTCCTTGAATGGAACAGAGGCATTTTTAGCTTTCGACGCTGTGGCGGCCCTGGTACTGTGAGGTTTAAAGGTGTTAACATCAACACCAGCCTCTGCCATTACAGAATGTATCCATCTTGATACGGTATCTCGAGAAGCACGGCGATGCGGCTTTGCATGGCTAAGGAAGAGCTTTGTTTCTGTACCTCGCAATAACTTTGTCCTCTGTAGATATTCTTTCAGGTGAGTGAAAACACAAAGAGATTGGTCTGCAGGGTAGGCTTGTAAAAGCACTGATGGCACTTGATATCCTGGTCGGCTTTGTTTTATGTGCTCTGGGAAAGCAAACTCAAAAAAGGTGTCCCCTTCCTTCATGAATTGGATGTCTAGCATGTGGAGGCTCTGTCCTCGTTGTGCTGAAACAAGTGTGATTAGCATTGCCAATTTTAGAGTCAACGATTTCAGACTTGATTGAGTTGGCTTGGGCAGTGATGGCAAATAGGAAAGGACTGGATTTACATCCCATGTAGTACAGTAGCGCGGCACAGGCGGGTTGTTCTTGAAGATGCCTTTCATGAAACGGGAGACAATGGGGTAGCTCCCGATGTTCACATTGTCAGTGGGAAGAATGATGGCAGATATAGAGATTACTTCATGGGAAATGCGCGCATACGATTTTTATTCACAAGTTGAGTAGTACCAGAAAACGAACGAGTGAGCGCAGCGACTGTAATGTGTTTATTTCATAGGTACTGAGATTTTTTCATGTAGTATTTGATACACAAATTGCACGAATGGGGAGATGAAAAGCATAAAAAGTTTAGTTTAAAATCGCTCAACAACAACTAAGTTAATGAAAGCTTATAAAATTTATAACACTTACTGTGTTCATCATATATTAGTAAAGTCCAATGTCTGTTAATAAATGAAGCCATGCCAATAAACTACAGAGTCACTTTCCAGTTCTAAAGGCCTCAGACGTTTCCATTTCGTTGCTTCGGGACTTGACAGATTTGTGGCAAGCCTCAGAGACTGATTTACAGTGTAGATGTGAATGGAAAAATTATCACCTTGAATAACAGCTCCACTGAACAGTGTCATGGACTGCTTACCGGTATTCTGGAGTCGGAGGACAATGGACAGGTTTATTCATAAGCATTCGAAGCTGGCCATTAAACTTCGAAGCGAAGTCGGCTCGAACTCCTTGCCATCTTTTGTGCCGACAGAGATGATGAATTCGTTAATGCGTTCATTCAGCTCAACCGCTGGAATATCTTCAATTTTCCGGTCTCAAAAATCTTTCAAGCAATCTTACATCTTGTTCAATTTTTTGAGCGGTATTTTTGTTTTTGTGTTCTAAAAAAATTCTTCAACTGAGCAAACAGAAGTACGATGGCCCAGGAGGGTCACAGTCCAGTTTTATTTTTTGGCAGTCCAATTTTATTTTTTGACAGTTCAGTTTTATTTTTTGACAGTCCAGTTTTATTTTTTCACAGTTCAGTTTTAATTTTTCACAGTCTACTTTTGTTTCTCACAGTTCAGTTTTACTTTTTAGTTTGTCACTCCCCAGTTTTTAGTTTTCACTCCTCAGTTTTAGTTTTCACTCCCCAGTTTTGGTTTTCACTCCCCAGTTTTAGTTTTCACTCCTCAGTTTTAGTTTTCACTCCTCAGTTTTTGATTTTCACTCCCCAGTTTTGGTTTTTAGTTTTCACTCCCCAGTTTTAGTTTTCACTCCTCAGTTTTGATTTTCACTCCCCAGTTTTGGTTTTTAGTTTTCACTCCCCAGTTTTAGTTTTCACTCCTCAGTTTTGGTTTTCACTCCCCAGTTTTGGTTTTTAGTTTTCACTCCCCAGTTTTACTTTTTAGTAATTACCAGATCTCCCTCGGTTAAACCTAAAGGCGGGAATTTTAATTTTCCGCCATTTTGATTCTTTAGTACGAATCTCTTAACGTCTGAGCTGCAAAATGCCATTGCCAATATACACACCATGTATGAGCGACAATGTTAATTCTGACGAAAACGAGCTAGAACTTATATCACAGTACTTTAAACAAGGCTACAGCAATCTGGAAATACTTGAATTTCTAAAGCTTCATGACATAATTATAAGTTTATCAACCCTGAAAAGACGTCTTCGATCTCTAGCTCTATCGAGAAGATCCACCGTATCTGATGATGACCTGAAGAACGCCATCGAGAAGGAACTTGGTAAAAGTGGTTGTTTTGTGGATACCGCAAGATGTGGTGCAGGCTCAGAAAGAAGGGGGTTATTGTTAAAAGAGCAACGGTAATGAGGTGTCTCAGAGAACTCGATCCTGATGGCATGGATAGCAGACGAAAAAAGAGGTTGCGTCGAAGGGCTTATCACTCGAAAGGACCGAATTTCATATGGCATATTGATGGCCACGATAAATTAAAGCCATATGGCTTCAGCGTGCATGGATGTATCGATGGCTTTTCAAGAAGGCTTATCTGGCTAGAGGTAGGCTCCACAAACAAAAACCCAGAAGTGATTGCAAAATACTATCTGGACGCTGTAAAGCAGTCGCATGGAGTACCCAGGAAGATCAGATCGGATGATGGGACTGAAAACAGTGTGATTGAGGCAATGCATACTTACCTTAGGTCCTCACACATTGATGAAAATGCTGGCGAGATGTGTTTTATCATTGGCAGATCAACGGCAAACCAAAGAATTGAGGCCTATTGGTCTCAACTTGTTAAAGACGGCCCTGGTTGGTGGATAAACTTTTTCAAAGATTTGTCAGATCTGGGTCTATTTAATGGCTCCGACCCAGTTCACCAGGATTGTATTCGATTTTGCTTTATGAAAATATTGAGAGAAGAGCTTTATCAAGTTGCTGAAATGTGGAATCAACATCAAATAGCGTCAAGCAAATTTGGTAACAGCAGTGTTCCTAGAGGAAAACCTGACTGCATGTATTTCTTACCTCACCTCTACAACACAGAGGACTACAAAGTAAACATTGACCCCTATGAAGTGGAAGAGTTTATTGATAATTCAACCATGAGTTCCGCTGATTATAGCGAGGAGTTTGAGGAGTTTGCCTTAACAGTAATGAATCTTCTTGGTCTGAGCTTACCACAAGATGTTAACGAAGGACTTGATCTGTATCTGCGACTAATTCTAGAGATTGACAAGTTAACATAAAAACTGAGCTTTCAATGCGTGTTAATATTTCCAAAGTATACGGTTTCCTAATGCAGTGTAGGGTTTCCAGGTTTCTTTGGATTAACTAACTTGTCATAAATGCATAGTCGCACAGAGGAGAGATACTTAAACATTTTCACGCCATGCCCTTTCGCCAAAACTTGTATTATTGCTGCACTTCTTTCTGTCCAAACAGAATGCTTATGTTACGACAATAAACAACAAAAACGTTGGAAAATCTCATTGTCTTTTAATAATAACATGCACATCTTGGAACATTTTGTGCAAGGGCCTACTGACAACTATTAATGACAACCTTAAACAACTGGCACCAAGCCATCTGCCCTCTTGTTCTCCCTTTGTAACTCTCCAGAGAATTAATCTTTGCCGAAGTCTTTTCAAGACAGCAATCATTTTTAACTAAAGCAATATTATGTGAAAATCACACCAACAGGAAAGGGACAACAAGGGAAATGGATTGGGTAGCTAACATTGTACAATAGAATCAAATGTCAACTGAAGTTATATAACATGCTTCTTAGTTACCCAACTGATGAACAAACTAACTCAACATGTGAAGCATTGTTCTTGTGACAATGTTTGCAGTATGAGAGGGGGAAAGACCATAAAGGAGTAAATAACTTCAAGGTACGATTGCAAACAATCCTATTTTTCTCATATCATGATTGAAAACCTGTCTTTTACAGAAAAAAGTAACAACACTTTACATCAGTGTTTGATCTTTCTTGTTTGTTTATTTGTTTTTGAGAGTATGAAATGAAAGAAAGTTGACATAATGAAAAGGATAGGCTTCAGAAATAAAATCTTTAGTCAGTCAGTTGTTTTCATGGTTAGCTTTGGTTCAGTGACAATCCAAACAAACAAACAAACAATGAACCAAACCAAAACTACTCAATTGAACTAAAACAACATTAGCACAAATAAATAGCGTTATTCATCACACTGCCAAGTAATCCTCCTAAAGTGAAGGTTGCAGATGAAACAACACAACAATACATGTATCAGGTCATTTGGTCACCAACAACAACCCATAATTCCTACCATAATCAAAATTAACACAACTAGGTACAAATCAGGGAAGAAAATTACAATTTTGATGGTATGAAATTCATTCAGATATTTTCCTTCTTCCAACTAAAATTATACATGCATGTATGAAATGTTTGGATTCTACATGTAGTCAAGGGTGTGAATTTGCATGATCACACTGGGGCTTGAAGAGTCACATAATGTCCATTTCCCAGCTCCCTTTCTCCAAAATATTTTGGAACTGTTCTCTTAATTCCACGAAATTGGAATAAGTGGAAGGTAGTTCCAGGAGTGGCCCACATGTGTGAGCTATAGGTCTGGAACTAGCACCCTCCAGTCTAGTAAACGAGATTTCAATCTTGTTGCCAGTTAAGACATTAGAAGCTGTTGTGAACCTTAAGAACTGGATTAGCTTTGCATTGTCCAGTCCTCGTATGTATCTCTGCGGAAATTTTAGTGCATCGCGTTCTGCTTCAGTGTTTGGCTGTGCTTCAAGTGAATTAAGAACTTTCTTGTTTGTTGGATTAATTGTATCATAGAAACCTTGAATACCTGCAATGGTCTGAAACTGTGGATACTGTTTCAGCCGTTGAACAATAGGCTGCCAGGTGGCAATCATGACATGAGGTTTCTGTATCAGTTCTTGATTGGCAATCTCTACAAGCACTTTCTTCAGATTCTCTGGGCTGACCAGTGACCTACAATTGAATCTCTCAAGGAAATCAAACAACTCATCATTTTCATCTGGAAATTCAGCTTTTCCAAGATAATCTGCAACCAACTCTTCTTCGACAGGAGACAAAAACTTCATGAAAGACTCAAAAACAATGCCTTCAGGAACTGCTCCATCAAACAGGCAGTAGCACATGAAAGCCTTTGATAAAAACAAAGGGAAATAGGAAACTGATTGGAACCCTTTCACTAAAATTCTACCAACTGCTCCCCACTCCTTAATAAAATGATCATGCCTCACAAAAGGCACTCTTTCTCTTTCCCCTATTGTCATACTATTTGCAAACTCTTTCCAAAATAAAGAGAAAACCTCTCTTGTAATTCATTAATAATTGTAAACACTAACTCAGATTGCATGGTTTTCTCATCTTTGAAATGCTCAATCATATCTTTAAGAATACATGAGCGGTGAACTGTTAGTGAAACTATCTCCTCTGTACTTTCATCATTTTCTGAAATTACAAATTCTGCTGGTTCTCTTGGCATACCCACTGTAGGTAAATGGACATGTCCCTCTTCAAGTACTGCACAAGATCCTTCAGCAGAGGTACATGTAGGGGACACTTCATCCAGCTCACTTGGTGGAACAACCCTGTGATCATGATTATCTTGACTTCCAGGTGGTACTTGCACAGGTGGATAACAGGTGGTTTCTGGTTGAAAATGGGCCAATCGAAGCTCTCTTATTTCACGTGCAGACATTGGAGATATTAAGGAAGTCAACTGATCGTTTTCATGCAAGTTTTCGGGCTGAAACACTTCAGACTGTGCAGTTATTGAATCGGCCAATAGACTTTCCTGATATTCGTGGTTCTGCTCACAACGGAGACAGCTTTGCCCTTTCTCAAAGGAACAACTACATACATTGCACACTTCCCTGCCATCTGATTTACTAGCAGATGCTTTAACTGATACTGTGACAGAACTTCCTTCAGTGAGTAACTTGTTCTCTGTGTTGGTGGCCTCAAAGTGGTCGCTGTCCTCAAATTCGTCACCCATAAGATGTCTTGGTTGGGTTCGTAGGTAAAAATACGTGGAGGAAGGATACAATCCATTACTCTTCAGGTAGTCTTCCATAGTTCCTTCGTCAGGAAAATCGAAAATTGCCACTCCAGTTGCATCACAGATCCACTTGTTCATTTCTTCTATGTGACCAGCAAAATTATTCTTTCCACCGGGGAAGAACAACGCACAAGCCCTCTCCACAAGGTCTTCCATCTTCAGTGGGTCTGCATTGGTATATGTTATAAAGCGATTCCCACCACCATTCTTTTGTCGAACAGGGGGAAATTTTTTCTTAATTTGGTCATAATGCATCCATCTTACTTGTATTCTATGCTCCTTCTCAATTTTTCGCTTCTTGTTTGAACTGCTTTTGCCACTACTGCCGTGCCTTATTCGGTTCAGAAGACCAGATAGCCGGTTGGCCGTTCGCGATGAAAATGTACTCGGTGTCGATCTCGCCGCCATCGATCCTTCTTCACTTTGGGCACTATTATCTTGGTTGGCAGAGGGACTGCAGCGCCTTAATTCCTCTCTCACATTATTACCTTGGTTGG
>JAEMWC010000869.1:337500-345000 GCA_016490735.1 Pachyseris speciosa
GCAAGAGGATACCACTGGCCACGTAACTGCCCGCAGACCTAAACCAGGCCCAAATAGTAATGTAACAACAAACGCCCAAATGCTAATGTGCCACTCGTGCTCAAACTATACGCCAATAACGCTAATGCCACGCTACGCCACACCACCAAGGAGAAAACTTGCTCCAAGTTGTTAACTTAGTTAAATTACATTTAACCCTATTTAACGCCTCTGTCGCAAATGGAGGTTGGGTGCCCAGGAGCCAGGGGCTGGTACCGCCAACCCAAACCCAGGTAGGTAGAACACCCCATAAGCCTGCCCTACCCACAACCCAGCCACGAGCCCCGCCCGCCATGCCGAAGGACCTCCGGGTTGGGACAGCCCGGAGCAATGGGGGGCTCGTGGCCACAGAGACACAGCCCCTAAGGGACCAGACCTGAGGCACCCAACCCTGAGTGAAGAGACGCACAAGCCCCACCTGCTATGCCAACTGACTGGAGACCTGGGTGAGAGAGCCAACTGGTGTGCGGATATAGAGTTGATAGGCATCGCTAGACCATCGGCCTAAAGTTTTGATAAGGTGATCAGGGACTCCCCGTGAAGCAGCTGTGGTAGCCGCACCAATCCGGAAGCTGTGGCCCAAGTAAGAGCCTGAATAACCAGCAGAGTGTAAAATAGTCTGCACCAGGGACGATAACTGCTGCCTAGTTAAAGGACGGCCATCCGTATAGCAGAACGGGGGTCCTGGAGATGGGCCACGCAGTGCCAAAAAATTACCAAGGGCCACCACTGGGCAGATAAGGCTGTTGCCCCGACCGACATAAATGTCACAGCCAACACGAAAGGGGTCTGTCTTGGAGCACTTGATATGAACTTTAAAACATGTAGGGTCCACCAAAGAATCCGCTTGCACGTCGCTAACTGTCAAATGGATGCTGGGGTCAAACGAAGAATTTGTAGTGAACTCACCAGCTCTGAGGAAACCGAAGAAACCGAGGCAACACGCTGCCCAGAGCATGACATGGTCCCTGGAGTTCAGGTCCAAGGATCGCTGGATGACCTTTAAGAGGTCAATAGTGATGGGAAGGCGCTTTGAGGTAGATGAACCTGCACACGCTTTATGCCCCGTAGTAGCCGCTGTAGCTGCAGACAGTTAATCAGGGGATCAGGTAAGCCATTGTCGATGTGAAGTGACCGCACTGCACTGAGATACACTTTGATGGACGAGTGGTGGAGGCTGCCAGCCAAAAAGGATGCAAAACGCATGAGTGACCGTTCGTCAGCTGGTAAAGGAGCACCATCTGGGCTCAGAAGGCCATCCTGACGGCAGAAATCGAAGTAGTGGCGCTGGGCTGACAAGTATACCCGCCGTGTAGATGGGGCTAGGCCCTGATAAAGAAAAAATTGGCATCTCTCTGTCACGTGACTTGCAACGCCGTCAATAGAACAGGGGGACTGTCATCGGAGACTGCTCGGCTAGCGGGGCCAGGTGCCTGAATCGCTGAAACTGGAAACGAGAAAGAGCATCCGCAACTGGGTTAGATTTACCCCGAACTGAAGAAGCAGTAAAGGAAAATGAATGGTGCACTGCCAACAATGCTAAGTAACGCAACAAAACCATTAAGTCAGGGTCTCTGGAGGTACCAGAAGACAGAACAGCCACCACAGACTCGTTGTCACATAAAAACTCGACCCGCCGTGACACCCACACAGGACCCCACAAATACGCCGCCACAACAATAGGGAACAGTTCCTTGTATGCGATCGATAGGGGTTGCTGAGACACTGACCACCCGCCAAAGAACCACTGATTGTTAAAGATAGCTCCATAGCCCAGAGAGCCTGCCGCATCTGATGACACCTGGAAAGCTGGAAGGGGGCCCACGTAGGCATAAGGAAAAAACTGAGACCCTCCCAGCTTCGGAACAGTTCCTGCCACCAAGTTAAGTCCTGAAGAAAGTCCTGGTTCAGTCTAATGGGATGGTCATCGCGTCTGAAAGTACACAGTAAGTTGATCATGCGTCGAAGAAATGTCCTTCCCTGAGGGGCTATCTTACAAGCATGGTGGAGGTGGCCAATAAGGGACTCCAGCTCCCTCCGCCTACAGAACCGCTTACCCAACCACGCATCCAGCAGGGCAATGATCCTCTCTCTTTTCTCTGTTGGGAGCCGGGCCTGCATTGTGGTGGAGTCAAGTTCAATACCAAGGATGGACAGGCAAGTCGAGGGGCCCTCCAGCTTCTCAGGGTGAAGGGGGAGGCCTATCTTAGAGCACAACTGAATACACGCCTGCAAGTTGTTGTAACAGACTGGGGAAGCTGGAGGACCTAAGGTCAGAAAATCATCCAAGTAATGGTGAAGGAAGTCAGTGCCATAATTGTGAGTCAGCATCCACTGAACCAGGTCTGCAATAGCGGTGAAGATGTAGGGTGCTGAACGCAAACCAAATGGGAGAGCCATATCAACGTAGTATTTGCCACGCCAAACCATACCTAAGAGCGGACGATCCTGAGGATGGACAGCCACATTGTGATAGGCGCTCGCCACATCGAACTTGGCCATAAGAGTTCCTCGGCCCGTGCCATAATGCCCTCTATAAAGGAGTCAACTGTGACATACTGAACTGAGAAGGGGGGCTTTGGAATGCTGTCATTTACACTGTGGCCCTCAGGCGAAGAAAGATCCAGGATGAGACTCCATTTACCCGGCTGGTTGCTTTTTGGGATGACTCCAAAACGGCTGATGTGGAGGTCAGGAAAAGGAGGAGAAGTAAATGGGCCCGCAACTCTTCCATGTGAAACCTCTGTCTCAAGATAAGCATCTATGACAGAAGGGTGGACCAGGGCAGATCGCATGTTTGAAGAGGCTGACCGCAGGGTGACTGATGAGGTCTCAAAGCCAATGTGGAAGCCCTCCTGGAGACTGGTAAGAACATAGGCTGCTGCTGTCTGATCCAGATAGTCACACAACTCTGCCTGAAATTGGGATAACTGCAACGGGGAGACTAACTGCACTGAAATTAATGGAGAAAACGAACGAACAGGAACAGAACTTCCGGGTAAACGAGTTGAATCCGAAGAAGACGCAGCCACTGAGCCACACAATCCACGGTACTGGTCCGGGTCAACAGGAACAAGATTATTTACACTATGTACACAAGAAGCAGGAGGACTTGTAATCCTCTGAGTACCGCCCCCCCTTGGCAGGGGAAGGGGAACGTGAGCGACTGACCCCTGGGGGGTGAAAGGGGCAGTTAACCCTGGGGTGGTCACTGTTACATGAACTGCAGACGTGGCGGTAGCGGCATTCCCCAAAAGGCCAGCGGCATTGCCTGTTGTTCCATGAGATGCAGTAAGGAGGTTGGGAGATGTAGCCCCGACTCGCTGACACAGTAACAGGAGGGGAAGTCGAAGACTGGGGGTTGGCGAGGGGTGCTGGCGACCGCAAGTGAAAGTTATACAAATCCAAATTCGTCTTCGACCAGTCAGATGCCCCAGTTGCTGCGGCATCCTTGCGAAAAGCAAGATCGTACTCCAGCCATGCTCCACTGGGTGATTGCCGAGCTGTTTGGATGATGAGCAATTTATATTTAGTGAGGTCTGGCCAACGATGGGGATGGGTCGCACACATCACCATCTGGAAAATAGTAAAGGCCTCGGTCCAGGTCAATATGTCCTGAATTTCGACCACCTGACGCTTTTTAGAGACCACCAACTTGCCATCCAAAAATGTTTGCGGCTCGTGCTCTGCAGACCGCAGATTTGCTGACAACAGCAAGATCGTACTCCAGCCACGCTCCACTGGGTGATTGCCGAGCTGTTTGGATGATGAGCAATTTATATTTAGTGAGGTCTGGCCAACGATGGGGATGGGTCGCACACATCACCATCTGGAAAATAGTCAAGGCCTCGGTCCAGGTCAATATGTCCTGAATTTCGACCACCGGACGCTTTTTAGAGACCACCAACTTGCCATCCAAAAATGTTTGCGGCTCGTGCTCTGCAGACCGCAGATTTGCTGACAACAGGTCCGCTAATTCCACAAACTGACCACTCGTAATCTTTGCAACAAGTTTGGCGGGAATAGGAGCGTGTCCTGGACCAACAACAAATGCCTTGTCCACTGAATGTGGGAAAAGCGAACTGCCCAAAATGGAAGACGAGTTGGCAACCTGAGTGGCCGTCAACGGTGATGAAAAAGACAGCACGGGCCGAGCCGAGTTAGAGCCAGTGGTGGCTGACACGGACGGGAAAGTAGATACAAATGCCGGCAACGTCAACGTACCTGATGAAGCAGCCAACGAGCCCGCCATGACCATAGCAGGAGTGGTATAAATGGTGGACGTAACAGCTGAAGAAGCGCTCGATACAGGGGCTGTATTGTCCCAGATCGCCACGATGATGGTCGGCAGGGAGTTATTGAACGCTTGGGCGATAGCGGACGCGATGTCATTGGAGGACGACGAGGACGTTCCCGCCAAAGCCGCCGAAACTACCACGCTAGTAGCAGAAGAAGAAGGTGAAGAAGTGCATGTAGAAGGAGTTAAGCCCGCCGACAAACTGTTGTAAGTTGAGCGCGGACGAGCCATGCGAGCCGATCAATGAACAGCACACGCCACTATGATGCGAGTGAAAAAACTAAAGAAAAAACGCGTCCAAAACTCCCCAAAAAAGCGAAGACTAAAAGCCAAACCGCACTTGTAGAGAATAAAACGAAGGCTGGCCGCTAAGGAAACACTTTTAGCGAAGAAAAGCCCAACAAAACACGATAAACCAACTACGCCACGAAAAACGCTGAGTAGAGTGAAATTCTGAGCACGTGCAAAGGAGCACGCCTAAATTGCAAGAGGATACCGCTGGCCACGTAACTGCCCGCAGACCTGAACCAGGCCCAAATAGTAATGTAACAACAAACGCCCAAATGCTAATGTGCCACTCGTGCTCAAACTATACGCCAATAACGCTAACGCCACGCTACGCCACACCACCAAGGAGAAAACTTGCTCCAAGTTGTTAACTTAGTTAAATTACATTTAACCCTATTAAACGTTCACAGCTTCTTTCGAGGTCAATGATTTTAGTTTTAATTTGAAACTCTGTTTATGTTTATTGTTTTTCATCGTGACTAAAATAAGTAGGTTAAAGTTATTCATGTCAGATAATTATCTCGATGAAGCTCTCTGGTGGCAAGCTGGTCTGACGGGACAGGACGTCACACCATTTTATTGTCAAAAAATGAAAAAAAGAAGATCAGGATCAAAGATTCCTCTTTTCAAAGTTTTTTTTTTGTCTGGCCAACTATTTTCTCGCAGAAAGCACGTTCATTTTATCTTTTATTAGGCATTTATTGTGTTATATTCATTACCCTGAACACAGCAGAAGTGTCGTAAGTGCGAGTGAGATTTAAATGCAGCATCACGCTTATGTTTATTGATCAAGCGGGCTTAATTGACCCGCTCAATTGCAGAGGTGTGAGGATCGAAACATGGATAGGCTCATTGGAATACTTGCGTTAGTAGCTTTCATCTGAATGCTTACTCTTGAGTATTTCATCCTGGAACTCAAAAGATAAAACCACTTTGTACAGCAAAATAAACAGCACCACAGCTCAGTAGCTTTCATTTGTATGGTCACACTTAAGGATTTCATCCACAGACTTAAAAGATAGAACCACCTTGTATAACGTGACAAACAGCACCGCAGGAAAGTACTGCTCAGTAGATTTCATTTGAATGGTCACACTTCAGGATTTCATACACAGACTCAAAAGTTAGAGGGATAAAAGCTAGAACACAGGTTTCACTGTGATATTAGAAAGTTTAATAACAAATAAAAGGTTTGTTCATCGTGGGTTTCCTCACTTGTCTCTATGTGAATCTTGTGGAGTTCGACTGGAATTGATTTATTTATTTAGAGTGGTGATACACACATTTTATCTGTTCTAAAATCAGTCTCCCAATATCACTTCAGTTAAATACAATATAGGGAATTTTGTTATTCTTTTATAATTACTTTCAGCATTAAAACAGGTTCCTTTTCCTTAAATTTTGACTTAACCACCAGGTTGTAGTTCGTAGCCATGAATAATTTATCCAACTTCTTTTTTAGTTTCTCGTAAGTAAATAGAACTACATAAAAGTAACAGCAATAACCTTAACTGCGAACAATACAATTGTATATGAAAATTGTCTTATCATCTGAAGCTGTTTGTTCCCGACCAAAGGACCAAAGGTGCATATCTGGGGAGGTGGGGGAAGGTACTAAAATAATTTTAATACGGGGTGGTTCCACCCTGGGGTCCAACCCCTTACCCCTTTTATATACCATTTTTGACAGAAAAGGTACCCCTTAAGTATACCTTCCATTGACAAATAGTACGATACGATATGATACGATATGATACAATACGATAATCTTTATTTAAACACGATCAATTCATCAGCCCATAAAAATACATATCACATATGCTAAAATATTTAAAATTCAAACTGTGTACTGTAACACTAAAAGCTGTTTTCTGTGAATGCCGTGCGTAGACGTAAAAAATGTCATTGATCTCACGTTTAAATACCCCCAGATACTCTGTGTTCCTTATATCGTATGGTAGACTGTTCCATAATGTGGCGCCATTGTAGCTAAAGCTTTTTCGGTAATAATTAGTGCGTGGTAATGGAACATTGAGCTTATTTTCAGAGTCCCTGAGGTCATAAGCAGAGTCACGCCACGTAAACTTTGAATACAGATACTCTGGAGCTAGCCCGTGCAGACATCTGAACATCATGGTGGCTTTATGAATTTCCTGCTGGCATGCAAGATTTTTCCACCCTAAAAACTCGAGTAGCTCAGTTGCATCAGCATCATAGTTAGAGAATGTCAACACACGGGCTGCTCTATTCTGCAATTTCTGCAGTTTGTCTCGTAGCGTTTTCCCACAGTACCCCTTTCATATACCTTAAACAGGAAGACTTCTTGTATTTTCACGTAGAGTTCAATAAATTAAAACAGTACAGTCATAAGGTATGTGTGTTCGAAATACTTTAATGAAAGGCCCTTTTAAATACCTCAATTCAAAGGTGACAGACTGCAAACAAATGTTGCTTCTAAAAATATCTGCATGTAAAAACTGTTCATCAGTAGGATACCTAAAATGTGTGCAATTCCACAATAATTACTGGTTTCGGCTCCATCAAATCCTATACCAATTGCAGAACATTTTAGGAGGAGCCACCCACACTGTGAGCACAGTTATTGACAATACATATTAGCAAGGAAAACAACATAAAATAATAGGAGTACATTAAATAACGAACTAAGCACACGTATACTAAATAAGCAAGCATGCGCACAACTTCAGGAAAATTGCGTGCGCACACTTGCATTAAAATGTAATGAATGGAAGCAATAAAGATCTCAAATTTGGGCATCAGGATAATATAAAGAATATAATCTCATCTCTGGATTGCTAATCTCATCTCCTGTAGCGTAGCACCATACTTCTCAACAATAGCACCGTGGCATTTCA
>JAEMWC010000869.1:350000-372816 GCA_016490735.1 Pachyseris speciosa
AGCACTTCACTTTCCGATCTTCGTTTTTTATTTATTCTTTTAGTTGGTTTTGCAGGCTTTTTTCGCATTGACGAGATTAGGAATATAGCACTGCGTGATGTCTCAATACTTAGTGATCATATGTCAGTTTATTTGCCTCAGCGCAAAAACGACCAGTATAGGGAAAACCACACTGCTTTTCTCGCTAGAACCGGCAAGGTTACTTGTCCTGTAGCGGTGACCAAGCGGTTGGTTAAGCTTTTGCCACAGTCTTCCTCTGCCTTCCCATTAGTTTGCAGAATTGTCAAAGCCAATTCTAAGGAGTATTTTCATTGTAGTTTGGGTGTTTCTGTTTCCACTTTAAGGGGGAATTTAAGAAGTATATCAGACCATTTGTTAGTGCTATTTCTAAGTACGGCACACATAGTATGAAGTCTGGCATGGCTTCAAATCCGGCTTGTAGGAAAATAGCTGGTGACTTGTTAGATATTCAAGCTGGTTGGAGGTGTGAATCCACTAAGCACAGATATATTAAGCATGATCTTAGCGAGCGTTTAGCCGTATCTAAGGAACGTTCCATTTAGTTGTCTATGATATTCGTATATATATTTTATCCTTATATCATTATATATTTTCCAGTATTCGTTGGCGACTGTTTAATCAGAATTAGATTTTCGCTTTTGCTGGCTTTGTAATTTTGAGTAATTTATTTAATATATAGAGTCCTGGCGGGGACGTATATGTGCCTGGCCCTTCCCAGATTTCCTGTCCTTTTTTCCCTACGGAGTTTTTTGGGGCAGGTTTTCTCTGGCCACCCTGGTATGCTTACATGTAGCTTTAGTTTAATTACCTTTGCTGTAGCTATGTTCATTTTTTGACTATCATTAAAGTGGGTTATGGTGTTACTCCCAGGCCATATCCAATATTCTCCAGTATTTGTTGGCTATTTTCGTTTCTTGTTTTTCTATTAACTCCTGGTAAGTGCAGAATTCGTTTTTCAATATCGTGGTCTGGGTCCATACAATCTCATCAACTGTGACATTTTGACTTTCGTATGTAGAATTTATAATACTACCGGAATTAATGCCAAGTTCTTCCATTAGGGTATGTAGGTAGTAACGCTTGCAAACAAACACGACGTTCTATGAGCGTTAACTCGGGATACTTTTGTGCTGCAGAAGCCGGACGCACGCTTTTGATTCTCGAAACTATCCAGCTTGTGGTTTGCTTTTGGGTTCACATAAGGTCTTTCATATTCGTTGTCAGCTGTTGTTGTTTACTTCTAAATTAAGTGACAACATTTGGAGTTTACTTTGGCTCTCTCAAAACATTTTTTCCTTCTGCAAAGCTTGAAAACATTCGCATAGACACTTCTCGTAACATATTGGATATTCAAAACTCGAAAACACAAGGCAAATTGTTCCTGTGTATGTGACATGTTTCTCAGAAGCAATCCAGATGTCATGCATTGTAAAAAGAACTCGAAATTCAAACTGCTCTATTTTCAAAGCAAAGCGTGTTACTTGGCTTAAAATGTCATTTACCTGATGAAGGTAAAAAATCTAAATGTTTAATTTTAGTTTTAATTTTTTTCTGACGTCACGTGAAGACCAAAAATTCGCAAACTTGTCTCTAAATATAGAACTGTCACAGCGATTGAGTTGTGGTATGATCCGGATCAAATTACATCAAAACAACTTTGCGATTTTCTAAATTTAGAACTGTCACAACGTTCTAATTCGACTCGATACTCACAGCACGTGCGAGGCTTCCAATCTTGTCTTAAATTCGGCAAACCTACACGCAGACAGGCTGTACTGTATTAAAATCTAGCTTCACAACTTTACAAAGACATGTGCAGGAAAATTTGTCCCGGCGGTCGAAGTGGATTATTTAAGCTTGAGTGTTAACTTGCGGTCACGTATTAAATGGAAGGTATCACATTACAAAAACAACTTTGTGCAAATCTGTAATTTTTCTGTCACAGTTGAATTCGACTTGTGATATCGATTAGCCGATAAGCACTACATGTGCGAGGCTTCCAACTTTTTCTTAACACTTGGCAAACCTTTTCACGGGGACAGACTGTGCTGTATTAAAATATCTAGCTTCACAACCCAAACACGATAAATTTGCATAACATCAAAACAACTGTTGCGTGATGTTAGCCTTTCGACCTGTGGACTATGTGGTTTGCTTTAACCAATGAACACACCGCCAGATGCCTGCTATTGTGCATTGGCCAATCCAAACACCGGAACGTAATTGTATTGTGCATTTTGCTGCACAGGAAAAAAAAGACTGAAATCTGACACATTTTATAGCTCAGTATACTTACAGTATCCCGAGTAATGATGTTATTGCCAGCTTTATCCGCAAGCACTAGTACATACTTATCTTGTAGTTCCGTCAGGTATGCCCTGACATGCCTGTCATCTTAGGTCTTGTGACAAGAATTATAATTACGACGTTGTAGGTTGTTAATTCTATTCTGGATAATCAGTTTTGTTGTCTACGACCATTGTTCTAGTTGACACATGACAACCTTCATGTTTACTCCAGCTCTTAGCGTAATCATCTACTGCTTTCATCAATATCTTCTTGTTTAGGTTCCAGTCGATGGTATTCTGTTCTCTATACTTCGGACCTCTCTCCAGTAAACGCCTAAGTTTTCTATTCTTAACAATGCGTAGGTCTCCAGTAATAACATGGCCGTGAGGCTCATAATGAAAAGTAGAAGATGCACAGTCACACGATGAAGACGTACCACTATAACCATCCATGACAGATTTCCCTACCCTTTCATATATTTCGACTCGTGAAATCCCTATCCTTTCATATACCTGAAGCGCGAAAAAGGTACCCCTTTCGGGGCGGAGCCTCCCTGTATAGGCCATTATAGGGAGTACCCCCCGAGACGCATATAAACCTCCTGTCAGATTTAGCTCCCTTTTCTTGTATGCAGATTAGATGTGCGCACTTTACATATAAATTTCTACTTTTGCTTCAGCGTTAAACTAAAAGAAAAGTTGTAGAAATAGATACACTCGTGTGGAGGATAACAACTAAGGGCGTGTATATCACAGTTGCAAATTTACGTGGAGTGCTGAAGTGTCGGGGAGTATATTTCACATGATGCTCTTTCTAAGTATGTCAGCAATACTATAATTTCAGTAGAGCTCGTTTTAACTGAGTATCTTAAAACCAATACCAAAGTGTTTACTCAAGCCAGTCACACAGGACGCAAGTAGTAGAACGAACCAATCACAATTTGAAGTAAATACCTGCTTCCACTGCCAAGCACGGGAAAATACGCATGCGCAAGTCACGGTTGCTTTTGATTTTTCTGAAAGTGGCGAGAGTTTTGCTAACCAATCATCAGTGCACAAATAATTATATTCATGATTTATCATGAATGAAGTTTGGTGTCAATGATTGCAATTTGGCTGTGAAGGAAAAGGTGTGAGGAGGGTGAAGGAGGGGAAGGGATCTCTTCAAAGAGTGGTGTTAATTTGAGAGGGAGACTTAGTAAAGGATTCTAGTTTAAAATTTGCACTGTCCACAGAATCTCTGAGTTGTCTTTTCCTTCTTTCAGGAGCTTTAATCGCAGTTAGAGATCATTCAAAGTCTTTCAAGAGATCTTCATCAGCAATATCAAGCACTGCCTCTGGAGATTCCCAACGCTGAGAAAGAAGAAATCAGGGATAAATTGCAGAGATTACAACGAGACATCACCATCCTGGACAAAGAGTTTCCCTCTACGACACAGTTTAATGCCTTGGTAGCCTCGGGAGGGGAGGCTGCGTCTAATGTTGTTGCACTTCCGGCGGAAGTTGTGGGAAGCAAGCCTGCTGCGCATAAGCCAGTCGAAAATGGCGACTCTGATTTGGGAGATTCGGAAAGCGGCGTGTTATCCATGGAATCCTTTGAAGGCATTCTATGCAAGGAAAATGGTCACGCACCAGGTGAGAACGGTCTAAAAGAAAACAGTGTTTCAGAGGAACGTTCCACAGGAGACAATATGGACGCGGATTTGCTCCCCAGAGGGGGAATGTCTGTCACGCCAGATGAGTACCAACGAATTTGTATAAATCAGAGCACGGAATTAAATGAGGAAATGACATCACGGGGTTCCATGAGCTTAGAAAATGGAGAGAGTTCACATGATCTTGAGGATGAGTCACGTGAAACTGATGGTAAATCATGTGATGTCAGCGTGCCTTTGTTGACAGTGACGGACGAAGATGGAACTCCCGGGGAAGTAGCGTTTGCAGAAAATGTTCAACAGAATGGTGTGGATAATGCAGATGACGAGAGTTTTCCTGACCAAGCCAGGGAATTTTTTATTGATGATTTTGATGTTTATTATGGGCAGGCACCTTCTAAACGTGAAAAGGCATCTACTAGCAATGAAACTGTCGTAGCTGAGAGTGAAAGGTCAACAGTTAATGGTGAGTCACACATTGATAGCTTAGAAAATGGTTCTCAAAACCGGCTTGCCAGACCAAGAACCAGGCGGTGCATTAGATGATGAAACAAGTGATTTCGTATCAAAAGACCAACTCATTGAAACTGCTGTTACAGAAATTACACTTACGCAGGAAAAAGCTGTTGACGCTTAACACAAATTTGACATTTCTGGTGACCTGGAAAGCGAAGAACTTCAGCATCATAGCACTCTGTCTGAGCTTGTGGTTTCCACTGATAATGAAGAAAATGCACCGCTGGAAGGGCATGAGGAGACAGAAACAGTGGAACCCTTACAAGATTCTGCAATGTCATTTTATGGTAATGCAACATCTACTGTGAGTAATGACATTCGAGACGTCCCTCAGAGTGGCAAGGATGAGAAGAGGCCAGACAATCCAAAAGTGTGAGCATTCAAATGAAAGCTACTGAGCAGTACTTTCTTGTGGTGCTGTTTATTATGGTGTACAAGGTGGTTCTAACGTTTGAGTCTGTGGATGAAATCCAAAACTGTGACCATTCAAATGAAAGCTATTGAGCAGTACTTTCCTGTGGTGCTGTTTATTATACTGTGCAAAATGGTTCTAACTTTCGAGTCTGTGGATGAAATCCCAAAATGAAGATTGTTTTTTTTTTGTGCAGTGATGCATTGTGATCAGTTTGCTCAATAAACTGGCCATTGAATTGGATACTTCACAAATTAATGTGATCAAGTAAGCTGAAGCCACTCAAAAGGCACTAAGGCCACATGGTAGCGGGCATTACCCCTTAAATCTACCAAAGCAAAGATTGAGCCCAAGCATTAGCAGCCATGGACAGCTGTTTCAGCCTTGTTAGGCCTCATCAGCATGGCATAGCTAATGCTCAGGCTCAAGTACCCACATATCGATAAAACAAGCAATGAAAACGTAAAGCTTGTGGGATGTGGCTGGAGTGACAAGGATACTTCACAAATTAATGTGATCAAGTAAGCTGAAGCCACTCAAAAGGCACTAAGGCCACATGGTAGTGAGCATTACCCCTTAAATCTACCAAAGCAAAGATTGAGCCCAAGCATTAGCAGCCATGGACAGCTGTTTCGGCCTTGTTAGGCCTTGTTAGGCCAAAACAGGCCAAAACAGGCCATTGAATTGTCTGACTGATTGATTGATTAATTGATTGATTGTTTGATTTTACAGGCCCTGTGTGTTCTGATGTCTAAACAACAGAATCGCGTCGATCAAATGAACCTGTTATCCAGAAGTTTCCTGCATGGGAGTGCAAGTCTGAACATTATATTAGAAGAGCGGCTACGAGAGGTACTATACGCTACAGTGTTGAAGTGTTTTGAAATGTAATTTACAAGATGTCACTAATTTTTGAGGTAGGTGGGGATATGTAAAAAGTAACTGAGAATTTCAGCTGTTATGGTATAGCCAACATGCTGTATTTCAAGCAGCAGTTCTTGATCTACCTTAAATATCTTGGGAAAATACCCGGCTCCTGGGCCTTAATGACCGCCCTTAACACTGGATTCAGTAATCTTTTTTGATTTAGAGATGGAAACCTGTTGAACACTAGCTTTTTCGAACTCTTATCTAAGATAGCCCCAGTGTCCCTATGAACAGAAAAGTAGACTAATTTTTTTCTGCTTTTTTCCGTACATTGACATGTGTAATAAATGAATGCTATTCTGTTTTCAGGTGAACACCATCTGGAAAGAAGTTCAGCTTAGAACCTCTACAAAACAAGCGGTACTTGAGCGCTGCATTCAGGAACAAACTCAAAACCTTGAGAGCGACAGGCAACAGGAAGTGGCGGCTTTTACTGAAAACTTCTCTTTCTTGAGGTCCCTCTATCTGACTCCAGCTTGCGATGAAGATGGAGTTTGTGGATAATGTAAAAGTCCTCTTGAGCCAGATGATGTGAATGATGTGGAGCAGTTTTATGACAAAGAGTTGAAGAATCAGTTTGAGATGCATGAGTTGTTTGAAGGGTTAGCTTCTGTGGAGGAGAGCGCGGTCACCGAGGTTGTGTTGGATGGTGATTGGATGAGCTACCAGGAGCAGTTGACACAGTTGCAGGTAAGTGAATCTTAAATCTGATCCAGTAACGGAGAGTTTTTAGAAAGAAACGAAAGTAGCCTTACTCTTACTTCTATAGCCAGGAACGATTCAGAATCTTAGTTGTGTTACTTGACCATCCTTTGTTTTGAAGTTTCTCCATAATGCTCAGGGCTTTCATCCTCCAACTCAAACTTAATAATACGGAGGAGTGCTGCTGATTGCTCACATATTATGACGTTACTCACAGGCTCAAAACTTAGAATCACCTTGTACAGCATAATAAACAGCACCACAGCAAAGTACTGCTCAATAGCTTTCATTTTAGTGGTTGCTTAAAGTGCCTATGAAATGAAAAATAATTGCTGCTCATTTGAAAGGCTTTTCAAAATACAGAAGAATGGCGTTTTCCTTTTCGGAATATCTTTTTTTGTTCTAGAGATAGAAACGTTTCTGTATTATGCAAATTAGGAAAGTGATGACGTCATAAACTGTGCAACTAAAATGTTAAAATACTGAATTAAGAATATCTCTAGAGATATCGGAGCGATGATCTTCAAACTTGGCACCAGAAATGTAGATCACTAAAGAAACAAAATGACACCTGTGGTGCCATTGCCATGGTAACTCTCTTGGCTGCAGTCTCTTTCTGTCAAAAACCAAATATCCCCATTTGCAACCCTTTTAAGTGGGACAGAGGGTCCTGCTCAGAACAGACATGGTTCTATTATTGTCTAAACTCTCTTCATTAGATTGCTGGGAGTGGATGATACTTGGTTAAGACAAAAACTGGGAATTTCATTTCTAATTAAGACAGGACCAGCGGTAAAGCTGTTGTCATGGCAACAGCACCACAGGTGTCATTTTGTTTCTTTTGTGGTGTACATTTCTGGTGCCAAGTTTGAAGAACAGTGCTCCAATATTTCTAGAGATATTATTGATTCAGTATTTTACCATTTCAGTTGCACAGTTTATGACGTCATCACTTTCCTAATTTGCATAATACAAAAATGTTAATATCTCTAGAACAAAAAAAGATATTCCAAAAAGGAAAACGCCATTCTTCTGTATTTTGAAAAGCCTTTCAAATTAACAGCAATTATTTTTCATTTCATAGGCACTTTAAACATGAAAAGAGGGTTATTTATGAGGCAAGTCTCTTGTGTCTGAAATGCATTCCATTATGCAAACCCCGTCTTGTATCTTTGGTAGTCTACAGCAACCCACCCATATCCTGCTATTATGTTATAAGGTAAACCATACAATCCACTGTAGTGTAGTATATATGGAATATAGTAAAGTCCCTTTTATAGATAATATAGTGAGTAGTGTACATGTGTCATTATGATGACATGGCGAAGAGATCTCCAGAAACCACAAGGTTTGTAGGTGGGAGGCCTCCTCGATCCATTCCCAAAGCATTTTATTCTCACCTATTTTCTCGATTGGTTCAAAGTTCAAATGATTTCCTTCAAATGCTTCTTATTACAGGACCTCATAACGAACCTCACAAAATCCAAGAACAAGCTGGATTCTGTTTCCCGGCATCTATCCTCTCCTGCCAATGAAAATAAAGATCCTTGTCGGCAGACTTTGGATCTCAAGAGGGTGATGAGGGGTGTCATAAAGCTGGTGTTAACAAGACAGCAGGAATTACATTCAGCACTGGAGAAAATGGTTAAAGCTGAGACAGCACTGCTGCATCGGAGAGATTTCGAAGGCAAGTTACAGGAATGGTCCCAGCTGGTGGGTGATGTAGAAGAGATTGTTTAACATTTGGGACCTTTTAACGAGGACGAAAGAGATCTCGAGTTGCTGTATTTTGAGGTAAGATTCATAACTACCAAGAAACATGTGATGTCGCTAGCCAACACTTCCCCTCCGCCGAATAGTTACCTAAGCAGACACCTCCCCCAAGGGGACAGTTATGGTCCCAGGCCGACCTTTATTCCTCCGCGAAAGGTGGAGGACAGGTAGAACTTCCAAAAACATTTTGTTTGAGATCTGCAACAGGTAGTTACGACGTTTATATGACACAGCAATTACGTTACAATCGCTAATCATGTGGCATCCGCTGTCTTAATTTCCCCAAATCTGAGAAAAACAGTCACAAGACTTGGATACGCTTGCTCAAATAAGTAACAAGTGATAAGTGGTCTAAGTCCGTGCGGACAGAATTCCCCACCCTCTCCACTTCCTTCCCTCGGCTATATGGGGATAAGTGTGCTTGTGCAAGAGAATACCTCTCTTATGCGGATGCTAGAGGGTGGTAATTAAGTTTTTATTTATTTTCAAACCTAACAACAAACTAAAGTAATTTTCTATGGCCTCATCCACAAGAATGCTTTTTTAGATGTTTACTCTCACATGGACACGTTTTTATGTCAGTATTACATCTCAAAACTCTTTAGCCTCCCATGCAGATTTTCTAGTGGGCTTCGTCACGCGTTCCCCCACATGAAACCCAAAGAAAGTCTGCGTTGGACACTAAAAACTCTGGTTTTTGTGCTGTTCAGCACCGGAAAGCCTTATCAAGAGACTTAACTTGGAAAACCTTGACCTTGTCCTCCATCAGTGTCACTGTATATAGTTGCAATCCAGTGACTCTAACGGAATCTCAAAACGATAGGGCTTTTTGTTGATAACTATTTTCAATCTTCTGTTAACAGTTTCTCAAAAGCCATCCTATGATCCAAGAATCCCTTCATGAGTTTTTGAACAAAGAGTCCTCCAAGGGTGCCAGTCCCCACAAGAAACAACGTCTCTCAGACTTTAACAAGCGGTGGGACAGAATACGAGCAATATTACAGAGTAGGGAGCGGAAACTGAAAGTGTTGGGCATCATAGCACGAGATCCTGTGACTCCTTCGTTCCAGGGTTCCTGTGCTGGAATCAATTGTACCCGAGAGGGAACATACCGTGTCTGCTTCAACTCTGAGGGAAGAAAAGAAGCCGGAGGTTAAACAAACCATTCAAGGAACAAATCGACGTCTCCCGCCCGTGAGCTAAAGACGCCCCCGAGTGGGGAAAAGAAATCCCCCAGGACAAAAAAGAAGCAATACGAAGAGGAACTGAGGGAATTATCCGAGTGGTTGACCTGTCACAAAAAAGCGTTTCACGAGCTGGTTGGGGATGAGCACTTACCTCCTACAATGGAAGCTTTGAAGGAAAGGCTGAAGCAGTTCCAGGTACTGTCATGCAATATGGGGCCGAATTTGTCATGCAATATCTGTGTTTTTGTTAGGCCTGGAGGTTGCAGTTAATTGTGTCACAATTTGAAGTCGATTTTGTCATCAAATTTCTTGGTACCGTACTTGAGTCACAGGTTCTGAGAGACATTGTACTTCAAGAAAGTGCTGCTCACACGTTATGAGTTCACCCACACATTCAAACATTAGAACCACCTTGTACAGCATAATAAACAGCACCACAGGAAAGTACTGCTCAGTAGCTTTCATTTGAATGATCACTCTTTAGGATTTCATCCATAGACTCAAAACTTAGAACAACCATGTACAGCATAATAAACAGCACCACAGGAAAGTACTGCTCGGTAGCTTTCATTTGAATGGTCACACTTTAGGATTATATCTACGGACTCAAAAGTTAGAACCACCTTGTACAACATGATAAACATTGTGCACCACACGAAAGTACTGCTCAGTAGCTTTTATCTGAATGGCCACACTTTAGGATTTCATCCACAGACTCAAAAGTTTGAACCACCTTGTACAGCATAATAAACAGCATCACTGGAAGGTAATGGTCGCTAGCTTTCGTTTCGATGGTTACACTTAAGGATTGCACAAGATGAAAGACAAAAGTTAGAATCACTCGGTACATACTAGTTATGCCACTCTCTCGAGTGGTATACCATAGAATATCCCACTGACGAGTCACTTGTATTGTCTTCGTATATGCAAATACAAGTCACAAGTGGAATATCCCATGGTATATTACGAGAAAGCATTGCATAAATATTTTATACCACTCAATAGAAAATGCATAACCCTACACAATCAATGCAGTACATGATGGGAAGGTTCGGTGGAATACCGACAAATGTACAACGCATTTTTTGTACTCTGATTGGCTGTACTTTTTATGGCAAGAAACAACTGCACAGTATTGTTAATTTAGTCCATTTTTGTTTCATGTTCTTTCTCTAGGTGTTTTGTCGCAACATTCTGAGTCACAAATCCAAAGTGGACATGATGAGACAGTATGCAGCTCAAAGTGGGGAGCAAGTTAATGTCGATGTCCTAGGCCCGAAGAACGAAGATGTCACGAAAATTGCCGACAGCATGTACGAAGTTTGCGAAGAGAATGCCGAATATTACCAGTCGGTGTTGGTTCAGTGGCAGTCCTTTGAAGAATCATCGAAGAAATTCAACACATGGATGGACAACATGGTTCAGAAATCGTTTACTGCTGCCAGAGAAGTGCCTGAAGATCACATCGATGCTGTTTTAATAAAGCTAATGAAATACCGCAAACTGGACCGAAAATTTACCGAGCGTCAAGTGACCAAGGACAGATTATTCTACGAAGCCGAAAGGTGCTGACTGCTACAGGTGAGGTTCGCTGAACATTTAAAGAGAGAACTTTACTCTGGTGTGATGTAGGGCAACGATTTTTCGATTATCGTAGTATTTCGGAAAAAGTACCCAATGCTCCAGATTTTGCCGTGGAGTTGCAGCTACCAAGGAGCACTTGACAGCAGCAATAGCAGATCTTGAACCACAGTGACTAGACCAGGCTGAACAAGCTGAGATTTGAGTTCATTTAGAAAACTCCATATGGGTCACGAAAATAGTTAAATCAATGTTTCACCACTATGCAGTCAACATTTAATGTCATTATGTTGTTTTCTTCCCTTGTTGCATGAAAATAGGTAAATTACATTTTAATCTATAATAAATGACTCAGCTTGGCTTCTATTACCCTTGGTATTATCTTGATACCAGGAGAGCTATTTTTAATGCTTTTCACTTCAATAGCAAATGCAGATGTCCAGGTTTTACTCGACCAGTTTCGAGAGACATGGCATGCTCTCCGTCAAGAGATCCAGGGTGAGCATCAGCAGCTGGAGCGGCTGCTGCAGTTATGGCGGGAATATCAGACTGGTATGGATGATATGGTGGACTGGCTTATGTCCATACTCAATATGATGAGAAATGAAGATATCTGTGAGGATAGCTTAGATATGATGGAAGGACAGCGGGAGCATCTAAGATTAAGTGGAGTCTTAAACCCTCTTAGCCCTGGGCTCTTTAGGGAAGGGAGGGGCCGGAAGAAAAACTGAGGCGGGGCTGATTAGTTTCAGAACCCCTGAAAGCTGGTCTTAGCTTCGATCATCAATGGGAGGCTTAATTTATGAAAATTTTCTAATGAGAAGCTGAACGCAGTCTGTTTTTGATGGCCATTGGTTATTTTTCTTATGACTTGTTTAGATCTTAAACAGTGTTTTCCACTGTCCGTAATTCCTGCCTTTCAACCAATCTGAACTCGTCATTTGCATGAAATACAGGGTGTTGTCTGATGGTTAATTTGGAGTGAAGCCAAGCCAAGACATTCTAAGTAATGAACACTACAAGCTGGCTAATCTGCTACCTCCTATGGCCAGTTGCCACGCTCAGCATCTGAGAAATAAGAGGCATTTTTATACTCCAGCTTGTCACCCCAATCGTTTTATGAACTCTTTTATTATTAGCAAGCGATGTAAATAACTTTTAAACACAATTGTAATTAACCATTTTTTATTGTAATTTTTTATATGGTATGTAATTCAGTCCTACGACTGTAATGTATGATGTTTTTAATAAATGAGTCTACTACTAACACTAGTTAGTATGCACGAGTCAGTATCAACCAGATGATCTTATTTTCACTCCAACCTAAAGGTTAGTTGTATTCAAAAGGGACCTTGAGATTTGAGAACGAGGTCCACTCAAATTACAAAAAATAGGTCCGCAATGCGTACACGTGTGGCTTACAAAATTTAGCTGCTTCAATGTGAAGCTAAAAAACTATTAGTATCTATCTGTTCTCTTATCAAGTTTCTATTAGTAGATCTACTTGTGATTACGGTTAGATAGTTTTCCATATTGTTCCTGTCAATCAATAAAATACTGGTACTTTACTTAACTCTGTTTAACTTTGTTTTTGTGTGTATTTATGTGTGTTTGTTCTTGTGTCCCTGACCTTAACATTTAAATATCTTTTCTTACAGCTGGCTGCCTGGCATTTTTAACTCTTAGGTTATTTCGGGCAGCCTGCACCCCTATCATCTATTCTATGTATATGTTTATATTTTCTGTTGTAATAATGATGGGGTGAAATAAAGTATTGTATTGTATTGTATTGTATTGTAACAGTTCCTGAGTTCCTGAAATCCCCATTTTCGAGATGAGGGTTATTGGTCAATCTTTGTTATGGAAAAGTCTCATTTTCACAACAAAGGTTGCACATGTAGCATCGCTTTGAAAGTGAGGATTGTAGGAACTAAAAATCTCGGCACCATCTCCCATAGTGGCCTGATAGATTCAGTCATGATTTTTTTTTATGTAACCAAGTGGAATTGAGTTCTGAAACTTGTTTGTAGTTTGATCTTCTTTACCAAGGCAAGTGATGTGAAATAAACTCTAGGGAAGCATTTCATATGAATATATATATTTTTTTTGCATTTTGTGTACCAACACATGAAGACAATACTTAAAAGAAGGGTCGAAACATTCAGCAAATGATAGAAGCCATTGGGAGCTTGATTTGGTTTAAATTTGGACAATACATACATGTATGTTAACATAATGCTGAGCCTAGGATTTGTTGTCCATTAGGCCACAAAAGTTCTATTTTCAGTTGGTTGAGACCAAAACATTCACAATTGTATTTGGGTTTGTGGGAATGATTTTAAATAAAGAACACAGAAAAAATTAGTTGAGGTAGGTGGATAGGGGGTTGGAAATGGAAAAATTTAGGAACAAAAGACAGGTGCATAACAAGATAAGATCACAAGCAATATTTTTAATGAATCATATGTTGAGTAGTATTCTGAACTAACATTACATTAACATTGCCAATAATTTTTAAGCCAACAAGATTTACAATTTGACCTGGAGTGTTTTATCTAACAGAAAGTTCAATAGAGATAGCATGTCACCACAATAGATTCCAGAACAGAACAGAACAAAAATCCTGCACTATAACTCATTCAAATACAAAAATTCTGGTTTAGCTACACGAGGTAGTATTATCAAATGTGCATAACAACAGGAACACTGATCATTCTAGGTTATCAATGCTTCTTTTATTTATAAGCTTAATTAGCAAATATTGTCCTGCAATCGGGTTTGACAGTCTTAAGCTTAACTTTTCAGCAGTTCTAACACTATGTCTATACCACATTACAAATTCGCTAAACCAAAACGCTACTTCATTCGACATTTTGTATTGCCCAACAACTTGTTTCAACGTTTGTAAGCTTGAATAAAATACATTCATATAAAACATCATTAGCATTATATTCCAAAAACGATCTTTGAAACGCGACAAAGCATCTTTTCTTTTAAGGAAATTGTCATGAGAGCCGATTCTTCATCGGTATTGTTCAACAGAGATTCCAATTTCACTTACTTCTGATGAAATCGTGGGGTAGCAGACTCTTGTCAACTGTACATATCAGTGTGTGTGCATGGTTCGTCCAATTCAACAGCAACAGCATCGCAAGGACAGCCCAAGCAAAGAAGAATCTCTTTTGCTTTCAAGTAATTTCAGAGGCTTCCAAATACTTTCAGACTCTTTCAAGAAGGTCTACTGAGCAGATTCAAGCCGTTAATACAAATGTTATCTTGCGAGAGTCAATAAATGACTCCAAAGATTCAATGTGAAACAAAGGTCCAGAATGTTGGTCTGTGGGAGTACAAATCCTCGCTGTAATCCGCACTAAGAAGAGAAGCCGTCTGTAGGAAAGCCGACGTGTGAAATCTAAGCAACAACAATGAACGAATACCTGAATTTACACAAATACAAAATGGCCGCTTTCTGAAGCTTATGTAACTTAGCCGAGCGTAGACTGGAACCTACCTTCGAGCACGTGACAAGCGCTTTGTTCACCGTGACAATTCACAGCCATATGTATCTCGGGCGATGATGACAAAGAGTGGTTGACACTTCGTGTAAGCCACACAACCAGCCACATCCCCAGATCAACGGATAAGGAGATTTTAGAAATAAGTTTATTGTAACAAGTGTTAATTTAAAGAATGCGAACTAGAATTGAAAAGTAGCACTCGTACTCGCACTCCGAGTCGGATCTAAGCTCTCTACTGGGTCTCACGCCCGCCGCTCGAGCCCGAAATAAATCTCACGTGGGACATCAATAGAGAGCTTGCTCGTAGGCTAACCTCTTGGTGAACCAATGTGTTTGTTCTATCACCAGCATTATCAAAGGGAAGTAGAAAATCACCAGACCATCAAGGAAAGGCTGGACCAGATTTCTTCTCAGTTAGAACAGGAGGCGCATGGAAATTCAGAAGATCTGGTGGAGAGTCAATCAAGACTGGATAACAATTGGTGTGAACTGTGCGCCTTACTCGAAGACCGTGAAGAGTAGTCTCCCTCGCAGCCGTTTGTAGTATCGTCACGCAACGCTCCTCCTAGGAGGAGCGTTGCGTGACGATACCACAAACGGCTGCGAGGGAGACTACGTGAAGAGGAGCTACTGGGAGTACAGACAGATCTACTGTTGGTGAGGTGCCTTGAGGATGTGGAGCAACTGGACGCATGGTTTAAACGTGCCAGGGGCACAGCAGAGAGGCCAGTTTTGCTGCTTAGTAGCGACTCTTTCGAGAATGCTAAAGAGCTGTTGCGAAAGTATAAGGTAGGTATACGCTTTATGAAGGATCCCTGACGAATTCAAGATGAAAACGTTTAAGGCTGCCTCGAACCAAAATTTATGATTTTGAACAACTGGCAAACTTCTGTACCCTATAATTATCCTAATTCCAAACCGTCTTCACCCCTTTGGGCGATTATAGATAAAGGCAAGGTCCTCGCTTACGAAACCCCCCGCCCTTCCCCTCTTCCCGCTCCACTTACCGGCCGAAAAAAAACTGTGGACGTCATCTTTATTTATACACGGTTAAAATACAAACATCGGGTATTACAAATATACCTTTTTAGCTTGTTTGTTTTGTTTTCCCAATGTAGGTCATGTGATGTTGCCCTAGAGAACTGTTTCTTTGAAATTTCGTCTTATTCACGTGCATATGTTGGGAATATCACATGACCAGGGGATACAAAATATACCAGAGGTTGATTATGTAAATAAATATGACTATCACTATAATAAAACAAAAAAAATCTAAATCTAATATGGCAGTAGGAATTATAGTAGAATATTAATAACTAATAGAAAAAATTAAAGTCGTTCTTATTGTTGGTAAGACTTCAAGAAAACACCATGAGAGAAAACAAACTTACTTTGCTCTGTTGTTGAACTAGGTTATTAAGCAACTTGGCGATAGACAGCAAATCCTGGAAAGCCTGAACGCAAGAGTCAAACAGTCACTCAATGAACGAAGGAACGCCGCGGTCAGTAGTGTAGCGGACGGCGTGCGGCGCCTAAACGCGCGGGGAAAGCAACTCTTTGCGCTTCTGTCTGAGAAAGAGGAGCTGCTCAAGTACGCGCTGAATCGCTGGATGGACTTCCAGAAGCTTTATACTGAACTCAAAAATATCAATGAATGGTTTGAACAGAAAAAGAAGCTTTGAACAGATTCCAGAGAATTGTCACTCAAAGGGAGTTTGAGATCGCTTTAGAAGACGTCAAGGTAGGTAGATGAGAAGTATAATCAGCATATGAACTACAGTTCCCGTTCGCAGTTTCCACAGATTAAGCCACACCGGTGTGGTCTGATGCAAACTTGGAACGTGAAGCTGTGATATGGATAAAGGTAATAAATACGGAAATTGACTGCGAAAAAATGCTCCAGACTATTGAACAAGTGAAATGTAAATTTGAAAACGTGTATAAAGATCCCCACTTAAAAACGTTAGCGCCAACGGATTGTGCAGTAGTGCGTAAGTAACGTTAATCTGTAACGCCAACCCAATTGTCTGCTCTTTCTCATTCCATGGTTGTCACGGTGTTACCGTCTGTGCTCTTAATAGGTAGTTAACGACATTACACCATCAAGGCTTAAGATCATGGTAACTACGCAGTAAATTTAACCGACTAAACCCATTGTTTTCATTCAGGCAATGAAAGGATTCTTAGTAACTCAGCAAGGAGCTGTTGAAACCGTTCTTGTGGCGGCGCGGTGATACGGCGTTCGATCAAACGGAAGTACAAGAAACAATAGAGACTGTAGAGGAGAGATGGGCCGAGCTTATTACTAAAGTTGACGAATATGAGACCTGGCTTGAGAGCTCTGTGGAGGTGTGTAAGCAGTACCATGCCTTTCTCGAGTATATCAGGAACACCCTGAATGATGCTGGCAAGAGGCTGGGACTTAGTGCCGCTGAGAACCCTCGGGAACTTAAGGCGGAAGTTGAAGAGCTGAAGGTGAGAACATCTAAAAACTAATCATCAGTGATAATGACTTTTTTCTGGAGCAGGTTTTGAAAAGGTCAGTAAGAGATATGGTGTCGGTTTGTGATAAGTTTATTTCCTTTTCAATTACTACGGCCTTGATGAAATTCATTCCCAGGTTGAACGGTGACAGCTAGGTTCCAGGTTTTTCATAATTCCAAATCATGGAAGTGTGCCAACATCAACCCTCCTCCCAAAGTCGAGATCCCGGTAGGCAATGGGGATTATCGAGGAATCAACGTGACACCGGTCATCGCTCGGGCTTTCGAGAAAGTTGTCCATAGGCTGCATGCCCAGGAGATTGTAGAGAATAACCTAAGTAACTCGCAGTTTGCGTACAGGGAGGGTGGTTCATGTACGGATGCTCTTGTCATGATTCAGCATAAAGTGTGCAAGTTCCTTGATGATCCTAACTGCGTAGCTGTTCACAATGGATTTTAGTAAGGCTTTTGACTCTGTAAACCACTATCGTCAAGCAAACAAACTTAAAAACATCCCTCTAAATCCATATATAGTCAATTGGTGGTTGAATTTTCTATAGGACAGAATGCAAAGGGTGGTATACAATAATGTTATCTGTGATTGGAAGCAAGTAAATAAGGGTACGTTAGTGGCCCGTATTTTTTTAGCATTTATCTGAATGACTTAGAGATTAGTATAGGTGAAGAAACTATCTGTTTTAAATATGCTGATGACTACACAATTGTCGTTCCTGTTTTTAAGAACAATGACTCAGCGGCTGGACTTGTTAACACGTTTTTAGAATGGTCTTGTAGTGACTTAATGAAATGTAATCCTAGTAAGTGCAAGGAACTTGTTTTCCGAAAGAAAAGACATACCGATGTGCACATTGACATGATATCGAATATACCACAATGCTCTGAACTTACTGTTTTAGGACTCAATTTTCAGCAAGACTGTAGATTTGATAAGCATGTTAAAAGCAAGCTTGGTAAGGCCAACAAATGTTTATATGTGATAAGATCTCTGCGGAAGGAGGGGTGTAATCAGTTTGAGGTAGACTATTTATTTAAGACAATTGTTTTACCCAATGTTACCTATGCACTAGTGGTCTACGGAGCCTCAGAGCCAGAACTAACAACAGTGCAAGATTTTCTAGACAGATGCTACAAAAGGCGATACATCTCTGCCAGGTTGAATATAGGAGCTTTATTGGAGAAACAAGACCGGAAACTTTTTACAAAAATTTTTAAACTTAGTATACACCCCCTACATGAGCAAGTCCTAAAGGCTAAGGTCGTCGATTACAATTTACGTTATAAAAATAGTGCCCGCACGTTGATTAACACAGAACGTTTTAAGAATACATTTATTAATAGATTAACTTATAAATACGATCTTCACATGTGATCTAATACTATATTTTATTGTGATTTCAAATATGTAACATAAGATATGTAGTTTTTATCTTATGATGAATAAAGACATTTATTATTATTATTATTATTATTATTATTCAGTTTTACAAAATTTTCCTCAGCATAAACATTAACACAGCAAGATAATACTTTGTAATTTTCATTTGAGTTCTCACTCTTGAAATCTCGATCATACATTGAAATTTTAAACATAGCTTATACAGCGTAATAAACAGCCACACAGGAAAGTACTTCTTAATATCTTGCATTTGAATGGTCACTCTTTAGGATTTCATCCACAGACTCAAAAGTTACAACCAGCTTGTAGTTGAATGGTCACACTTTAGGATTTCATCCACAGACTCAAAAGGTAGAACCACCTTGTACAGCATAGAAAACAGCACCACAGCAAAGTACTGTTCAGTTGCTTTCATTTGAATGGTCACACTTTAGGATTTCATCCACAGACTGAAAACGTAGAACCACCTTGTACAGCATAATAAACAGCACCACAGGAAAGTACTCACAGTAGCTTTCATTTGAATAGTCACCCTGTAGGATTGCATCCATAAACTTAGTAGGTGAGAACTGATCACCTGAACCGAGGTTTTGCTCGTAGCGGTGGGTGAAGATTCGCGTAACATGTTACTTGGATTTTTCAAGGCACTCCGCGAAGACCTGAATGAGATAAGCGGTCGAATTGATAAGGTTACTGAGCTGGCGACAGACTGGGCCCAAAACAGCGAACCTTCAGCCTCCTAGCGTCTGACCAATGAAATAACAGAGATCTCTGAACGGTTCGGTTCAGTCTCCACCCGTCTTGTGAAGAAAGAGAAGGAACTGGACGATGTATTGGTGAAGTGGCAGAGGTTTGAGAGTTCGTGTTCTGACTTGCTGACGTGGATTGAGAATCAAAAAGATGTGTTGAAGGAGACTGTGACAATTGACGCCCCTCTTACGCTGCAGCTTCAACAACTAGGAACTTGTCAGGTAAAGCCTTGTTTTCATATCCCTGAGCAGTCGGGGATTCCGTTATTTTGCAACCCGCCCTAGATATATAGAGCACAATGATTGAGGTGTCGTTGATCATAAGAGAGTGATAGAGAAAGCGGTAAGTTTTGCTCAATTGAGCCAAATTCCAAAATGGCTCTTTAAATGCAATAAATGATGTTATAAAGTGTAACGTAACGAGTGTGAAACCCCAGGAACATCTGCTTCATGTCATGGAAAGAAAATCGGGATAACGGGATCTTCAAATGGAGTGCTACGAACTACCAGCAAAAACACACTCTTTAACTTTCTGCATCACAGTGAAGCGTCCTTCATTGATGGTCAATTGCGTTCTCCTTAAAATGGTAAAACAGGGAGTAGTTGATAGAGATTTAATCGTAATCGCAGTCGTCGGATTGGTTTAATCACGGGGATGGTTACAGACCAAGTTAAAGGACACGACTGAAAGTCCAGTCCAACGGCTTAACGTCATGGCGCAATAGGTTGTTTTGAACTGGTAGACTATGGCACGAGGTGTTGGATGCGGCCAGCTCAATCTCAGTTTCCAGATAATTTAAAAATACTTGAACATTTCACTCGAAGTTGGTGATGGACCTGAGTGTATAACTTTTTTAAGACTTTTATTTGAATTACAAATTCTTTTTTTGCGTGTTTAAACACGCAGAAAAAGAACTTGGCCGATATCCCGCCATCTAGACCTCACGTTTGGCCAATAACCCACATATGTTATGCAAGCTTATAATGACAAAATCAGTCATACCTGACGATGGTCCCACAGCACTTGCTAATGCTGTGAGGTACCTTCGGGTGGAAGCTTCAAGAGAAAATTTGAAGAGAAGAATAGTTATTTCAACTGTGTAGTGCACAGTTTAGCTAGGTTATAGTCAAAACTTGGGTGGATGATGGTGTCAATGAATGTTATACACGTAATACATGTAAACAATGATGCCCAAATAAAAACATAGTAAGGGTTACTTCAGGAGCTGCTTTTCATATTTGTACCAGCATGAGTGTTTGTTTAATTTTTTCACTTTTCTTCTGGGAAAAAAATTGACTAACAAAGCAGAGGGGAAAAGGTACATCCAGGATGCTTTCATTTTCTCTTTCGCTATCATCATGCAAAGTTTAAAAACTCTATAACATGTTGGGCAAACTGAATTCGTGGGTCAGAGCTTCTGGTTTCTGGAACAGAAACATTATTAGAAAAAAGTATGTGTCCTTATAGTTGATATGAAAAAGTTGATATGAAAAATAAAACTGCGAAACTGGGCTTGAAAGTAAGTAGTCATCGGCCACTTGGCACTGCATTAGCACGTCCATGGAAATTCCCCATGTAGAACTCTGTTAATACTGAGCACTTTTAGCCCAAACAGTTTATTGCCTGGTGTTCCTTTGCAACTAAAATTTTCTTAACAAGACTATCAGTATGACAAGCCAAGTGAAATCTACTCATCACCACCAGTAGGGGGTGTTGTTAAATCAACCAGTGTTGATCCAGAGGAGCTTTGTGTCTGTGTTGTATGTGTGGTTGATGTAATAGAGGAAAATGTGGTAGAAGATATGGTAGACAGTGTGGTAGATGATGTAGAGGTAGACGTAGCAGAACTAGATGTGGTCGAAGATGTGATAGGTGTAGTAAATGCTGGGATAGATGAAGTAGAAGATGATGTTCATATGGTAGATGTGGAAGTTGTTGTGACCTGCGTTGATGAAGGTGTTGCAAGTGTGATAGTGGATGATGACGGGACATGAGCCACTACAGGAGAGAAATATTGACAATCAATCCAAGATCAAACAATGAAATTAAATTACTGTTGACATCTTTATTACAAACATGAACATTATTATTACCAGAAGTCAGATTCTTTGATTGCACCTGACGTCACGGTGGTCATGTTGGTGGAAAGAACAATAGCGAAAAAGTCTTTTGGGAATTTGACTCTATTATTATTTAAACTTTGAGCTACATTTTTCTATTGTTTATCACGTGAGTGCAATCAAAGAATTGAATCCAAAGTGTCTGTTGCAACAATTCCAGACTTAAGGTTAATATATTTGATACATTTCAAATTGTTCGTTTTATTTCTGTTTTTATATTAAAGATATAGAGGAAAATGAAATAAAACTGGCTAGAATGAACTTTTGTCAAAGAAAACAATGAAGCCAGGTCATACATAATACAACTTATGTTGTTATAATCAACAGTGTTTGGAAAGGTTCAATGGTTTTTAGGTCGCTGTAAGAAGGATGTCAGGCTCAAATTCTATTAAACTCAACAATGTTTAATCCACTTCTGTTCGTCAAAACTACATTCTGCAAGCACGTCTTCCAATCCCATGATGCCTAGAAAAACTTTCAAACAGGCACGTAAGGCGTGCGTACAGTTATCGCGACATTCCTAACATCCTCCCCCCTGTTGACCAGTAAAGGAAATACTAAACCTGTGAAAAACTGGTCAACACAAATCCCTACAAAACTTTAAGTAACTTGGAAAACACGATCAGAAAAATGTCCAGTGTTCACTGGATCAAACAAATTAAACAACCTCTTTAATCCACGCTCTTCTCCTTCTCTCTGACTCTACTGCGGCTGCTCTCCTGGGGTTTCTCCTTGGTTGAATTGGCTGTTGAAAGTCCTCAGTGGCATGGTTTACTGCAGGACCTCCATGATCGTCCGAGGCAACAGATTCATCTTCACTCCATATTTCCAGTGGGTACAACAACTGAATTGGACGTCTCAAGGTAGAGGATTTGCGGTTTTTGGACTTCACTCTACTAGTCGCGCCTCTGACAAGACCATCTGCTCCAGTTATCAAATCTTGAACTCTGGCCAGTCTCCAGAATCCACGAGGTCGCTCCTCATCATGCACGACAACAATATCTCCAACAGCTACTGGTGTCGAGTTAGAACTCTTGCCAGAATGTCGATGTGAGTCACGGAGATCTATCAAGTATTCATTCTTCCACCTGTGCCAGAAATGATTCATCACATTGCTAAGATGGTTTGCTCTCTTGCTTAGGTCAGTGGGTGAAAGTTCAACATCAGGATCTGTTAAGTCTCCAGTAGTCCTATGATCAGGTAGGCTCAGTAACCTTCGTCCATGAAGCAGGTGTGATGGTGTAAGTGGTTCATCTACTTCTTGAGAGGACACATAAGAAAGTGGCCTTGAATTGAGAATCATTTCCACCTCAACAGTGACGGTCATCAGTTCTTCATATGTGAGTTTCGCCCCTCCAATGGTTTTCTTCAGGCACCGTTTCATGGACCTTACCATTCTCTCGAAGAGGCCTCCCACCATGGGGCTCTTTCCAGATTGAAGATCCATTTGACTCTTTTCTCTGCTA
>JAEMWC010000870.1:0-107500 GCA_016490735.1 Pachyseris speciosa
TAACCCTAACCTAAAACCTAACCCTAAAACCCTAAAACCTAAACCCTAAACCCTAAAACCCTAAACCCAAAACCCTAACCCTAACCCTAAACCCTAACCCTAACCCTAAACCCTAACCCTAACATTTATGTCGCACTGCATTGTGGGAGACGACTCTAAAACATGCGGCGTTATCACACCATAACTCATTTTTGGAATCAAAAAGCTAGGGTTGGGGGACCATGGACCTAAGTCGGATGCACAGGATCACTAACATTTATGTCGCACTGCATTGTGGGAGACGACTCTAAAACATGCGGCGTTATCACACCATAACTCATTTTGGAATCAAAAAGCTAGGGTTGGGGGGACCATGGACCTAAGTCGGATGCACAGGATCACTAACATTTATGTCGCACTGCATTGTGGAGACGACTCTAAAACATGCGGCGTTATCACACCATAACTCATTTTGGAATCAAAAAGCTAGGGTTGGGGGGACCATGGACCTAAGTCGGATGCACAGGATCACTAACATTTATGTCGCACTGCATTGTGGGAGACGACTCTAAAACATGCGGCGTTATCACACCATAACTCATTTTGGAATCAAAAAGCTAGGGTTGGGGGACCATGGACCTAAGTCGGATGCACAGGATCACTAACATTTATGTCGCACTGCATTGTGGGAGACGACTCTAAAACATGCGGCGTTATCACACCATAACTCATTTTGGAATCAAAAAGCTAGGGTTGGGGGGACCATGGACCTAAGTCGGATGCACAGGATCACTAACATTTATGTCGCACTGCATTGTGGGAGACGACTCTAAAACATGCGGCGTTATCACACCATAACTCATTTTGGAATCAAAAAGCTAGGGTTGGGGGGACCATGGACCTAAGTCGGGATGCACAGGATCACTAACATTTATGTCGCACTGCATTGTGGGAGACGACTCTAAAACATGCGGCGTTATCACACCATAACTCATTTTGGAATCAAAAAGCTAGGGTTGGGGGGACCATGGACCTAAGTCGGATGCACAGGATCACTAACATTTATGTCGCACTGCATTGTGGGAGACGACTCTAAAACATGCGGCGTTATCACACCATAACTCATTTTGGAATCAAAAAGCTAGGGTTGGGGGACCATGGACCTAAGTCGGATGCACAGGATCACTAACATTTATGTCGCACTGCATTGTGGGAGACGACTCTAAAACATGCGGCGTTATCACACCATAACTCATTTTGGAATCAAAAAGCTAGGGTTGGGGGGACCATGGACCTAAGTCGGATGCACAGGATCACTAACATTTATGTCGCACTGCATTGTGGGAGACGACTCTAAAACATGCGGCGTTATCACACATAACTCATTTTGGAATCAAAAAGCTAGGGTTGGGGGACCATGGACCTAAGTCGGATGCACAGGATCACTAACATTTATGTCGCACTGCATTGTGGGAGACGACTCTAAAACATGCGGCGTTATCACACCATAACTCATTTGGAATCAAAAAGCTAGGGTTGGGGGGACCATGGACCTAAGTCGGATGCACAGGATCACTAACATTTATGTCGCACTGCATTGTGGGAGACGACTCTAAAACATGCGGCGTTATCACACCATAACTCATTTTGGAATCAAAAAGCTAGGGTTGGGGGGACCATGGACCTAAGTCGGATGCACAGGATCACTAACATTTATGTCGCACTGCATTGTGGGAGACGACTCTAAAACATGCGGCGTTATCACACCATAACTCATTTTGGAATCAAAAAGCTAGGGTTGGGGGGACCATGGACCTAAGTCGGATGCACAGGATCACTAACATTTATGTCGCACTGCATTGTGGGAGACGACTCTAAAACATGCGGCGTTATCACACCATAACTCATTTTGGAATCAAAAAGCTAGGGTTGGGGGGACCATGGACCTAAGTCGGATGCACAGGATCACTAACATTTATGTCGCACTGCATTGTGGGAGACGACTCTAAAACATGCGGCGTTATCACACCATAACTCATTTTGGAATCAAAAAGCTAGGGTTGGGGGGACCATGGACCTAAGTCGGATGCACAGGATCACTAACATTTATGTCGCACTGCATTGTGGGAGACGACTCTAAAACATGCGGCGTTATCACACCATAACTCATTTTGGAATCAAAAAGCTAGGGTTGGGGGGACCATGGACCTAAGTCGGATGCACAGGATCACTAACATTTATGTCGCACTGCATTGTGGGAGACGACTCTAAAACATGCGGCGTTATCACACCATAACTCATTTTGGAATCAAAAAGCTAGGGTTGGGGGGACCATGGACCTAAGTCGGATGCACAGGATCACTAACATTTATGTCGCACTGCATTGTGGGAGACGACTCTAAAACATGCGGCGTTATCACACCATAACTCATTTTGGAATCAAAAAGCTAGGGTTGGGGGGACCATGGACCTAAGTCGGATGCACAGGATCACTAACATTTATGTCGCACTGCATTGTGGGAGACGACTCTAAAACATGCGGCGTTATCACACCATAACTCATTTTGGAATCAAAAAGCTAGGGTTGGGGGACCATGGACCTAAGTCGGATGCACAGGATCACTAACATTTATGTCGCACTGCATTGTGGGAGACGACTCTAAAACATGCGGCGTTATCACACCATAACTCATTTTGGAATCAAAAAGCTAGGGTTGGGGGACCATGGACCTAAGTCGGATGCACAGGATCACTAACATTTATGTCGCACTGCATTGTGGGAGACGACTCTAAAACATGCGGCGTTATCACACCATAACTCATTTTGGAATCAAAAAGCTAGGGTTGGGGGACCATGGACCTAAGTCGGATGCACAGGATCACTAACATTTATGTCGCACTGCATTGTGGGAGACGACTCTAAAACATGCGGCGTTATCACACCATAACTCATTTTGGAATCAAAAAGCTAGGGTTGGGGGGACCATGGACCTAAGTCGGATGCACAGGATCACTAACATTTATGTCGCACTGCATTGTGGGAGACGACTCTAAAACATGCGGCGTTATCACACCATAACTCATTTTGGAATCAAAAAAGCTAGGGTTGGGGGGACCATGGACCTAAGTCGGATGCACAGGATCACTAACATTTATGTCGCACTGCATTGTGGGAGACGACTCTAAAACATGCGGCGTTATCACACCATAACTCATTTTGGAATCAAAAAGCTAGGGTTGGGGGGACCATGGACCTAAGTCGGATGCACAGGATCACTAACATTTATGTCGCACTGCATTGTGGGAGACGACTCTAAAACATGCGGCGTTATCACACCATAACTCATTTTGGAATCAAAAAGCTAGGGTTGGGGGGACCATGGACCTAAGTCGGATGCACAGGATCACTAACATTTATGTCGCACTGCATTGTGGGAGACGACTCTAAAACATGCGGCGTTATCACACCATAACTCATTTTGGAATCAAAAAGCTAGGGTTGGGGGGACCATGGACCTAAGTCGGATGCACAGGATCACTAACATTTATGTCGCACTGCATTGTGGGAGACGACTCTAAAACATGCGGCGTTATCACACCATAACTCATTTTGGAATCAAAAAGCTAGGGTTGGGGGGACCATGGACCTAAGTCGGATGCACAGGATCACTAACATTTATGTCGCACTGCATTGTGGGAGACGACTCTAAAACATGCGGCGTTATCACACCATAACTCATTTTGGAATCAAAAAGCTAGGGTTGGGGGGACCATGGACCTAAGTCGGATGCACAGGATCACTAACATTTATGTCGCACTGCATTGTGGGAGACGACTCTAAAACATGCGGCGTTATCACACCATAACTCATTTTGGAATCAAAAAGCTAGGGTTGGGGGGACCATGGACCTAAGTCGGATGCACAGGATCACTAACATTTATGTCGCACTGCATTGTGGGAGACGACTCTAAAACATGCGGCGTTATCACACCATAACTCATTTTGGAATCAAAAAGCTAGGGTTGGGGGGACCATGGACCTAAGTCGGATGCACAGGATCACTAACATTTATGTCGCACTGCATTGTGGGAGACGACTCTAAAACATGCGGCGTTATCACACCATAACTCATTTTGGAATCAAAAAGCTAGGGTTGGGGGGACCATGGACCTAAGTCGGATGCACAGGATCACTAACATTTATGTCGCACTGCATTGTGGGAGACGACTCTAAAACATGCGGCGTTATCACACCATAACTCATTTTGGAATCAAAAAGCTAGGGTTGGGGGGACCATGGACCTAAGTCGGATGCACAGGATCACTAACATTTATGTCGCACTGCATTGTGGGAGACGACTCTAAAACATGCGGCGTTATCACACCATAACTCATTTTGGAATCAAAAAGCTAGGGTTGGGGGGACCATGGACCTAAGTCGGATGCACAGGATCACTAACATTTATGTCGCACTGCATTGTGGGAGACGACTCTAAAACATGCGGCGTTATCACACCATAACTCATTTTGGAATCAAAAAGCTAGGGTTGGGGGGACCATGGACCTAAGTCGGATGCACAGGATCACTAACATTTATGTCGCACTGCATTGTGGGAGACGACTCTAAAACATGCGGCGTTATCACACCATAACTCATTTTGGAATCAAAAAGCTAGGGTTGGGGGGACCATGGACCTAAGTCGGATGCACAGGATCACTAACATTTATGTCGCACTGCATTGTGGGAGACGACTCTAAAACATGCGGCGTTATCACACCATAACTCATTTTGGAATCAAAAAGCTAGGGTTGGGGGGACCATGGACCTAAGTCGGATGCACAGGATCACTAACATTTATGTCGCACTGCATTGTGGGAGACGACTCTAAAACATGCGGCGTTATCACACCATAACTCATTTTGGAATCAAAAAGCTAGGGTTGGGGGGACCATGGACCTAAGTCGGATGCACAGGATCACTAACATTTATGTCGCACTGCATTGTGGGAGACGACTCTAAAACATGCGGCGTTATCACACCATAACTCATTTTGGAATCAAAAAGCTAGGGTTGGGGGGACCATGGACCTAAGTCGGATGCACAGGATCACTAACATTTATGTCGCACTGCATTGTGGGAGACGACTCTAAAACATGCGGCGTTATCACACCATAACTCATTTTGGAATCAAAAAGCTAGGGTTGGGGGACCATGGACCTAAGTCGGATGCACAGGATCACTAACATTTATGTCGCACTGCATTGTGGGAGACGACTCTAAAACATGCGGCGTTATCACACCATAACTCATTTTGGAATCAAAAAGCTAGGGTTGGGGGACCATGGACCTAAGTCGGATGCACAGGATCACTAACATTTATGTCGCACTGCATTGTGGGAGACGACTCTAAAACATGCGGCGTTATCACACCATAACTCATTTTGGAATCAAAAAGCTAGGGTTGGGGGACCATGGACCTAAGTCGGATGCACAGGATCACTAACATTTATGTCGCACTGCATTGTGGGAGACGACTCTAAAACATGCGGCGTTATCACACCATAACTCATTTTGGAATCAAAAAGCTAGGGTTGGGGGACCATGGACCTAAGTCGGATGCACAGGATCACTAACATTTATGTCGCACTGCATTGTGGGAGACGACTCTAAAACATGCGGCGTTATCACACCATAACTCATTTTGGAATCAAAAAGCTAGGGTTGGGGGGACCATGGACCTAAGTCGGATGCACAGGATCACTAACATTTATGTCGCACTGCATTGTGGGAGACGACTCTAAAACATGCGGCGTTATCACACCATAACTCATTTTGGAATCAAAAAGCTAGGGTTGGGGGACCATGGACCTAAGTCGGATGCACAGGATCACTAACATTTATGTCGCACTGCATTGTGGGAGACGACTCTAAAACATGCGGCGTTATCACACCATAACTCATTTTGGAATCAAAAAGCTAGGGTTGGGGGGACCATGGACCTAAGTCGGATGCACAGGATCACTAACATTTATGTCGCACTGCATTGTGGGAGACGACTCTAAAACATGCGGCGTTATCACACCATAACTCATTTTGGAATCAAAAAGCTAGGGTTGGGGGACCATGGACCTAAGTCGGATGCACAGGATCACTAACATTTATGTCGCACTGCATTGTGGGAGACGACTCTAAAACATGCGGCGTTATCACACCATAACTCATTTTGGAATCAAAAAGCTAAGTCTAAAAGCAGGTCTTAATTCTTTTTTTTGGTATATTTTAAAAAGCTGGCAAATGAGCCAGAACTTACGCTGTAATGGTTTGATTAGTAGACCTGCTTGTAGACTTACCGCCTGGATCGATCTGCCTTCGAACGCTGATATTCATCTCGACTACACAAACGAGAATTTTCAGCATTCAAATGAGAAGAGCATGTCTCAGTTCTTCGAGATATGCTAGCGACTTGCGAGTATTCAGACTTCATGATGTCCTTCAACTACCAGGCGGCCAGGGAAATACATTTAAAGGCTTATATGCACGGTAACTTCGTGAGCCTTGCTCGATCGTCTACGTCCCGCTGCTATATTTCACGAATGCGAACGTTACAATACTTGTTGCTGTAAGGAAAATGCTTTTCAGACTCCCGAATGATCCATTGAAAGAAACAAATTTTGTATTTTTTCATTGAACACTTAGTAGTGAGCTATTCCAATGCTTCTGAAAAACAGAGCTCATTCATTTTGTCTTCGTTGTTGAGCAAACTTGTGCGTGTGAAGACCTCAGTTAAATCCCAATATATTTTACTTTGCATCTCATTATAGTCGGAAAGTTGAAACGATTGAAGAAAGTTGCAATTAACTTGCAAACCAACTTGCGGTTTCTTTAGCTTTTAGGAGGGCGAAGCCTGTCCGTCAACCTTAATTAACTGCGTGGGAAAATCAAAGACTTTCGGCGATAAGAAAAGACTCACGTCTAAGGGTCCGTGTGGTTTTCGTCCATTTGATTTTCATCCAGTAGTAAAAATTGAAAATCAAAATCAATTTCCGTACACCTTCCATTCATTCCATTTTTAACAAAATTGAAAAAGGAAAAATCAAAATTGAAATCATTATTTTTGATTGTCGAATTAAAGAAAAATCACTGACGAGACCTTTTTTTAATTTTCGTCGTTTTCCGATGAAATAAAAACTAAAAACGACTTTCCTTTTTTCGATTTTCTTATTTTTCCGTCTAAATCAAACACGAAAATTGCCACCATTATTCTAAAAATCTATTGTCATAAAAATTGAATTTCTCGTACTCTAGATCTTTCTCTCATATAATGAATAGAGAACACACCGCTCGCGTGTGAGAAACTGGAAATCAAAATCCCCATTTCAATCTTGGTCTTCCATGAAAATCAAAAATTGAATACCGGACAAAAACACCTTGCAGGGGAGGGGAGGGAGGGTACACTGCCGACATGTTACGCTCGGTTACTAAGTAAACAAAGATGGCGGTCGACGAAAGCCTTAAAATTCCTTATGAAATCGGTGCGAAGAAAAGCGCTTCGGTTGTTACAAGTTTGAACCCTTGCCGGATGCACATACCTACAGGATCAGACTGTAGCGATGTACACTCACGCAGGGATATACGCTCACAGGAATCTTCAATCTCGAAGGAGGTGGGTCCACTAGGAAGAAGAAGAGACTTTAATGTAAGACCTATACGGAATAAATGTCAAGAATGACCGAATTGGTGAGCAAGTGATGTCCTTCTTCCATACGATAAGCTAGAGGTCCTGGCCTACCGTAAGCATAAGGCCATTGGTTAGAGGGTGGGGGGGGGAGGTATTTGCACAGGGGAGGGTCATTAAATTTTATGTAGCCAAAAAGGGGAGGGTCACCAAAAATAAAATATGTTATTAAACAGATAAGTCCCTTGCACAGTTAGCATTTTAGACTTTAATAATGATCAACCTGAACAACCCAACAACCCTAGATGTATGTCAACTGTTGCATAGAAAGCGGTCTTTACGTATCAAACAAAGCATGTTATCATTCACAAAGCATCTTATATCTAAATGTTCTTGAAGATTTTCTGTCACAACCAACTAATCAACACATAATAAAAGAAAAGTGTAAAATTAATCCAGCTCACATTATAACCCTCAATGGAGCATCACAATATTTAAGGTTTAGTCACCACATTCCTCATTCTCTGTCAAGCTGTCACTATCTTCCCCAGAGAGACTTTCATCTGTATCCAGTAATTCCTCACTTTCTTCCATAAAACCATCTAGATAGTCTTGTGCTGTTGTAATGGCTCTTTCTGTCAAGCGACCATTCTTTGCCATTTTTGTCAGCCACCTGACTTGTCTAACTGAAAGGCTTGCAAGAGATTATACATTCACATATTTGTCAATAACATCTGAATTTAAATCTGCTGACAAAAGCTGATGAAGCAGTTTAAAATTTTGACTTTCTCTCTTTTGTTTCCTTTTTTGCTCTTCCTTTTGTTCTGTTTCTGTGATCTAGAGCAATACGCTTTCTATTATGAACTGCACAAGGTAAAAGTTGATCTGGTTTAATAATCCCTGTCATATCTTTTAGTGTCTGGAGGGTCATAATGTTTTTGGGTCATACAAGGGGAGGGTTACTTTTTTTTCTGCAAGAAATTGGGGAAGGGCATAAAAAATTTCACCTGGGGAAAAAAATTGCACCAGCCTCTCCCCCCTCTAATAAATGGCAGGTCCCTAATGTAGGTGACGGGTAGTACAGTAAATCTTAAGCCAACCAACCCACAAATGATGTCAAAACGATACAAAAGGGAGAGTCATTCGAACACACTGTAATTATCTTACAATGGGCTTTATTCTTTCCAAGTTCAGTTTCGGTCTCTCTCAAATCTTTCTTGCGATGAATCCAATGATTCTAAGATCCGATGAATAAGACGAGAAAGATGCAAACGAGGCAAAAGATGCGGTCGATGCAAAAGAGGCAGGAAATGCGGTTCGAACTAGAACACAAAATAAGCAAAAACTATCTTAGGACTCTAACATATTGCAAATCCGACATGCAATAACACATGTGCCAGCATAAACTAACTTTAGAGAAAATTAGCGACTGAAGTAATGTCTATCTTTACATATATAGGGAAATAAAACGAAATTGACTTACTTTAGTCTCCGCAGGTATATATCTAGAATCTTTGAGTCGTCTTCGTAAGGAAAGGGTGATCCTTGTCCTAGCTTATTGTTCTTCTATTCTGATTTTCTGTCACACCCAACATGGGTTTTAATTCATATGAAAGCGAGGTAAGCTATCGAGTTACTAAAGACAAAGTGATAAATAGACACTGGGCATGTAAAACTAACACCTAATTACTTTTGATGCTGCTCCTATTTTGTTCTCTTGACCAACTAGTGTAAAATTACTTTTGAAAGGTAGGCCGATCGTTTGCCCCATGAAAAATATACCGTAAATCCTTCATTAAACACCCCCCCCACCCCCCCTCTAATAAGCCCCCGTTAAAGAGGAAGAAAGTTATTAAGCTACCCCTCTCTTTTAAGCCCCCTCCCCTCCCCCTTATTCCACATAACCAAGTTAATAAATAATAGACTGTATTTGTAATTAATCACAACTGTAACACTTTATGTGGACTGATTCAGTATGGTTTATTCACATGCTGAAAGTTCAGATTTGTTTTTGATCTTCGGCTGCATGACCCCCAACTTCATATGCTTGAGCTTTTCCACCTTGCTTTCTAGTTCTTTATGGAGAATTCACACTATCTTTTGGTTGTTTGAAAAAGCAAGGTTCCCAAGAAGAACAAAATTAATATGTTGAGGGAAGAGGTACAAAGTTCAGCTCAACTTTGGAATTTTTGGTGACCCTCCCCTTTTTGGCTAATAAAATTTAATGACCCTCCCCCCATTGGCACCAGCCTCCCCCCCTCCCCCACCCACCCTCTAATCAATGATAGGTCTTGCTGTTAAAACTTTTAATTAAAACTTAAGCTTAACAAAGTGAAATGGCCTTACGCTTACGGTAGGCCAGGACCTCTAGCTTATCGCACGAAGTACTTGGAAGTACGGAAGAAAGACATCACTTGCTCACAAATGCGGTCATTCTTGACATTTCCGTATATATTAAAGTCTCTTCTTCTTCCTAGTGGCCCACCTCCTTCGAGATTGAAGATTCTTGTAAGCGTATATCCCTGGGTGAGTGTATATCCCTGCAGTCTGATCCTGCAGGTATGTGAATCCGGCAAAGGTTTGAACTTGTACCAACCGAAGCACTTTTCTTCGCACCGATTTCATAAGGAATTTTACGGCTTTCGTCGGCCGCCATCTTTGTTTACTTAGTAACCGAGCCTAACAATGTCGGCAGTGTACGCTCCCCTCCCCTGCAAGGTGTTTTTGTCCGATATTCAATTTTTGATTTTCATCGAAGACCAAAATTGAAACGGGGATTTTGTTTCTAGTTTCTCACACGCGAGCTTTGTGTTCTACATTCATTCAATTAGAGAAAGATTTAGAGTACGAGGGATTCAATTTTTATAACATTAGATTTTTAGAACAATGGTGGCAATTTTCGTGTTTGATTTAGACGGAAAAATAAGAAAATCGAAAAAAGGAAAGTCGTTTTTATTTTTGTTTCGTTAGAAAACGACGAAAATTAAAAACAGGTCTCGACAGTGATTTTTCTTTAATTCCACAATCAAAACTATTGATTTCAATTTTTATTTTTCCCTTTTCAATTTTGTTAAAAATGGAATGAATGGAAGGTGCACGGAAATTGATTTTGATTTTCAATTTTTAATACTGGATGAAAATCAAATGGACGAAAACCACACGGACCTCTAAGGCTATGTCTACACTATACCGGATAGCTCTTGTGCCGGCACGAAAACCATACCGGATAGGGCTTTTGTTCACATTCAAAACGATGATTTCGACACGATTTTTGCGTCGGAGCGATGCTGGGCCGCTGCGGTCTTGAAAGTGAATCGTCACATATCGGATAGGTTTTCGTGACACTTTCTGGAGTAGTGTGAACAGAGAATCGAACCGAAACGGAAATCAACAACGAGGAGCAAAATTTGGATTCTAATGGAAAGATAGAGGCGGTTTTGGGCCACTGCCGTTCACACCACGCCGTAGTATTTTTCACAACGGCATAAAATGCTATCCGGCAAAGTGTAGACATAGCCTAAAAGAAAAGAATCAAGGCAAAAAGAAAAAGACTCTCAGCAAAATGAAAACTACTGTCGAGATCTGTTTTTAATTTTCGTCGTTTTCTAATGAAATAAAAAATGAAAACGACTTTCCTTTTTTTCGATTTTCTTATTTTCCGTCTAAATCAAAAAGGAAAATTGCCACCATTATTCTAAAAACCTATCGTTATAAAAATTGAATCCCTCGTACTCTAGATCTTTCTCTCATTGAATGAATATAGAGCACACCGCTCGCGTGTGAGAAACTGGAAATCAAAATCCCATTTCAATTTTGGTCTTCGATGAAAATCAAAAATTGAATACCGGACAAAAACACCTTGCAGGGGAGGGGAGGGAGGGTACACTGCCGACATGTTACGCTCGGTTACTAAGTAAACAAAGATGGCGGCCGACGAAAGCCGTAAGATTCCTTATGAAAACGGTGCGAAGAAAAGCGCTTCGGTTGGTACAAGTTCGAACCCTTGCCGGATGCACATACCTACAGGGTCAGACTGCAGCGATATACACTCACGCAGGATATACGCTCACAAGAATCTTCAATCTCGAAGGAAGTGGGCCCACTAGGAGGAAGAAGAGATTTAGATATATACGGAATAAATGTCAAGAATGACCGAATTGGTAAGCAAGTGGTGTCCTTCTTCCTTACTTCCAAGTACTTCATGCGATAAGCTAGAGATCCTGGCCTATCGTAAGCGTAAGGCCATTTCAGTTTGTTAAGTTTAAGTTTTAATTAAAATTTTGTAATAGCAAGACCTGTCATTGATTTGAGAGGGGAGGGGGGGAGTAGGTCTGGTGCAAATGGGGGTTGGTTCATTACATTTTATGTAGCCAAAAAGGGGAGGTTCACCAAAAACTCCAAAGTTGAACTGAACTTTGTTCTTCTTCCCTCAACATATTAATTTTGTTTCTTCTTGGGAACCTTGCTTTTTCAAACAACCAAAAGATAGTATGAATTCTCCATAAACAACTAGAAAGCATGGTGGAAAAGCTGAAGCACATGAAGTTGGAGGTCAATAAGCAGTAGATCAAAAACAAATCTGTACTTTCAGCACGTTAATAAACCATACCGGATAAGTCCACATGAATTGTGAGGGGTGGCTTAATAACTTTCTTCGTCTGAAATGGGGGGCTGAAATGGGGGGCTTATTTGAGAGAGGAGGATTTACAGTATATTGTTCATGGGGTAAACAATCGGTCTTCCTTTCAAAAGTAAGTTTACACCAGATGGTCAAGAGAACAAAATAGGAGCAGCATTATAAAAGTAATTAGGGACCTGTCATTTATTAGAGGGGGAGGGCTGGTGCAATTTTTTTCCCCAGGTGAAATTTTTTTATGCCCTCCCCCAATTTCCTGCAGAAAAAACTGTAACCCTCCTCCTTGTATGACCCAAAAATATTATAACCCCACGCTAAAAGATATGACAGGGATTATTAAACGAGATCAACTTTTACTTTGTGCAGTTCATAACTCTAGATCACAGAAACAGAACAAAAGGAAGAGCAAAAATGAAACAACAGAGAGAAAGTCAAAATTTTAAACTGCTTCATCAGCTTTTGTCAGCAGATTTAAATTCAGATGTTATTGACAAATATGTGAATGTATAATCTCTTGCAAGCCTTTCAGTTAGACATGTCAGGTGGCTGACAAAAATGGCAAAGAATGGTCACTTGACAGAAAGAGCCATTACAACAGCACAAGACTATCTAGATGGTTTTCTGGAAGAAAGTGAGGAATTACTGGATACAGATGAAAGTCTCTCTGGGAAGATAGTGACAGCTTGAAAGAGAATGAGGAGTGTGGTGACTAAACCTTAAATATTGTGATGCTCCATTGAGGGGTATAATGTGAGCTGGATTAATTTACACTTTTCTTTTATTATGTGTTGATTAGTTGGTTCTGACAGAAAATCTTCAAGAACGTTTAGATATAAGATGCTTTGTGAATGATAAGATGCTTTGTTTGATACGTAAAGACCGCTTTCTATACAGCAGTTGACATACATCTAGGGTTGTTGGGTTGTTCAGGTTGATCATTATTAAAGTTTAAAATGCTAACTGTGCAAGGGACTTATTTGTTTAATAATATATTTTATTTTTGGTGACCCCCCTTTTTGGCTACATAAAATTTAATGACCCTCCCCCCATTTGCACCAGACCTACCCCCCCCCCCCCCCACCCTCTAATCAATGGCCTTACGCTTACGGTAGGCCAGGACCTCTAGCTTATCGTATGGAAGAAGGACATCACTTGCTCACCAATTCAGCCATCTTGACATTTATTCCGTATAAGTCTTATATTAAAGTCTCTTCTTCTTCCTAGTGGGCCCACCTCCTTCGAGATTGAAGATTCTTGTGAGCGTATATCCCTGCGTGAGTGTATATCCTGCAGTCTGATCCTGTAGGTATATGCATCCGGCAAGGGTTCGAACTTGTACCAACCGAAGCGCTTTTCTTCGCACCGTTTTCATAAGGAATCTTACGGCTTTCGTCGGCCGCCATCTTTGTTTACTTAGTAACCGAGCGTAACATGTCGGCAGTGTACCCTCCCTCCCCTTCCCTGAAAGGTGTTTTTGTCCGGTATTCAATTTTTTATTTTCATCAAAGACCAAAATTGAAATGGGGATTTTGATTTCCAGTTTCTCACACGCGAGCGGTGTGCTCTATATTCATTCAATGAGAGAAAGATCTAGAGTACGAGGGATTCAATTTTTATAACGATAGGTTTTTAGAATAATGGTGGCAATTTTCCTTTTTGATTTAGACGGAAAAGAAGAAAATCGAAAAAAGGAAAATCGTTTTTAGTTTTTGTTTCTTTAGAAAACGACGAAAATTAAAAAACCGGTCTCGACAGTGATTTTTCTTTAATTCGACAATCAAAACTATTGATTTCAATTTCGATTTTTTTCTTTTTCAATTTTGTTAAAAATGGAATGACTGGAAGGTGCACGGAAATTGATTTTGATTTTCAATTTTTAATACTGGATGAAAATCAAATGGACGAAAACCACACGGACCGTTGTTTAGTTCTGGTGGCGACATTTCTTCAAATGGAGTTGCAAACTCTCTTCACTTATTTATTTGATGTAACCTCGTTCAAATGAATGATATTCTCTCTCTGTATTTGAAACCATTCTGTAAAAAATATAAAGTTTTCAATTGAACAAGTGAGGTTACGCAAGATTAATTTGCATCTGTAAACAAAAACCTTTCTCATTGGTTTTTATCGATAAACTCCGGGTTAGAAACGTAAACCATTACGTTTAAACACGGCCAAACCAAATTTAAGGATACTTCACAAATTAATGTGATCAAGTAAGCTGAAGCCACTCAAAAGGCACTAAGGCCACAAGGTAGCGGGCATTACCCCTTAAATCTACCAAAGCAAAGATTGAGCCCAAGCATTAGCAGCCATGGACAGCTGTTTCGGCCTTGTTAGGCCTCATCAGCATGGCATAGCTAATACTCAGGCTCAAGTACCCACATATCAATATAACAAGCAAAGAAAACGTAAAGCTTGTGGGATGTGGCTGGAGTATAACAAGCAAAGACAGTACAATTGGAAAGAAATTCAAAAACAATAAAGACGGAACTAATGAGAAGTAAGGACTGATACGAGGAAAAAAAGATAATAGTACAATTTTGAGAAAGGAAGAATGAGGTACAGAGATTTTTGGCTATTTAAATAGTCTTACTTTTTGCACTATTATAGGCGTTTCAATATAATCATCCTTTTCATTTTCCAAAATGTCAAAGAGAAGTTGGTTACTTTTCTCATAGGCAGGTCTCTTGCACAGCGTGGTATATCATTCCAAAGTGTTACGCCAAATAGCCAAAAACAGCGTTTTTGTATTTCTAATCTACTGCTTTGGAGGAAGAATTTGCCAGAGGTGGATGATCGCGTGTAGTATAAATGTATATTAGAAGTTCTATGAAATAGCCGCAAGATGTTTGAGGGAGCGTTATTCTTGTTGATGTCATGCATTGAGTTGGATATACATGTAACAAGCAAGGCTGATACTACGTGAAAAAAGTTGACTTTGCGAGACACCAACATGACCGAGACTCGATAAAGTAGGGCTGCAACCATGGACAGCTGTTTCGTCCTTATTGGGACTCATCGGCATGGTGTAGCAGATTTAAAAGACGCCAGCTCAATGCGAGCGCCAATAAATTGCACAATGAACCCGTTCACGATATCAAGTTCCGTACCTTGGACTCTCTTGCCATCCGATCCACGCGTTGCCACACCACGTAGCCCGGATAGCAAGGAATCCAAGTGTCACGATGGCGTCTCGCAAAGAAAAATGTAGATTGGCCAATACCAATCTTAACATTAAAACACATGGACAAAACCATGCTAAAAATTACACAGCATATCGGATCTATAAAGACCTACGGTCCAAAAATACAGTGAAAAATACAGTGAAGTGAAAGTCTCGGTCATGTTGGTGTCTCGCAAAGTCAACTTTTTTCACGTAGTATCAGCCTTGCTTGTTACATGTATATTCGATTTATTTTTTGGCTTATTAGATCTCTTGTAGATCCTACCTTTCACTTCATTGAGTTGGAGACCGACTCATACTAGAGGAACGACAAGGGTAAAGCATTTGCATCGACAAAAAAAAGGAATTGCGTGAACACGTCTGTCGGCAAAGTAAATCACACTAAGCGCTCTTTTCTTAAGCATTCACTTTCTGCAGCATTCTCTTAGTTTTCTGTAGCATTCACTTTAGGACGCTCACATTGTCTTTTTCGGAAATTATATGAACAGCCCTTTTTTGAGGGAATGTAAGAACTGAACGGGTGATTATCTATGGAAATTACTTTTTTTTTAATTTTATACTCTTGCTTGTTTAAGAGGTCCTAAATAGGATAAGAAATAAAACGGCGCTTTTAACATCTATCTAAAAAGTTCTGGATGATATCAAGATCAGATTCAGACGCCCGCAAAACAAGCAGCCCGTAGATAAAATTGGGTAGGACAAAATAAATAGATGAATAGGTGAGCTATTTCTGCTTAAGAATATAATTCTTTTCTTTAAGTCCTTAAAACGTGTAAGCATTTGTTAGCGTTGATTAATTTTAGATTTACAGGCGCTCTGTACTTACAATCACTCTGGAAGGTTACACCCAGCAAGACAAGATTACTAAGTAGTATTAATTTTTTTGTATTTTGTGGTTATTATCAGATAAAGAGAAGCTCCTCTCCTATTGGTGATGGAGACGTACTCTTGCCAGTTTGCGATGACCAGGGCAGGATATATCACGCTTTCATTGAAGTATGTGACAAAGTGTTTGCTGGCATACCAAGACAAACGATCAAATCGCGCATGCGAAACTTAGGATTAACTCTTGTCCAGTGCCCTGCGGACATTCAGGACTTTATTAGAAAGTTAAGGCCGCATTTAGCTACTTTTAGGGTACTTTCACTTATATCTAAACGAGACGTGAGCGTTCTCCAATCTTATCACGAATCTCGTATGCAAAGCGAAAGGAAGCTAGGTACAAAGTACGTTGGCGCTGGCGATAGTGCTTTCTCCAACGTCGAGAGGGGTTTCAGTCGAGAGACGATATGCAGCTCGTCAGCTGTATCATTCCGCAGTGCCATTAATCAAATTATTCCACCAGCAACCACTTCCAATTTTTCCATTGATCATATCTTGGAAAAACGCTCCTCGATTCACGAGGCTACGCCCAAGGTGGAACTGAGCTCAAGCGAAGATGACGATGCCGATTTACAGTCAGAGGAGGAAGAGTCATCCATCTCTCAAAGTTCCGACGAATGCAATGGCGAGGACAGCCCTCAGCAAGATGAGTGTGAAATCGTTCAGTTACTAAAGAGACGAGGTCTCGATCTTTCAGCATTCAAACATGTCATAGCTTCGCTTCGTGAGATGAAAGACTTCTACCTTGCCGAGTTCAATCACAAAAGGAGGTCACCCCAAATGAAAAAGATAACATTCCAGAAACACTTGGAAAGGCTAATCATTTTCCTGGCTTACTGCGTGACCGACCAAAAATTGGAACCGGCCTTGGACCTCGTCAATAACTTGCCCTTAGTGGAGAAATTCGTCAATCACCTCAAGGAAAACCGGCGCATTCAGAACTCTACGGCTGCGGAATATGTAACGAGTCTGCTACTAGCTTCAAAGTTTACTCATGTAGCAGATGGTCGAAGAGATTACGAGCAAGCGCCAAGCGTCTCAGATCTTCGCTCACTGCAGAATCAGCTGCGAAAAGCAAAGCGTATCGCAAAGAAGGGCACATCTATTAAACTGCTGTGGCCACAATTTCAGGAAGTAGTCAGAACCCTACACTCAAGGTACGAAGAGGCTTCTGGAATCGACAGAGCGCGTTTCCATATGAATTTCACGATTCTCCTTCTGTTCGCTGTGAATCCTGGCCGATCCAAAGAGCTTTGAACCCTTCGACTGTTCAACGAAGCATTGGAGGAACACGAAATTGACAAAGTAGTTCAGCATTTTCCAGAAGGAGAGAATGCCATCATGTTTTGCAGCGAGGGTGCTGTCTGTCTGATAGAAGGTGATTATAAAACCGCCTCGACATATGGTACTAATGTTCTTCGATTTGACACAGCAGAGTATCAGTTTGTCACCTATCACCTCAAGCGCTACAAGGAAGTGTCCAGACCACGTCTCCTATCTGAAGATAAACACGACTACTATTTCGTTAACATGCGCGGTACCCCATTCAAGTCGTCTAGTTCCTTTACAAGCTACTTGTCGAAAATCTTTGAAGAACATTTGGGTATCGCAGCCTGTGGTACTAACGAAATGAGACACGCCCTCGTGGAACACTTCCGCTCATCGCCAGAAAGCTCCGATGCAAGGCTAGCTGAGTCTCTAGCTCGAGTCTGCAAGCACAGTTTGAGAATGCAAAGGAGCATTTATGATCGACGCACGGAGGCTGAGCGCAAGTCACAAGCATTGAGCTATCTCAACAGGTCCGCGGTCAATTTCATCCTTGACGAACCTCCCGCATGTTCCCCTTCAGCAGAGGACAGCGATCGGGAAGAAGATGATTTGCCGTCTCCGGGAGAAATGTGCGCCCTCGTGCCTTCCGACGCTAGTCGGAAAAATCCCGAAGCGTTTTTAGGCAGGGTACTAAAGTACACAGCAGACGGGAAGACAGCTCGACTAGCCTGGTTTAAAGAGATCGAATCGCGCCCGACTTTCTGCGAGTTTCAAGCAGGGTCAGACGTTTGGGAAGAGAAGACGAGTGCTCCGATCTACCCTATAGACTATAGTCCATCGACTGGACAGAACATACGAGCTTCGAACATCGAAGGAACGACTCTTTTCTTTGATATCCAAGGAACGAATTAAAACGTGATAGCAAAATCTGCGCACTCTGTGTCTCGACACTGAAACGCCTCTCTTAGCGTCAGCTCTTCAGTAAAGTTAGACTCGGCTTTGCAACCTCAGACTAGGAGCAGTCCCTCTTTCGCCGCTTAGTTCGTCGAGTGTGAGTCTAAAACAAAAACAAAAAAAATGACCGCGCCTTGTTTTAGCTTCACGCTCAAAGAACTAAGCGGCGAAAGAGGAACTGCTGGTAGTCAATCGCAACCTTAAAAGGTCAAATACAACGGAGTTGTCAGTCTTTTAGATTTTGAAGTAACTAAACACATTCCAAAGTCTCAAGATCGTCACCTAGAAAAACTGAAATATTGCTAGGGTGTTCTATGGTTTTGGATAATTGGAGGTACATGCAAGGACGAGAAAATAACATGAGCTGTCAAAGCTGTCAAACACACCCTTTCAATACCATGAATTATACCAAACATGGTTTGCGTTGGGCAGAAGAAGGAAAAAAAACCATAAAAGACATGAAAAGACATCGAAAAGAAATCGACATTCAATTCCTTTCGCATTTGACCTTGGTGCAAAATCACACCTAGCAACGAGAACTGATTTGTCAGCTGATAAGCTTTTGAGTGGAAACCGCTTGAGATTAGCTCTGATTGGAAACCAGTCGGGCAAAATCACACCACCTAGCGACGAGAACTGATTTTTCAGCTGATAAGCTTTTGAGTGGAAACCACTTTAGCTTAGCTCTTAGATTGGAAACCAGTCGGGCAAAATCACACCACCTAGCGACGAGAACTGATTTTTCAGCTGATAAGCTTTTGAGTGGAAACCACTTTAGCTTAGCTCTTAGATTGGAAACCAGTCGAGCAAAATCACACCACCTAGCGACGAGAACTGATTTGTCAGCTGATAAGCCTTTGAGTGGAAATCGCTTGGGTGTGGCTCTTAGATTGGAAACCAGTCGGGCAAACTAGTGTTTACAAATCAGAAAAAGTTTTGTTGTTCTAAGATTTTGCGGGGCTCGTTCCTTAGTTGAGAGTCAATTTGTACAGCAAATAACCTAGCTCTTCAGCCTTTGACCAATATCAACGTTTGTAGATAGTGCCTACTCTCCGAAAACCCATCGCGTTTTGCTCACGGTGGTGATTAGGTCAAAGACAAGACGGGACAACAAGATTTTTGTTGAACTTTTTAGGTGATCGCGTTCGTTCCGCGTTCGTTCCACGTGTGATCTCCAGAAACGTACCTGATGACGTATCTCGCTTGATTCTCGCGATTTATTGAGGAATCGTTTCTGGGAAGTTAAAGCTAGCAGTTTTTTCATTGTGTTGGTCAAGGACTGAAAATTTTTAAAAATTAAGAAATGAGTGCTAAACGCAGGAATACAAAAAGGGATCAAAACCGGCTTGAGGTGTTTCTACAAAAAAAGTGTTTCATATGCTGCGACGAACCCCAGACCTACCCGTCAAGTGGCTTGCCATGCTGTAAGAAGCAAATTCACGAGGGTTGTTTGCGGCAATGGTTCCTCAGCGGGACGTGCCCGGTGCCGAGATGCCCTCATTGCCGAGCGAGAATAGTTCCAGCGAATCGAGGCGACGTCATTCCCATTGCACATGAGGGGTCCTATTTATTCATATTTGAATACGTTCGCTTTGGCGCCACATCAACGGCAAATTCATATGCATATGCAACTGACGACGAGGAACTTGCAGATGAACGATTTTTAAATCCTGCCCTCATACCACGAGCGCCACCTGGCTGGCGCGAATTTCGACCGCGTGATGCGCAAAACTAGCTAACGAGTCCCAGCAGAATTAAGCGTTATATCATCAGCTCTGTAAATAGTGTATATAATAGTATATATGTTTTCGTTGTTCTTTGAACTATACCCTTGAGGCCTGAACGATTTCTTAGAGTTTTATATCTCTACGATACATTTTATTTTAGTACACATATAGTGTCTTCTGTTTCGTATACATATATACAACTTGTTTTAAATTACTGGTAGTCGTGTTCATGTAATTATTAATATTTTATTCTTTCGAGGTGTTTGGAACCCCTAATGAAACACGAAGCACGAGTTTTTGATATATTACGAAAAACTTCTGAAACTTTTAAATTGATAAAAGCTGCAATTAACACAAGAAGCTAGAACTACAAAAGGATTACCGATGAGTATTAGAGATAATTTAAGCATGTGAGCTGTTTTAAAACCAAACTGAAACACTTATGTTTTCAGTAAAACGCGCTTTTATTTTACTTCGGTTGGTTGTCGTTAGTTGTACACGAAAAGATAAGAGTTCTAGGCCCATTGAGCTGAGAGCTGAGTGTGCCACATAAGAATTGGTATTATTACTTCTGTTATTGTTGTTGTTATTATTATTATTATTATTATTATTATTATTATTATTATTATTATTGTTATTAAAAGAATGAACCCAATTTGACCAAGTTCAGTGTATCCATTGTTATCGGAATGATTCCACGTTAGTGATTACCGTGTTCAGTTGATAGGATGTCCGGCGAATTGCAGTGTTCAGTAAAGAAAGGGGTGGATTTTCTCCGGGAGTTTCGGCTTTGCGTTTGCTTCTGACAGAATCGGGTGTTATCTCTGTATCTTCTAACTTCTAACCCCCAGTTAGACTCTATTTTCCAATTCCACTTAAAACAATGATTGGGCAATCGATAATCCAGGCGGGACAGAGTTACAACAACTACTCAGACTTCTAACAAAGAAGTGTAACTGGAACAGTAAAGACCGAGTTATGAAAGAGGATTTTCATTTACGCAAACGTCGAAGAAAAGCCGGCAGTTTGCGCGATATCTGATTTCATGGTCCCCATACAAACGCTTTGCCTACCGTGATGGGTCTGTAGAATTCCATTCAACAACTGACCAAAAATGGTTAAGAACCCATTTAATAGTTGCTGAGATCGAGAGTAGTTGCCAAACGAGCACGTGGCTAATTTGCATGTCGATGTCAATAAACAAAATGGCGACTGTCACCGTCATAACCGTGGTATCAGGGAGTTTGAGCAAAGGCGTTTTCAAGCGACTTACTGTAACCGGAAGTGGAGTGGTTGTGTACAAATGTTCAAGTAAATCGTCTCTATAATAGTAAAGACACTTGGTAATACATATTTGGTAGCGCCAAGGCGAGTAACAAGAGAAAATGTCTCACTTCCGGTTGCCGTCTGCGGCTCAAGAACGCCGTTTCTTAAGTTCCTATGAAAACACAACAGAGGTTGTGGTGCACAGAAGCCCTGGGAGAGATGGTCGTGCCTTTTATGGGGACAACCACAGATTTTAAACGATGGGATGTTATCATATCACGGGCGAACGCATATAGCGATAGATCAGGGCGCGAATGAACTGTGCGATGTTGATGCGGAGACCTTGCACAACAGGATTCCCTGTCGTACTTACCTTTCGTGTATTTCGCGATGGATAGAAATCGTATAAACCTTTGGCCGCCGACTGGACGCTTTGCAGGTAAATTAATTCAATTCCCAGCTGTTGAAGTTTGGAATATTTACCTCAATTGGCTGGTTGTGCCTTTTTGAAGGCTGAAATATCATTACAGTAAAAGCAGATCTCAACTGGCTTACAAGAATGGCTAGTTTTTTTTGCGATGATGTCAACTAATGTATAGAAAACCTCATAAGCTTATCATTATTCATTTTGTCGATAAACAAGGGAAACTGCTGGTCGGCTACTCTGACATATTTCACCAACAATTAATGTTTTAAAACTGACATGTAAATTTCAAAATTTACTGGTCATGCCTCATGTATAGTGACTATAAAAAAGTATTTTGGAATAGTGTTAATATTGGCTGGCAAAGTGTAACTTTGGTTTTGGTTCCCTGACAATTGACTGAAAATTGCTGCTAACTTGATTGAGAAAAGTGAGCATTTCAAAGCCATTATCCTTTGTATGTATTTCTCGTAGATTGATGCTTGCTAGTTAGTTTTGAGAATTTGATATCTAATGGGGAACAGTGTTCCAATGTTCCGAGAATGATTAGGAAAGTGATTTTTGAACTAGTTACATGCTTTTGGCAATAAAAAACTGCAAATGGGCCAGTCGGTTAAGATTTAGGGTGTAGTATTGTTTGTTTGTTTTTTTCCCTTAAATTGCACACCTAACACCAAAATATTTTTTTGGTAAAATAAATCTTTGTATCATACCAGTCCCAATAACATTTCGCCATTATTTCCAATTTGTGACTTTTTTGTTGGCTCCACAACGTACAAAAAATGAATGATCAATGGGCACAATCTCGAGTCAGATGGGATGTGGGTCTATTCTTGATAACGTCGCAAACTGCTTTGCATGCATGTTTACAAAGACTTAATGTGATGTAAACCAGTTTGTGGCGCCAATTCGAGAATAGACCGAAGCTCCTCACTTGCTTGGTCTTGCGACAGATGATGGTCAGATTTTGTAACTTTTACAGAGTATGAAATTTCAAGATAACTGGTCAAGATTTGGTAAAACACGGCACAATGCAGGGGTGGATCTAGGGGGAGGGTGCAGGGGGTGCACACCCCCCCTGAGATGACCTGCAGCTTTCTAATACAACTGGTACTCTGCAAAAAAAAACTATGTGGTTTATTGGTGTTGATATTATGTTATTGCAAAAGCCTTCTTCTTCGTATTCGCTATTAAAATTTGTTTACGTCCGGTCACCAGTCAGTTACGCCATTCCTTAGTGGTGCACCCCCTCCTAAAAAAAATCCTGGATCCGCCCCTGCAATGCATTTCAAGCAGGTGCAAAGATTTATTTTAGTGGAAAAATATTTTGGTGTTATGTATGTGCATTTTAATGAAGGGTTGTGGGAGGTCAGATATCATCCACTTTTCCAAGTTGATACTAGGCTGCCTTAAACTTGGGTCCTATGATCTATTGTATGCTGATGTTATACAATGGTCAACAGACTTAAACCTTTCACTCCCAAGAGTGACTTTATAGATTTTACTCTGTCTAACGCCAGACAATTTTACTTGTCATTTGGAGACCCCTTGGGAGTGAAAGGGTTAATAAACTATCTCCCTTAATGAGATTAAAGTCATGTGTGAAGCTTTGAAAATATCTGTTTCATTGTTGCTGGGAGGGCGGTTCTGTTCGCTGTATTCAAGTCCCAACCTTGACTATAAGTTTAAATTGGCTTGAGATTAATGCATGCCTTTGAAAAAATGGAATTGTGTTGACTAGCCAGGTATTGACAGTCTTTGCGTCTTTGTGGCGATTCTCGCAGATTTGCTCGCTGGTTAGTTTACTTTATACTGTGTTAATGATCAAATCAGCCAATTCACTGGACATTTTTGCACAACAAAAGGCAATTAAGTCAATTCAAGTCAAGTCAACTTTCTTTAGGGTGTCTTTAAAACAAAGACCCCTAAACTTGAAAGCGAGGAGCCCCCAATTTTTCATTTGTTTTCTTCATGTAACAAATATAAACAGTATTTTTTTTACCAGGGGAGGGGGTGGGGATTGAGAGTAATGTCTCAACTAATTGTTATTTTTGACATGTACGAATTCTATTGAACTATTAATTTTTTATCTTTGTAAAGTACTTAGAGCAGGACCAGATATTAGCGCTATATTAATAATAATAATAATAATAATAATATAATAATAATGGGTTTATTGGCAACATCTCTACATAGTAGCTCTTCATTTACCACTTAACTCTAAATCAAATCAAATCAAATCAAATATAAGTAGTAGTAGTTGTTGTTGTTATTATTATTATTATCGTTATTATTATTATTATTATTATTATTATTAATGTGTACTAGTACTCTCCTTTTCGATCTTCTGTGCCCCAACTTTATAACCGATAAAATGAACCTATACTTCAAATGGTGTTTTATAAGGGAAGGGGGTGAGGGTTGCTAATTTTTAATTTCTTTTTCAAACTAGAGAACTTTTTTGTGTTAGAGAATAGTATTTACTTTTTCTTTCTACGACCTACTGTTCCCCAATCTTATACCTCCCCCTCTGTCCAAAAAATGGTATTTTCTGAGGGGTGGTGGGGGTTAAGAGCAAAGTCTCAAGTAAGTGATGTATTGTGTATACTCATATTGTAAGAGTATAAGGTACTCTCCTTTTAGGTAAATCAGTCAGATAAAATTAAGAATGGTGGCAAGGGGAGGGGTTAGGGTTGAGGATCAAAAAGGAGAGTACAAGTATACATTACATTTAGTTTAGACGTTGCTCTCAATCCCCACCCTCTTCCCTCAGAAAAAAATTAGGGGATGGAAATTCAAAATAATAAAAAAGATAGTAAAAACAATTTTTTAGTATTTGTATTTGTTACATGAAAAACCAAATAATAATGAAAAATTGGGGGAGGGGTTTTCGTTTTCAAGACACCTCCTTTATTTAGGTAGCTTGGCCCTTCTGGCTCTAAAAAAATGAAAACGTAAAGCTTGTGGGATGTGGCTGGAGTGACAAGGATACATCACAAATTAATGTGATCAAGTAAGCTGAAGCCACTCAAAAGGCACTAAGGCCACATGGTAGCGGGCATTACCCCTTAAATCTACCAAAGCAAAGATTGAGCCCAAGCATTAGCAGCCATGGACAGCTGTTTCGGCCTTGTTAGGCCTCATCAGCATGGCATAGCTAATACTCAGGCTCAAGTACCCACATATCAATAAAACAAGCAATGAAAACGTAAAGCTTGTGGGATGTGGCTGGAGTGACAAGGATACATCACAAATTAATGTGATCAAGTAAGCTGAAGCCACTCAAAAGGCACTAAGGCCACAAGGTAGCGGGCATTACCCCTTAAATCTACCAAAGCAAAGATTGAGCCCAAGCATTAACAGCCATGGACAGCTGTTTCGGCCTTGTTAGGCCTCATCAGCATGGCATAGCTAATGCTCAGGCTCAAGTACCCACATATCAATAAAACAAGCAATGAAAACGTAAAGCTTGTGGGATGTGGCTGGAGTGACAAGGATACATCACAAATTAATGTGATCAAGTAAGCTGAAGCCACTCAAAAGGCACTAAGGCCACAAGGTAGCGGGCATTACCCCTTAAATCTACCAAAGCAAAGATTGAGCCCAAGCATTAACAGCCATGGACAGCTGTTTCGGCCTTGTTAGGCCTCATCAGCATGGCATAGCTAATGCTCAGGCTCAAGTACCCACATATCAATAAAACAAGCAATGAAAACGTAAAGCTTGTGGGATGTGGCTGGAGTGACAAGGATACATCACAAATTAATGTGATCAAGTAAGCTGAAGCCACTCAAAAGGCACTAAGGCCACATGGTAGCGGGCATTACCCCTTAAATCTACCAAAGCAAAGATTGAGCCCAAGCATTAGCAGCCATGGACAGCTGTTTCGGCCTTGTTAGGCCTCATCAGCATGGCATAGCTAATCCAGGCAGATATATATATATATATATATATATATATATATATATATATATATATATATATATATATATATATCTGCCTGGATTTGATAAAACGTACCTGCGCGAAAGAGCGGCCTCTTGGTGCGGTTTTTTCTCGTTCAAAAACTTTCTCCAAAGTAGCCATTATAAAGACTAAAAGAGTGGTTAGTGCTTTTTTCTCTTCTCCTCCGCCCCTCCTCCTCTCTCACTCTCTCATTCCCTCCCTCTCAGTGCTGTGGAGTGATTGCGGGGCCCTTCCGCTGCAAAAAATGCCAGTTTTGGACCCATTTCGGTCAACCGGCTCCAAATTTCTGCGGGTACGTTCTTGCAAATTCACACAGATGTTAACCCACATGTTATGTTCCACACCTATATTTCGACCACATAAAGTGGTCTTCATCAGGGTAAAATTACAGTTACAACCGCACGCGTCATACTACTTTTAAAAGTGTAAACTTAAACAGCCTCGTGCGCGCGCATCAACAAACGATCTCCTCCCCGCGCGCATAATGCCATTATAAACCATCAACAAATTACGTGCGTCTGGAACGCCTGTTCTGACCGAAGAAAAAGTCATTGTCATTAAGACCATAAGGACTCAAAGTATTAAGCTTATATGCCCATTGGCCCTCCTTATCCCTCAGCTCCTCTTCCCCATTGACCCTGTCTATCAACTGAATGTTCATATCATCCAAACCGCTATGTCCATCACTCCAAAAGTGTTTATACAGTAGGTCGTCATTCTCCCGCTGTGCCTCATTCAATCTTGCATGGCGTCTTATTCTGGATTTATGGTTGTTAAACCTTATTCTAAACTTTGTAACAGTGGACCCCACATACTGTACTGAACACCTCTTACATGTGATCAAGTAAACCACATTACTTGAGTTACAATCAAGACTATAGTTAATAGAGTACTTGCTGTCATTATGAGTACACACAAAACAGTCCTTTTCCTCTAAATACCTACAGACTTCACATCGACTTGATTTACATTTACACGTTCCTCGCTCATTTTCTGCAGAGGAGCTGAGGGATAAGGAGGGCCAATGGGCATATAAGCTTAATACTTTGAGTCCTTATGGTCTTAATGACAATGACTTTTTCTTCGGTCAGAACAGGCGTTCCAGACGCACGTAATTTGTTGATGGTTTATAATGGCATTATGCGCGCGGGGAGGAGATCGTTTGTTGATGCGCGCGCATGAGGCTGTTTAAGTTTACACTTTTAAAAGTAGTATGACACGTGCGGTTGTAACTGTAATTTTACCCTGATGAAGACCACTTTATGTGGTCGAAATATAGGTGTGGAACATAACATGTGGGTTATCTTCATTTGTGATAGTGTATGTTTCTTCATGAAGATTAACTGTTTGTGACTGATGCTTGTGAAGAGTTATATATGGCAAAGTCGTATTTTCCAGTTCTTGGCTATTATATATATATATATATATATATATATATATATATATATATATATATATCACCGCTCCATTATTGTTAAGCACTATCCTGGATTTATCAGTGTGGAACTCACCTGAAGATATATATATATATATATATATATATATATATATATATATATATATATATATATATATAATAGCCAAGAACTGGAAAATACGACTTTGCCAATATTTCGTCTTTATTAAAAGACTTCATCAGGGCAACATATATATATATATATATATATATATATATATATATATATATATATATTGGTGGTCCTTAAAAATGTTTTTTTTCCCTTGTGTTTAGTTATATATATATATATATATATATATATATATATATATATATATATATATATATATATAACTAAACACAAGGGAAAAAAACATTTTTAAGAACCACCTATATTTCGACTGTGTAGAACAGTCTTCCTCAGGGTGAATGACTGTTACAAGCGTTACACGCAATTATAAAAGTGCGGCTTACAAATCTAAACACGTGAGCGCTAACAATTATACCGGTAACAGAAAGCGCGTGCAATACAAACACGAACGCTAACGGTAATAATAGGCGCGTGCACTAGAAGAGACTGACAAGAAATTAATTACGCGCGCGACTTCTGCGGTTCTGACAATAAAAAAAGTCACTTTCGTTAAGACCCTCCGGCGCTATTGTTCTCAATCTGTATGCCCATTGGCCCTCTTTCTCCAGCAAATTGTCTACACTACCATAAACATTATCAATTATTTGAACTGAGACGTTGTCCAAACCATTGTGTCCCTCTGTAAAAAAGTGGTTGTAGATTAAATCATCGCTGGCCCTATCTCCTGGTTCCAACCGTGAATGTCCCCTCAATCTACTTCTATGGTTATTAAATCTAAGCCTAAATTTAGTAACTGTTGATCCCACATATTGTTTACCACAAATCTTGCAACTTAGCAAATAGATAACACTGCTACTGTTACAGTCTAGGTTATAGTTAATGTTGTATGATTTTCCAGTGGTGTTGCTGACGAACGTATTTCCGATGTTCAGATAGTTCTTATTTCTACAAATTTCGCAGCGCGTAGAAGAACAACGGTAATTTCCTGGCACAGAATTATTGTTGTCAGGTCGTATTCTAGCATTCACAAGATAATCCTTTAGGCTTTTAGGGCGACGAAATGCCACCATAGGACATTCTTTAATGGCCTTCTTACATCTGTCAGACATATGTAATAAGGGATGCAGATCTCGAAGTATTCCCCCTATATTCGGCAATCCAGGGTGGTAAGTCACAACAAACGGCGTCCTGTTATTTTTCTTTCTTTCTTGAGCCGGAACAGGGGGCGTGATTTTATTACACCGAATGAGACCTCTGAAGGGAATATTACGGAGGAGATAAGGGTGGAGGGAGAGGAGGCTACAGCGCAGGAACAAGTCGGTTTAGGGGCTATTCCCCACCAGGAATTTAATCAAGGTGTACAGCGTGTGGTTAATTTATCTAGCAGGGTTTTGTCTGAAGCAGAACTTTCGGTCCTCTCAAAAGGATTAAAGTTTTGTCCTACCCCTGAGGAGATTGACGTTTATCAATTACGCAAAGACATTACAGAGTATGTTAGACGCATTCGACTGAGGGAGTTCTTTTATAGTGATGAAGAGGTTGCGGGTAATTTCTCGGATGTTCCGGCATTTAAAAAGAAGTCTACCTGGTGTCCTGATAAAAATAGAGAAATGGTTTTGGAAGCTTATGTTTTGGAATTGGAGAAGCAGATTCTGTCCAGCGCTCTAAATAAAAGGGTTAACAGAAATTTGACTAGGGAGGAACAACAGGCACTAACTAATTTGAGGAGATATAATGACATTATCATAAAAGAAGCAGACAAAGGTTCAGGCGTTGTAGTGATGGACAGGGATAAGTACATATTGGAAGGGATGCGGCAACTGAATGACAGAACGGTGTATGTACGTCTACCTGAAGATCCTACAATGGAAATGAGAGAGTTGATTAATAGCAAAGTTCGACAACTACACACTGATGGTTTTATTGATGAGGATACTTTGAATTACCTTTGGATTGACGGTGACACGAAGGCGGGTAGGTTCTACTTACTGCCTAAACTTCACAAGAAGGGCTGTCCAGGTCGGCCCGTGATATCGGGAAGTGGAACCCCAACTGAAAAAATATCAGAGTTCGTGGACTCTCATCTTAAGCCCCTTGTGCCTCTAGTGAATTCTTACATTAAAGATACCAATGATTTTCTTAGGAAGGTCATTAATATGGGAAAACTACCAGAGGGGTCCATCCTCGTAACCATCGACGTGGTTGGTCTATATCCTCATATCCCGCACGAGGAGGGGCTTCAAGCCATACGGGAAGCTCTAGATGGTAGGCTGGATGTTACTATTCCCACGGAGAGAATTGTTGAATTAGCGGCATTAGTTTTAAGTAACAACAACTTTGAATTTAATGGTGAGCATTATTTACAGAAGTTGGGAACAGCTATAGGCACCAGGATGGCTCCATCATATGCGAACTTGTTTATGGACAGATTAGAGAGACGCCTTCTTGATGGATATCACACGAAACCTTACACCTGGTTTAGGTTCATTGATGACATTTTTATGGTTTGGACAGCTGGAGAAGAAGAACTCAAGAACTTTTTAGAGTATCTAAATACTGCGCATGACACTATCAAGTTTACTTGGGAGTGGTCTATGGACAGGGTAAACTTTCTTGATGTAAAGGTGATTAATAGTAATGGCATTCTAACGACAGATTTGTACGTGAAACCCACGGATAAACATCAATACCTCGACTTTAGATCTTGTCACCCGAGGGGGTGTAAGGAAGGAATTCCTTATGCCCAGGCTCTGAGACTGAGGAGAATTTGTTCGTCGGATAAGATATTCGACAACAGGGCTGCTGAATTAATTGGATATTTAGTGGCTAGAGGGTACGATGAGAGATTTGTACGTCGACAAATTCGAAGGGCTAAGAGGATTAACAGAAATGAAGCACTAACGCCGGCTCAAGAAAGAAAGAAAAATAACAGGACGCCGTTTGTTGTGACTTACCACCCTGGATTGCCGAATATAGGGGGAATACTTCGAGATCTGCATCCCTTATTACATATGTCTGACAGATGTAAGAAGGCCATTAAAGAATGTCCTATGGTGGCATTTCGTCGCCCTAAAAGCCTAAAGGATTATCTTGTGAATGCTAGAATACGACCTGACAACAATAATTCTGTGCCAGGAAATTACCGTTGTTCTTCTACGCGCTGCGAAATTTGTAGAAATAAGAACTATCTGAACATCGGAAATACGTTCGTCAGCAACACCACTGGAAAATCATACAACATTAACTATAACCTAGACTGTAACAGTAGCAGTGTTATCTATTTGCTAAGTTGCAAGATTTGTGGTAAACAATATGTGGGATCAACAGTTACTAAATTTAGGCTTAGATTTAATAACCATAGAAGTAGATTGAGGGGACATTCACGGTTGGAACCAGGAGATAGGGCCAGCGATGATTTAATCTACAACCACTTTTTTACAGAGGGACACAATGGTTTGGACAACGTCTCAGTTCAAATAATTGATAAAGTTTATGGTAGTGTAGACAATTTGCTGGAGAAAGAGGGCCAATGGGCATACAGATTGAGAACAATAGCGCCGGAGGGTCTTAACGAAAGTGACTTTTTTTATTGTCAGAACCGCAGAAGTCGCGCGCGTAATTAATTTCTTGTCAGTCTCTTCTAGTGCACGCGCCTATTATTACCGTTAGCGTTCGTGTTTGTATTGCACGCGCTTTCTGTTACCGGTATAATTGTTAGCGCTCACGTGTTTAGATTTGTAAGCCGCACTTTTATAATTGCGTGTAACGCTTGTAACAGTCATTCACCCTGAGGAAGACTGTTCTACACAGTCGAAATATAGGTGGTCCTTAAAAATGTTTTTTTCCCTTGTCATTAGTTATATTTGAAACGGGAAACAGTATAAATACATTTTTGATGCTTGAGATTATCATATATATATATATATATATATATATATATATATATATATATATATATATAACTAAACACAAGGGAAAAAAAACATTTTTAAGGACCACCTATATTTCGACTGTGTAGAACAGTCTTTCTCAGGGTGAATGACTGTTACAAGCGTTACACGCAATTATAAAAGTGCGGCTTACAAATCTGAACACGTGAGCGCTAACAATTCTACCGGTAACAAAAAGCGCGTGCAATACAAACACGAGCGCTAACGGTAATAATAGGCGCGTGCACTAGAAAAGCCTGACAAGAAATTAATTACGCGCGCGACTTCTGCGGTTCTGACAATAAAAAAAGTCACTTTCGTTAAGACCCTCCGGCGCTATTGTTCTCAATCTGTATGCCCATTGGCCCTCTTTCTCCAGCAAATTGTCTACACTACCATAAACTTTATCAATTATTTGAACTGAGACATCGTCCAAACCATTGTGTCCCTCTGTAAAAAAGTGCTTGTAGATCAAATCATCGCTGGCCCTATCTCTTGTTTCCAACCTTGAATGTCCCCTCAATCTACTTCTATGGTTATTAAATCTAAGTCTAAATTTAGTAACTGTTGATCCCACATATTGTTTACCACAAATCTTGCAACTTAGCAAATAGATAACACTGCTACTGTTACAGTCTAGGTTATAGTTAATGTTGTATGATTTTCCAGTGGTGTTGCTGACGAACGTATTTCCGATGTTCAGATAGTTCTTATTTCTACAAATTTCGCAGCGCGTAGAAGAACAACGGTAATTTCCTGGCACAGAATTATTGTTGTCAGGTCGTATTCTAGCATTCACAAGATAATCCTTTAGGCTTTTAGGGCGACGAAATGCCACCATAGGACATTCTTTAATGGCCTTCTTACATCTGTCAGACATATGTAATAAGGGATGCAGATCTCGAAGTATTCCCCCTATATTCGGCAATCCAGGGTGGTAAGTCACAACAAACGGCGTCCTGTTATTAAAAGCCTAAAAGCCTAAAGGATTATCTTGTGAATGTTTTTCACCCTGAGGAAGACTGTTCTACACAGTCGAAATATAGGTGGTCCTTAAAAATGTTTTTTTCCCTTGTGTTTAGTTATATATATATATATATATATATATATATATATATATATATATATATATATATATATATATATATGATAATCTCAAGCATCAAAAATGTATTTATACTGTTTCCCGTTTCAAATATAACTAATGACAAGGGAAAAAAACATTTTTAAGAACCACCTATATTTCGACTGTGTAGAACAGTCTTCCTCAGGGTGAATGACTGTTACAAGCGTTACACGCAATTATAAAAGTGCGGCTTACAAATCTAAACACGTGAGCGCTAACAATTATACCGGTAACAGAAAGCGCGTGCAATACAAACACGAACGCTAACGGTAATAATAGGCGCGTGCACTAGAAGAGACTGACAAGAAATTAATTACGCGCGCGACTTCTGCGGTTCTGACAATAAAAAAAGTCACTTTCGTTAAGACCCTCCGGCGCTATTGTTCTCAATCTGTATGCCCATTGGCCCTCTTTCTCCAGCAAATTGTCTACACTACCATAAACTTTATCAATTATTTGAACTGAGACGTTGTCCAAACCATTGTGTCCCTCTGTAAAAAAGTGGTTGTAGATTAAATCATCGCTGGCCCTATCTCCTGGTTCCAACCGTGAATGTCCCCTCAATCTACTTCTATGGTTATTAAATCTAAGCCTAAATTTAGTAACTGTTGATCCCACATATTGTTTACCACAAATCTTGCAACTTAGCAAATAGATAACACTGCTACTTAGGCTTTTAGGGCGACGAAATGCCACCATAGGACATTCTTTAATGGCCTTCTTACATCTGTCAGACATATGTAATAAGGGATGCAGATCTCGAAGTATTCCCCCTATATTCGGCAATCCAGGGTGGTAAGTCACAACAAACGGCGTCCTGTTATTAAAAGCCTAAAAGCCTAAAGGATTATCTTGTGAATGCTAGAATACGACCTGACAACAATAATTCTGTGCCAGGAAATTACCGTTGTTCTTCTACGCGCTGCGAAATTTGTAGAAATAAGAACTATCTGAACATCGGAAATACGTTCGTCAGCAACACCACTGGAAAATCATACAACATTAACTATAACCTAGACTGTAACAGTAGCAGTGTTATCTATTTGCTTAGTTGCAAGATTTGTGGTAAACAATATGTGGGATCAACAGTTACTAAATTTAGACTTAGATTTAATAACCATAGAAGTAGATTGAGGGGACATTCAAGGTTGGAAACAAGAGATAGGGCCAGCGATGATTTGATCTACAAGCACTTTTTTACAGAGGGACACAATGGTTTGGACGATGTCTCAGTTCAAATAATTGATAAAGTTTATGGTAGTGTAGACAATTTGCTGGAGAAAGAGGGCCAATGGGCATACAGATTGAGAACAATAGCGCCGGAGGGTCTTAACGAAAGTGACTTTTTTTATTGTCAGAACCGCAGAAGTCGCGCGCGTAATTAATTTCTTGTCAGGCTTTTCTAGTGCACGCGCCTATTATTACCGTTAGCGCTCGTGTTTGTATTGCACGCGCTTTTTGTTACCGGTAGAATTGTTAGCGCTCACGTGTTCAGATTTGTAAGCCGCACTTTTATAATTGCGTGTAACGCTTGTAACAGTCATTCACCCTGAGGAAGACTGTTCTACACAGTCGAAATATAGGTGGTCCTTAAAAATGTTTTTTTCCCTTGTGTTTAGTTATATTTGAAACGGGAAACAGTATAAATACATTTTTGATGCTTGAGATTATCATATATATATATATATATATATATATATATATATATATATATATATATATATATATATATATAATAATGTCAAAAACATCCACTGTCGTGGTTGTGTCTCCAGACGAATTAAAATAATAGCCAAGAACTGGAAAATACGACTTTGCCAATATTTCGTCTTTATTAAAAGACTTCATCAGGGCAACTGATGTGAAAGCGGTTAAAACCGTTATAAGATATACGCTAGCTGATGTGAGACGCTAATACGAGACTTAAAGCTGCTCGCGCGCTGTAAAGCGCGCGCGTTACATATAAGTGAAGCAATGAGAGCGATATTAAAATAAATCCCTTCGAGGATTCCTACTACAGAAAAGTAATGATTTTTTCTGTAGTAGGAATCCTCGAAGGGATTTATTTTAATATCGCTCTCATTGCTTCACTTATATGTAACGCGCGCGCTTTACAGCGCGCGAGCAGCTTTAAGTCTCGTATTAGCGTCTCACATCAGCTAGCGTATATCTTATAACGGTTTTAACCGCTTTCACATCAGTTGCCCTGATGAAGTCTTTTAATAAAGACGAAATATTGGCAAAGTCGTATTTTCCAGTTCTTGGCTATTATATATATATATATATATATATATATATATATATATATAATAATAATAATAATAATAATAATAATAATAATAAACGATTTATTAGTAGTACTTCCACAAGGTGGCTCTTCGCCTACTAATTACAAAATCTCAAATCAAATCAAATTAAATCAAATGTTGGTTTTTGAGGAGAGGGGAAAACCGGAGTACCCGAAGAAAAACCTCTCTGAGCAGAGTAGAGAACCAACAAACTCAGCTTACATTGGTGGAAGGCGAGTACTCTCACCACTGCGCCAACCCTGCTACCCCCGTTGGAACACTCCAAGAATTCGTAAATCACTTGCCTGCGGCTCGTGATTCACGAATTCTTCGAGTGTTCTTCCAACATCCCAAGTAGTTTATCACCCTATAAACCAAAGAAACTTGTGGTGTATTGCCTAAGGTCAAGTAATACGGGCAACATTTTGTTTCAAATTGTTGCGCAACATTGTTGCGTTGCAAGTTGAAAAGCGATTTTTGCCCGTATTACCGCTTGCAACAAACTTCTTGCAAGAAACTTTGAAAAGATAAAATAATAAGGGCAAAATCGCTTCTCAACTTGCAAGGCAACAATGTTGCGCGACAAGTTGAAACAAATTGTTACCCGTATTTCTTGACCTTTAAATATTCGCGCCGCCGAGAAATATGCCCTCTCTATCTAGTGTCCAGGCGGGGTCGATCCGCGCATTTTGGATACCACGGATACGCGGCTGAGTTTCAAAACGAGATTTATGGTCACTTTTACAGAATTTCTGTAAAAGTAGTCATAAATCTCGTTTTGAGGAACTCGGCCAAGAGTTGGGAAAGATTACAAATTCTCAACCCCTCCCCCGCAAGGCCTAGACTGCTCAGAAGCCCCGCTCCATTTCGGAATAATTTCGAAGGATGAGAACAGCCTTCAAAAAGTTTACCGAGGACAGTGATCGAAAGATAAGCTTGCCGGGAACCTCTTTAAGGCTTGGAAAAAACAGAAATATTCCCAGCAAAATCGACTGCATGACTGCGTTTGCTGAATAAACTACTATCTTACCATCGCTGTGAAATTATCACAGGTAAGGTGACTTTGCTTTACTTAGTGACTGGTAATAGTAGTAGTATTTCTTTACAGAAGAATAACCTCGTAACCTCAATGTGTGAGAGTTGCTAGTCTGGAAACCGCCCGGGCAATTAAGCTAAGAGAATGCTTTGAACCAGCGAAATGAGGGAAATATTTAATTTTGCAGAGAAGTTCGCGTTAAGATCAAGTCGAGACCTTTACACGACACGCACTGAGCGATGATTTTCTCCAATCTGGCAAGCTGTCAGCTGCCGAAATTGTCCAGAGAATTAATTTGAAACATTCTAGACTGAGACAGGCCTCTCATTTTGTCATTTCATCTTTTTCATTTTATTTTGTTGTTTTCTGCATTCAGATGATGGCAAAGATATCAGTGACGTCACCTATTGTTATTAACATGCCAACCAGAGAGCTATTGGTTGCAAAAGCAAAGAATTCTTTTGTTTAACATTTCGAACATTTAAATAAATAATAAAAAAATGTTTGTAAACAAATATCTTCCCAATAATAAGAGTTGCTTTAATGATAAATACAAGTTTAAAAAAAAATAGAATTGAGAGCGGCATGATAAAGTAAGAACTAATTAGTGCCCTAAAAAACCTTTAATTAATGATATCTATAGATTATTACGAAAACCATAAGCACACACACCGATACATCATACCATGCAACAAGGAGATTAGTACTGAGCAAAATCAAATTTGAAAATTGCTCTTTGATGGAATATTGCGAATGGAAAGAGGATGATCATTCGAAAAATATTGACCGTGAACTATGACTGACAAACGTGTTCACTGAGGGACCTGATAGTCGGGCCCCGGGGCTCTTAATTTGCCAAGGTCTGGTGTCATTTATTGCTGAAGAGTAATTCGGTCTTGCCTGCAGGTCGAGACCTTGAACAATAATATAATCAGGTGATTGTATAATTGCAACCTCTGACAATTCTTACTTATATCCTTTGCAGCGCGCAGGGAGAATTAAGGCCCGGGCCTGCAACTGCCATCTCGACGGGCCCTCCTGCTGGTGCGTGCGCTTGTGTCTGGGAAATGTGAGCTGGAAATCCCGCAAATGGGCCGCTCTGGTGTTGCTGTGGGACGGCGCAGGCGGCCGGCTGAGCTGGTACGTGCCTGTTTAATGACCTTGTGAGCTAACTTTGTAAATAAAAAAATGGTGCGATTCTCTGAAGTCTGGTGACGTGGCGTTCAGTGTCTGAGAAGCGCCCGAGGTATTGACCGTGCTCAGAGAACGCTTTGAGTGAATTAGCGAAATGAATCAATTATTGAATTTTGCAGAGGCGTTCGCGTAGATATCTTTGGCTTGTAATGAAGTAATGTTAGTAATAGATTTTTTTGTTGTAGGGTCTTAACTTGATCAGAGGTTCCCCATAAAAATAAAATAAGCAGGAAGGGAGAAGGGGCTAATGGTTGAGATAGGTTTATTTGCCATAAATAAGTTTGCAACCTGTCTATGATTGTTGTGTGAAGTTTTTTTTCTTTTTTTTTTGCCATAAGCCATACCAATGATATACAATACTGTTCTCATTACAGCCGAACCTCTATTATCCTGATTTTTTGGGGCTAGAGTAAATAGTACTGTTAATGAAAAAAAATTGTTCTGGATAATTGAAAATATGAATATTGATGGTACAAAAGAAAGCTGAAATTTCACTAAGCGGGAAGCGCGTCTTAGCCAATCAGAACTCAGTTGAATGCATTTCATTCAAACACGTGCGAGAAAGGAAAATAAACCTGTTGCAAATACACTTTTTTAATGCCTAAATTAAAAATAAATTCTAATGATCTTCATCATGCCATAACCAAATGCCATATTAATATTGATGAAAAATATTGGACCAGAGGAAATAGTCGGGATAATTGAGGTTCGACTGTATAGTCAAAATCTACATCATGCGTGTGAAATTTATGTCAGTTTTAAACGTCGTCAGTTTTCATAAGAATTTCCCTAGGTTATTGACTATAGAAAGGCAAGAATTTTTCTTTAAATTGCAGCATTCAATATTTCAAAAATTATTCTTTAGTATTTTGAGTTTTTCATTACCATTTCCATATAAATCTTTAAGATCCATTCAGATGGTGGACATCAGAAAGAGGATATAAATCCTTCACTTCATTCTCAGAAATACTGGTCATGCATGATGTAGACTGACTGTTAAAGTAATTCATATACTGAAAGAGTGCATGGCTGATTACAGGTCTATTATAATTCCCAGGAGGCATAGTACAGTGGTTGAGTTGACAAGCACATTGGTCTCACTGACTTTGAAAAATAGTCATTTAACGTATTCAAATTGATTCCGTCTGTCCTCAGTTCTCTATGAAGTTTATGGTGTTTTAATCATTAAACTAAAACTTATTTAACATACCGTAAAAGCTCCACTCTGTTCCAATATATGTATTGACAGGGACTGCGAGGGAGGAGGGGCTGGTAACCAATTTTTCTTGGATTGATTTTGTAAGGCTTCATATCACATGAACAATGTATGAATCTTACCACTTGAAGGTGGCAAGATTTGTTTTTTCAATTAGAAAAGACTTAATTTACTACTTCATAAACACTACAACACTATCTTACATTACATTGCACTACCTCACTTGCATTTACTTACTTACATAACACAATTTTGCTATAGAGCGGTTTTCAATTGAGTGTCGAAAGTAATTCTGGTTTTGCTTTGGTTTTGCATTGCTTCGCTCTCTGATTGGCCAGGAAAACTCGCGCCACTTTCTCAACCAATGAGAAGCAAAACCAAAACCAATCGTGATTTGCACGCGCGTATTTTCCCGCGCTTTACGCCGGCTACATGTAATTGCTTCGTATTCTGATTGGCTCATAGCCTCCTTCGCAGACGTCTTTGGCTCGTCACGCGTTCCTTGCCCACGAACGTCTGCTGAACTGAACTGCCACTTCCGTTCGCCGGCGGTCAGCCTTTGTTTTGAACAAACCAATAACGAGCTGCGTAAGAATGGAAATCGACACCCGATTCACGTGCATCGTCTGTGAAAATAATCCCGGGGTCGAAGTCCTACTTTCAAAAAATTGGAAAACGAACTATGATTGGCTAACCACCGCGAACGGAAGTGGCAGTTAAGTTCAGCAGATGTTCGTGGGCAAGGAACGCGTGACAAGCCCAAAGACGTCTGCAAAGGAGGCTAATTGGCTCATTGCACTGCTTACTTCTGTTGTGATTGGCTGGAGTAATTGCTTTGGTTTTGGTTTTACGACACTCAATTGAAAAGCGCTCTATATTACACTGCATTAGAGTACAAATAACAATAGAGCGCTTTTCAATTGAGTGTCGTAAAACCAAAACCAAGGCAATTACTCTGACCAATCACAACAGAAGTAAGCAGTGCAATGAACCAATTAGAATACGAAGAAATTACATGTAGCCGGCACAAAGCGCGGGAAAATACGCGCGTGCAAGTCGCGATTGGTTTTGGTTTTGCTTCTCATTGGTTGAGAAAGTGGCGCGAATTTTCCTGGCCAATCACAGAGCGAAGCACTGCAAAACCAAAGCAAAATCAGAATTACTTTCGACACTCAATTGAAAAGCGCTCTACACTGAAGTTAAATTACTAATTACACAGCCTACAAGAACACATTACAACCTTGTACAATTTTGTGTAAGAATCAAGAAAAATAAAAGAAAAAACTTCGCTTTATTGTATTATGTTGTTCATTGGCTTCCACTTTTCATTATGGATGCTTAAATTGAGCATTCAATACATCCCGAGTATTTTAGTTTGGCAAAAACTTGGCTTAAAGAAGGTAAAGAATTTTTAAGCCGATTATGGTATGTCATCTGTTTTTCCAGCAATAATTAATGGTTTAAAAAAAGTCCAAGTAGGACGCTTATACGTAAAGCCAAGAATGATATCATAGTCGTTTAAAGAGTCAATAACAATGTGTAACGATTGAAGCCAGAGGACGGCTCCGCGGTCCCTGATTGGGGATTTAATAGAGCTTTTACGGTAGAAAACTACTTTTAAAAAAGTAACTTAATAGCAATAATATCAATAATATCAAGAGACAACTTTTTTAAAGATATCGTTTTAAAGTTTCTAACATTTGTGACGGAAATTTTTCAAACTTTGGAAATGTATATATTAACAATAATAGATTATCCTGATACTTAACGACGAGACCGAATGCCGAGTTGGCGAAAACATGTCTTTCAAACGTTGTCTCGTGACTCTGAAATTCCTTTACTTAAAAATAAAATTTACCCGCCCCCCCTTAATTGTGAGCCCTCCCCTCCCTATGGCAAGGGACCCTCCTAGTCCCCTGCCCCTTCCGTTTCCCCTACCGTTTCCCCTTCCGTTTCCCCTACCGTTTCCCCTTCCGTTTCCCCTTCCCTTTCACCTTCCTCTTCCCCTTCCCTCCCCCTGTCGCTTTGTAAGTGGGGACACACGCTTCGTATGTGCCCCCTTTCTTTACAATACCAACAGTTTGAAAATCAAGTAGAAATAATTATAGTTAGTGGCTTCTTGTTGCATGACAGTCTTCCTTAGTTTAGTTACATAGCATAGAGCTCAATTATCCCTTCTGACTCATTCCCAAGTTTAGACTGTAATTACTTTACTTGAAACGGTAGTAGGAAGTTAAAGCAATGACGACGCCATGGAAGCGCTGCAAAGCAATAACTTAAATTATTCCAAACAATGGCTCTACACGTGCGTGCATAGTTCGCAAAGATGCACAAGCTGAAAGAATTGAAATACTCACAAAGCAGTTTTTAACAGCGTCAATTGTTATTTTAAAATGACGCTTTGGTTCGCGTTACGGACGTCGTCGCTTAAATTCCCTATTACTTTAACTGTGCCTGAATTTTTTTCATTTTAAAGGATTATTTAATAGCTAATGTACTTACTGTATTGAAACTGCGATGATAATTCTGTAATTTGGAAATAAAATTCAGAGTGGTTAATCGTTGTAAGCTTGACTGTCCCGAGTGTGTCTGCGTATGGGAGCTTCAAGTGTCCATAAGAAACTAACAAGACCGGTCGAAGATTAATCGGTGGGTTTCGTAAAACTACTTTAAGTTCTGCGTACGAGAAAAAAATGAAATCAACTCACTCCTAATTGTGTCCATAACAAAATGCTCGAATATGATTGGTTCTTAATAGCCCTTATCTGTGGCTTAAATGGGTACTGTCACGGCAATTCTTGTCACAAGTTGTTCAAAATCGTGAGGAGCTACTTTTTCTATTACGCGATCGGGCCGTCTAACACAAAGATTCCTAAATATTTCTTGGACGGAGAAAGAATTAGTACTATTGTATGGCGATTTTTCCGGGAAACAATGACGAAACTTGATAAAAGTTAACTTTTTCAAGTTGCAAATCCATTTCCTCATCATCATACGAGGCCTTAGACAATCGCAAATAGTTTCAATACACATATTAAGTACTTCGTAGGAAAACTGCAAAAATGTTTAAGCGTTTCATTTTATTTATTTATTTATTTATTTATTTATTTATTTAAGCTTACCATTAATGGTCTTTGGGTCACCGTTGTCTTGGGAGTCTCTTCTAGAGAAAAGAAAATTCAAATCAATTTCACTCCAAATTTGAAATTTTAAACAATAACATAAGTTAATTTAAAACGAACCATCCTTACCCGTCACTTTTTTCCTTTTTTTTCCTGTCGGAGAAAGAAGAAGACCCAAGAATTTATTCACGAACAACAGATACTTCTAAGCTTAATAAACTTTGATTCAATTTGGCAATGTGCGTGTAGAGAACAGAAGCTTACCATGAATAGTCGTTCCGTCAGTGACGGTGTCTTTGGAGTTGTCCTCTAGAGAAACGAAAATTCAAATCAATTTCACTCCAAATTTGAAATTTTAAACAACATATTTTAATTTAAAACTAACCATCCTTACCCGTCTCTCTTTCCCTTTCATTTTCTGTAGGAGAAAAGACGCAAGGATTTATTCACGAACAACAGATACTTCTAATGCACCAGTCATTTGAACCCCCCCCCCCCCCTATTCGGGCCTTAACGGTTGATTGATTGATAACTTCATTTTAACACGGGGGATTGCGGGGGCTATCACTTCAGCTACACTTCACTTTGGTTCCCGGTAGGCGGGGAATTCGCTAGAAGTCATGGTCTTTGCATCCCCTACCGGGGGAATAAGCGGGGCCGTCACTCCTTGGTCAAAGGTTTTCATTTTCGTACCTCATACTAATTTTGCATACATTATTGTTGCTTTCTTGACATGCATACATGCATACATACATACAGCAACACTCAGGGTCTTTAAATAAATGCAGAGAAAGTGCTGCCTTTGTAATGACATCTGCAAATGGTTAGACTTTCTAGTCTTCTCAGGTAAGGACGATAAACCGTAGGCTCCGTCTCACAGTACTTTCACTCAATCTGATTCTGTGGGACGTAACAAAACTCTGGCTGTGACCACCCCTAGTGTCTGTCCTAGATATCCACATTACGGGGACACTCATTAGTTACTTCATTAATTGTAAACTGTACGAGCAGTCTGGCTAAGTCCCGCGGCCAGTGATGTAAACTATCCCTGAAAAGCCCCGAGGGGGGAAGGATAAGTATGTATGTAATAAAGTGTCATTGTATTGATTGTATTTTATTATGACTAGCTCTTTCAGCGGTCAAGATGAATCAATTCTCTTGCTGTGATTGGCTACCCGCGAGGTCAAGATGGAGCCATCTTGACCGCTCGGGATAGACCGTTCGTCCCGCGTTTTGCTGTCTTGTAATAGAGTCCTTTGAGTCATATAATAAATTCTTTATTGACCAAGCTTGCTCGGTCAAGATGGCGGGATATTGGCCTCGTTCTTTTTTTCCGTGTTTATGGACCTCGACTTCGTCTCAATCCATAAACACGCAAAAAAAGAACTTGGCCAATATCCCGCCATCTTGACCTCACGCTTGGCCAATAACCCATACGTAATCGGGTAACCTCTTCCGCCCCCTTTTAATAGTTGTTATTTAAGCTTACTTCTAGCTATAGCCAAGACGATTAAAAGAGGACCCTTGCAAAAGGTTATTTAAAATTTCGGGACCCGAAAGTTTCAAGTGCATTCTGTAAGATGTATCCAATAATTTGTTGTGTCTAAACTGGGTTAGGTTTGCTATAAACACTCAACAAATGATAACACGAGGCAATATTATTTCCTTGGCACACGAACCATGTGTCGTTCCGAGAATAATCTGACAAATTAACCTCAGTATTAATTTACCTCTTTCTGAGCTTTCCTTTTCCCTAAAGAGAAATAAAAAGTCCTAACCTTAAGATCTCCATCTTCGAACGTTGAAAATTTGCCGCCTAATTTTCTGCGCATGAGTTAACTTGCCAAACTACTTCCCAGGCAACCTCGTACGTCTTCGACTTCCGGCTTTTTTTTAGGGTTCAGCGCATAAGAGAGTTTTACTTCCGTTTATTTGAATTGTTTGAAATTGCCAATTAGAATCGTAAACCTATCGGATCTCGAGCACTATCTCCAAATAAATATCGAGAGTGCTCGAGAGTAATCGAGAGTCTGTCGTTTCGTCAAACCTGCGCAGTACGGAGCAGGACTCGAGGGAATGATTATCTCTGTTTTCAAGATGGCGGCTCGTACCATAGGATGCAAATGCATTTTTAATTCAAGTATAGAAAGTGCGATATTTACCACAAATTCGTCAGTATCGAGGTAATTGTACCTGCCCAACAGGGATTCCTTGAGCACCAGAAAGTAGAGAAAGTGAGGTGTGTTTCCACGTTAAGTGAGGTGGGTAATGTAAGTTATGTAATTCTCATTTCGTAGTTTTAAAGATTAAGCATGACTTCTGCAGCGGCGGAGCTAAAGTACAGGGCACATTCTACAGGTCAACATACAGGTCACCGTGCTACAGATAAATAAAGAAGCCCAAAAGTGTCTCCTAGCCCTAAATCACTATCCAAAATTATGTTTTAGATTGAGGAGAAACTGTTTGGCTTCGTTACCAATCAATAAAACTGTGACCTGTGGAATGTGGCCTGTACTTTATTACTGTTGTTTGTAATAAATTCCCTTTGAGGTCAAGAAAGTCGTAATAAAGGAATACATAAAAATAAGCTTACATTCCTACAATTATTTTGTTTTATCCTATCATTATTTATAAAAACTCTGACTTAAAAAATCGCTGAACTGATACCATTTCTGCAAAGGAAGCCATACAAGAAAATTACGTACATATTTTATTAAGTATTCTCAAACAGGGCTTTTCAATACTTACTTACAAGCAATCTGAAAAAAATTAAATGATAACAAATAGTTTAATAATTGTTAAATACCAAAATTTAAAGTTAGTAGTGGCTAGATGCTCCTTACTGCTATCATCCTTTGACAATTAAATAAGGTTTTCATTCTTTCAGTCATTTCAGTATTCTTTGATTGCCTTTTAAATGCTCCATGAACTGTGTTCAATAAGTTAGTCCCAGTCTAGAATGTGGGCAAGTTCTCCTAGTTGCCTTAGAGAACTAATCACTTGGCCTTGGGTCTGCTGTTATTTGATTTAGATGTTTGTCAAACTCCTTAAAATAATGTAATTTCTTGTATATATTTTTTACATTTATTGCTACAGGAACATCACCACTATCCAGATGAGAGCCTTTGTAGTTAGAACAGGAGCAAGGGTAAGCAAGTCTAATGTCAATAAACCTGTCATTATTTTGACATGAAGAAAAGCCTGGGAGTCACTTTTAATTGGTTTCATTGCATAGTTATGTCTTTTTGTTTTCTAAAGAGCATCTTGAGAGCACATTAGTTGTTCAAATACATGACATTATTCAAGTTAACTCAGTTATTCATACTGGTATGCTACATCCCTAAATCCTAAGCTCTTTTTTATAGACTGACAGTTTTCCCTCCTCCTTTAATCTGGCTGGGAACAGTCAAAATGCCCATTGGATGAGCATTTTGGCGGAGTTAAAAACTGTCAGTATTAAACACAGACAAATTGAGTCAAGTGAAAAGCTTGTTCTCTTATGGCATTTCAAAGTACATGAATAAAAGGTGCATGCCTTACTTTGAATGATGTCATATGGGATCAAATGATTTTTCACTTGATTGGGTTCTGAGAGGTTCACAGAACTTTCTGCCAAATCTTTAACAAGATCTCTGTTTATGTCTCAAAATACTGACAATAACCCACACAAACAAGACAACGGGATCTTTCACCACTAAATTGACAATTGGCGAATTGCTTCCTCAGCATCGCTGAGCGTAGCAGGGCATTGCCTTAGTGCTTCTTTGATGAGTTCCAACTGCTGGTCAGAAAAAATTGCTTTCCAGTAGGAGACATCATCTGTGTAGCAAAGTAACATTTCCTCATTTGCTAAGATATCCCGCTTCGCTTGGATCCAAACATTGCCCTTTCGTTTTGCAAACACGCAGTTAACTCGTTGATCTATCAACCTGGCGAACTTTGATCTTACTAAGGAGAATGGGAATGACCCGTCACTACAAATCCTACCCATACCCGTTTCATACTGGTTTTCTTCGCCATCCAAATCGACTGGGAATCCGGGTCCCTCCACTGTAATTACATAATCCCAGATCTTCTACCGTTATGACGTCGAACCACGGCTGTTGGGGCATAAGAGCAGATAAATGTGTTAGCAGCTATCGGCTTTACAGTAAACAAGCCGTCACCGGTTGATTGCCCACCTATACCAACACAAGTGCTTCCTCGTACTTGAAGGTGCCCTTCTGCCGTAGATAAAGGGGAATAATGTCGTCTCTCGCTGCTCCTGTGAAATGAAATAAGGGGATAATTACATAATGTGTTAATTAACGCTCATCCAGAAATAACATTTAGCCAGGGTTTTCAACTCGCTCGCTGAAAATTGAGTAGTAATTAAACAGGAATCGAGTTCACAATAAGCTTGGGTTGGCTTGATCGCGTTTAAGTCCGGCGCCACATTTTTATTTATTTAGTTAGAACATGTAGGATTCAGTTGTGTTGGATCGACTAAACGACTTTCTTGTTTTCATTTCAGGAAAGTAAATTGGGTTCATTGTTGTTAGATTACCTGTCAAGCTCAATAAAACATCCATAGATCGGACTGCTGGCGTTGTAAGGCTCTTGCAAGTGCTGTTTGGCCTTACTTCTGGTAAACGAATAAACCTGCCTTTTAAGTGCCCTCTCGTGCCAAGGAAGCGTACCAAATAGGCGATTTCCTTGCATACCCCATTCAGGATAACCTGCTAAACACAGCCGATCAAGATCGACAGAAGCGAACCGTGACAATACTACGTCGTCAGAGGTGTCGATTTCAATTCCAATGACATGGTTTCTTGTCAAGCCACAATACAGAGGTCCAATGTGGTTTTCTCTCGCTATCTTCTGAAGTCTCAGCATTCGCTGATCAAAGCAATATCTTGTAAAGACATAGCAATGTCCGCTGACAACGAGCAAGGCATTCAGACTGAGGTAGAAGGGCCTTGCTTCACTTGCACGCCTGGGATCAAAGGAAGACATTAAAATGGACTTTTCGTCCGGTTCGAGGCTATCACAATTCTGGATTATTGCATCCAGGATTACCAGCTCGCGTTCTGTAGGAGCTGTCAAAAACTCGAACCAGAATTCCTTCAGGGGTCTTCCATAGAGATCTTTCGGCTCCATCTTTCCCTCTCGTGGCAGCTGGTAGCAAAACTGTGCTGTACCTTTGCGCACAAACAAGTCTAAGAAAAACTGAACCCCCAGTAATAAATAATGACCTTTAAATTGTTCGAGGACTTTGCCTGTGTCTACATTCCTGACATAGTGAACAGCAAACAGTTCTGGAGCGTCAATACGGTTTAATCTCGTGTACGTTGCGTTTTCCAAGGGCGTTTCGTTACTGGCTGGGTTTACACCGAGAACAATCCCATCACCGTCATTCACGACAACAGTTGCAATGTTAATGGGGGGCTGAGACGTTCATACGACCTCTCTCTGGAATAGAAACTTGGTACGCACTCTGATGTAGGTATGTGTCGTGTATCTCGTCTCCAACTTGACATTCCCTGTGTATTTCGTCTGGCACAGTCTTCAACACCTTATGCACGTCCCTGTTACAAAGATGACTGACGGGTTCATTCGAATATTCCAGAATTGGAAACTCTTGCAGGTTTCGATGCACAGACATAAAATCGGTCAAGCTGGAAGCCGATGCGCCAATTTTAACCTTATCGTCTAAGATTTCAGTTATCCGGGGCTTATCACGTCTGGCATTTTCTGCATTGCCTTCCTCATCCTCTTCATCTTCTCCCTGAAGTGGTGACGCTTTCATTGCTGCCCAAATCAGTTTTCCCATTTCGCCCGTCTGTTGTAACGTCAGCTGATATTTCTGTTGGATGGCTAGGCGCAACTTGACGACAACCTACGAAAGGGAAAATATCTTGTATGTTATTTAATCGTAACTGAAGTGCTCTCGCCGAAAGCAGTACAAACAGAAACCAGTCTTTATTTTCTTTACACTGGTGCAGTCTGCAATAATTAGGAGATTCGCCTATCACGACGACCAAGACAACGTAACAAAAATGGATTATACATACGAAAAGATATCTTGTTTCGACAGCTCTCTGTACTGTACCATACATACATACATACATACACCTTTATTGCGCTCCCTGAAAAGGGCTTTTCAGCAGCAATATTTAAATATATATTAAAAATCTTACATGAATTAAAAATAGAAAAAATCTGATAAGATAAAAGCTAAAAAAAATAAATGCAACGTTTCACGATAAATTATTTACAAGCAGTTCACATACATTCTTTTTAAAAGTCCTCAGTGAAGAAGTTAACTTTAGATCAAGGGGGAGCGAGTTCCAAACTTTTGCCCCTCGAAAGGCAAATGACCTCTGGCCAGTAGAAAGCCGACAATGTGGCAAGTTGAGTTCATTGTTATCAACAGATCTAAGTTGTCTATTATGAACTTGTGACCTATATACAAATTTGTCTTTCAGATAAATGGGCACCCGATGTTGTAAGCATTTATGCACCATGACGGCTGTGTTTAATCGTAGTTTATCCTCTATACTAAGCCACCCAAGTGATTTAAGGCCTTGAGAGATGTGGTCGAATTTTTTCAAGCCGAGTACGATCTTTCCTGCAAAGTTCTGGACCAGTTGTAGCTTCTTTATATTTGACTTGGATGTGTTTCCCCAAACAGTCGAACAATAAAAGAGTTTACTAAATACGAAGGCATTAATCATTAAAAGTAAAGATTTCCGATCTAATAAGTGCTTTATCCTATTTATTTGAACAAGTTTGTGAACACAGTTCGAGACTAACTTTGATATATGTTCGTTATAGTTGAGAGTCTGGTCGATATAGACACCCAGGTCTCTGGCAACAGAAACGGGTTCAATCTCCTTTCCAAGAATGGTAATGGATAGACGCGGCAAATTACGTAAGAGTTGTGGAGTTGCAATAACCAAGAATTTAGTCTTGTCAGGGTTAATCAACAGTGAATTCTCGCAGCACTAACGGGATATTTCCAAAAGGTCTTGATTTAACGCATTACTTGCATCAGTAATATCACGAGGAGGAAGAGATAACAGAAGAGATAACAGAAGAGATAACAACCAACAGGGAATCCATAAAGGATTTCGACAGGATCTCAAGGAAACTAATTGGAGTATTCGGTGGTCTATATACCGTACATAGAAGAAACGACTTTAACTTTTTGCAAATGACTTTAAGCCACAGTTGCTGAAAGGAATTTTCGGAGATGTTAGAAAGATTGCCAATAACAGAAGCCTTGTAAATGTACATAACTGACCTATAGAGTTTATTTTACTCGAGCGGAGTTTTCAGTTTATTCATCACTAATTATAGCCAATCATGTAAAGAAGATTTGATAAAATCGTAAATGACATTGCTGAGCACCATTTACTGACAAATCACACAATCGACTGGGACTCCGCTAAATGCATTACCTACTGTACTAACTACCACCAACGGAACGCACTGGAAAGTTGGTTTACTAACTTCGAACAGACACCCCTGAATCGTGGCCAACAGTTTCCTGCACCTTACAAACGACTTATTGACGATATCAACAACAGACAAACAATAGACAAACCGACTTGAACTGACAATACACCTACGGAAATTTGACTAACAAAAGACGGATCGAAACGCACCAATCACAGTTTACAGTCTTTATGGCCAATAACATCACGGCTTAACTGACAGGCGACCAATACCATCACGACTTTGTTGACCAATCAGATGAACGACCAGAGTACTTATACCATCTCCTGACGTTACACAAATCACTTGACTCTGATGATTACTTCCGCTCAGGTGTTCGAAACGTCAGTCAATGTCATCACAAACAGTTCGCTACCGCGCTCAACCGAATACAAAACATTTATCATGTAATAAGCAACCACTTATGGGGTGTGTCAACACGAGCCGTGTATAAAACGAATAAGTCCTTCTCAGGACTATACTCACCCGGACGATCGTGCTTCACTTAGTTACGAAGATTTAAGAGTTGACTCAACTTTGAAATGAAGCATTTTATAAACATGAATAAATTTGTCACCCATGATATTAAACGGTAATCAAATGGTATACTAGTGAAATTAGGAAATGATTTCACTTGCGTTTTGTCAAAATTCTAATAATTTCCCGAGTCTTTGTTTCCTAATTTCATTAAGTGATCAAACGTGATACAAAATGACGTTTTCATTTTGTTTGACGTGAATTCTGTGGAAACTGTATTAGGGTCACTAAGCCATTCCCCGAGGGTGGCCGCTTAATACAGAATAGACTGTATGTTTAAGTTTGCGAGACTGATGTTTGAAACAAGTATTTCTCTTCTTTCACCAAGAGTCCATTGGGCGGTAAGTGGACAACCTGTGAATATTGCAATATTTTTTTTTACACAGAAATATTACAAGTTTGTCTTACCCTTGTTTCCTCCGGCTTCGTCATCATTTCTGCGGTTCACCTCAGCTACATATCGAGACAGCTGAACAGCTTCATCGTCTGAGAATCTTATTATTCTATCAGGTGCCTCCTCAGCGTTAAAACTACAAGCGCTGTAATACTGGAGCAAAGTCCTTGCCTTTTCTGACTCATCCGTGCAAGCACGAAGCTGTCCTAACAGATACTTCAAGTCTCTATTTGCACCACCGGTAGTGCCTTGATCTGCGTTTTCAGGACGATCTTCAGGTGAAGCGGGCTGTTGGCTGTTGGGGATTAGTCTTGGGGCATTTCGTCCTCTCAATCCGCGCAATTTACTGGTAACCCTTCGAGTCCGTCGCCTAACAAGCCTCCTTTTGCGTCCACGTTGTTCACCCAGGACGGAAGAAACTCCAGCCTCTGTGCCGTTATCATCATCATCATCATCATCATCGTCATGATCGCCATCACCATCACCATCATCATCATCACCATCACCATCATGATCGTTATCATTGCCGTCATTTTCTCCATCATTCCTGTCACTTCGTCCTATAATAAAACAATTATATCGTGATTGTTACTGTTAACAATATGCCATAACTGATGTTTTGAAATGACTGGTGGTAATGAAATAAAAATAAATTAGGTAGTGTAGGCCTTATCGATTCATAATCTTGGCATAATTTGGAACAAAAGTAGCAGTAGCTGCTGGCACAATTGGCATATTTTTAGTTGTATTTGGGAACATAAACAGAGTCATGACTTGTTTGGTCTCCAAGATTGATTATTTTCAAGTTCCGTCCATGGTTCACTCTATTTTCATTCCTCTGGGTGGGTGGTTACTGCAATTGGATGCTGCGTCGTTCGTCCCATAGAGTCCATAGAGGATTTGGCACACTGGAAGTAAAGATTGCGTCGGTCCCAGTTCCCGCTTACACAGCAACAAAATGGTGCCGAGCAACTTACAGATAGGCCAGAACCCACTCAAAGTGAGTTTTATTGGAGGAAGTGTGTAACTCAAGGTAAACGGAAGATATCATGCTTCTTTAATAATAAATATATAATTTGGGCATAATTTTCAGCATAAAGAGAAGAATAATAATCAGAAATTGATATTTCCATAATTTCAATTTAATAAGAGATTGATATAGATTCAAGTTTCTGTGCCCAGTAGCGAACTGATCAGAAAGTATTCTGAAGATAGAGAGTTGCATTGAAATAAGACATTTTGAGTGATTTTGAGCAGTATTTGTTGTTTATTGCTTGTAAAGTTGTAATTGATGCAATACTTAAATGTAGTTCTGACTAATGGATATGGAGACATTTTTTGTCTGCCGGCGGGATGGGAAAGGGCATCAAATATAACAAAGATCAGACGAGCATAATGCTACTTCTCGAGCATAATTTTAGGCACAATCCTGTTGTTTTGAGGGTGACGATCAAAAGCATAATGATCAAATTTTCAAGCACAATGTATCTTACCCTACATTGAACGACACATTCCAGGATAACAACAAGTAAGCTTATTTCCTTAAAACGAGTACTGTAAGTCAATAAAACTGAACTATCATTCGTCTGGTTTATTTATCTACAGAAAATATTATTTCTCTGGTTTATCTGAACATTAACCGGCCTTTTAAGTCATCGTGGCCATACCTTGACTGACCGAAACGGCAACAGGTAATTGTTCATCGGCCGATGAACTAGTGGATTGTCCAATCCTGAACCCCGCTTGTACAGCTATTTGCCGTATTATTGAGGTACAATTCTCTATCGCGGGTCTGAAAGTTGGCGGTAAATTAACGAGAGCAGATAAACCATTTTCTGCTCTTAGCAGCTTGGCCATCAACTGTTTAGAAATCTTAACGTAATCTCCTGTTGATGATTCCTCCATTTTTAGAGTTTTTTTTTAAACGAGAAAGTTCGTTAGAAAACCGCTACCGAAGGGACTGGTGACTGATACGTTTACGCATGACTGTAATCGCAAACGTAGGCTCTCTATTATCACTGGAGAGAACATATATTTGCTGTTTAACAACAGTAACAAGCTTGAATGTACAAACTATCTGTGGTGGACAACCCGCAACGAATGCGGGTGAAACTTAAAGAAACAAAGGGGTAAAAGTTCTGAAAATATTTTGCATGCTTTGACAAAACAGATCCATCAATTTTACCAAATATTTAAGCTTAAGCTTAACACTTTTCCTGGATGTCACTTGCGTGCAAAGAGAAACTCTCAACGAATGAACGGAGTTGTTTTTTTTTTTTTTAATGCTGGAAGTAAACTGGGTTCATGTGTAGATTTGTCATTCTGCATTAAACTGGTCAGGAACTTACCGAAGAGTATTAAAGATTTGTATCTACAGGTGCCCGAAATATCTGTTCAATTTGTCCTAGCATCTTGTTTACCAATACGCACGTGAGTGCAACTGAAATCGAAAAAGATATATAACACTACTATTGCCGAAAGGAAGGCTGATTTGATACATTTTTTCGTATTACAGAGTTCTCTTATGTGTATTAACCAAAATAAATTTACAGTTCGGTTTGGTCGAAGTGTTAAATAAGCGCCCGGGCGCTTATTGGAGGAAATACGGTATCTGCATACAAAACCAAATCCGTTATAACCAACTTAAATATTAGGCAAACTTTTTCATTGTGTCTTGGAAGAAACTCGTCATCAAATAATATTCATTTCTTCCCCTTCCGATAATCATTTGAAATCTATCCGCTCTTCGTGTTACAATTGCCCATCGCATATGGAAAAATTACTTCCTCACAAATTGAACAATATAATATAACAAGAATTACCGTACCCCTTTTATTTACCGCGAATAGTGACCTTCTAAAGCCGCGATGTAAGTTTTTTCAGTTATAAATGGGAAGTCTTTCGTCCAAGGCGGGAAAAGGAGCAAGAAAGGATTACTAAAGATTCTAGGACACTACAAATCTGTCAGCAACAACAACTTTAATTGTCCATTTGTGGCAACTGTTTGTTCACACATTTTAAAACAATCGATTCATTTATATCTACATCGCCATTCAACTTTGAATAAGCTGACTGGCGCTTCGACTGACATAACATAACTTGTAAGTTTCAATGTTCCTTTTTCGCTTACTACTTTGATAAACTAAGCTTTTTATAAGAGAGTTCAGTTCCTTAAACTACCACCAACGCCCTTACGACTGGTGTTTATAACAAAGCGAAATGCACACGTTATGTCGTTGCTTCTTAACAAAACAAACATTAACTAGTTTAAAACAAGCCGCCATGTACGGGTAGATTAATTGAAGGGGTGCATGAAAAAACGCCTCAATTGACCCCTTATCTAATGTACAATTCTCCCTTTCATTCACAATCCCATTCAAGGCAAGTTAAAAGGAGAATTTAGGAGTTAATCAGGAGTCACTTGAGGAATTTATTCCAGGCATCCGTTCAATTATTATCACCAGCCCGTCCCTGAAAATTAATCATAATCTGTTGTAAAAGCAAAACGCGCACGTCATATCCCTGCGTCTCAACAAAACAAGCCGCTAGGAACTTATTTAAAACCGAGAGATTTATTCTTGCCAAATAGACTTTCCAACAAGCTGAATGCTGTCTTTCAACCTTAGGACGGATTGCAAACATCGCTAAGGTGTTGTACAGCACGCCACTCACCATTAAGTAGATTAATGCTGTTAAAAGTAAAAACACAACCTCGTGATCTGAAACCAAAACATTGTTTTTTCCTAAATAAACTTTTTAGCAAGTTGAACGCTGTTGATCAAACTTTAGGACAGCTAGCAGACGTCACTATAGTTGATGAACAGCATCCCGCTTAACGCTTAAGGTAGATTAATTGAATGGGTGCATGAAAAAAACGCCCTACAGTAAATGATCCCTTATCTAATGTCCAATTGCCCCTTTCATTCAGAAGCCTATTCAAGGTAAGTTGCAAGAAGAGTCTAACAGTTAATCAGGAGTCACTTGATGAATTTATCCCAGGCACCCATTCAATTCTTAACACCAACTCGTCGCCGGGTATTCATCATAATCTTTTTTAGGAGTGTCATAGTAGTACCAAAAAAAACAGCTCTGACTCTTGAAAATTTAACCTTGCCCGAAGGGTAGGTGTACGTAGGTGCGAATTCTCTGTATCTCTGGTAACTGCGAACCGTTCGTTTTGCCTTGCGATAACTGCCATTCTGTTTCAAAACGTTGTAAAAGCAAAAATGATCGACACCTTGCGAATAATACTCGGCGGTTTCGAGGAATCCATTCTTGTATAGCTCGTACGCAAACGCTGGTCCGCGTTTGGAGTTGCGAACTTCGCTGAGGGAAAGCAAGTTTACAAGAAACGCGTGTACGATAGTTGGTTTTATAAGTAAATAGCCACAGAGTCTCACGACCGACACTAGGTCGTCATCGAGGGACAGGTAACTTCGTTTCCATTCCAGCATGTCAAATAGTATATCGATAGCTCCTGTCTCGAACATCTCTGGTAGACACAGGTAATTTTGGCAATGGCGTTCTAAGCAAAGACTGCAGTTACGCACTGGAAGGCTGTGGCGGAGGAATGCGCAGTAAAATTCACTCGTATACGAGAAAAATTCCAGTGACAACGAACGAGAAAACTTCCTCAGCGGCAAGGAAACGACCGTCCTCTCATTGCTCACAAGGAATTCTTCATACAGTTGCGGCAACAAACCAATTTCCCTGAGCACTTCATACAACATAGGATCCCGCCAAAGCAACGACATCATTCCAGCCATATTTTTTCTGTAGATATCTGGTGACAAAAAGCAAAAAATAATAGTTGTTAAGTACCTTACGCACCCAAAGCCGTTAAGAAGGCTTTCATGAAATCAAAATCTTTGCAGTGAAAAGGAGATTATTGAAATGCAGTTTATTTATAGGCCGAGTTATATCTTATTTAAGTAATATACCATAAGTTTCTATGGTTTAGAGGCTGATAAACCACGCGGGATGTTGGAAGAACACTCGAAGACTTCGTAAATCACGAGCCGCGGGCGGGAGATTTAGGGATTCTTTGAGTGTTCTTCCAACATCCCAAGTGGTTTATCATGCCTATAAACTATAGAAACTTGTGGTATATTTTACTTTTATATAATAATTCAGAAGACGCGAGAAATTTCCATGACTTTACTGGAACAAAACCATAGCTGATTGAGCAATCAGAGCGCGCGTATAAAGACCTACTGATGGATGTCGAGTTTCGGTGTTCTGAGTTTGTAATCGCCATTGAATTGCAACGATATCTATTGGGTAGACTTATGCTTTGACTGCCTCCCTGTAACTTTTTCCTGCAGCCCGTTTAAGTTTTCCCGGTTCTGTCTCCGTAAACCCGGCCAGATAGGCAGTTTTTTAAGCTTCCGAAAGCCTCAGCACCCCTATATTCTGTCCAAGGCTGAACCCTCCATAGTATTGGCAAACTCCTAGTCCTAATCATAACCCTAACAAACCCTTAAACTCAGAAGGTTGGTTTGAACCCAACCCTGAAATTTACAAACCCTCGCCTACCGGATTCCGTCAGGGTTGTTTAAACTCAACCAGTTAACACGGCCATAACAACTTTATGTACATTAACTATAGAAACATAATTTTAGGCTCTCTTTAAAACTGAACTTGCCCACTTTATAGAAAAAAATAATTGTTGCAGTAATCCGTCATTAAGAGTCTTGGTGACACACAAAAATTTTTAACCCGCCTTTGAAAAAGAAATTTAAAATAATTCTCGGTTCTACATATTTTTTAAACTGTACTCATTATGGGGAAGATGAAAAATGGACATCCAAATCCATATCTATTAGCAAACGTTGAACGAGATTTTAATATCTCCTCTTCCGAAGAGATGAAATTGGCGCTATCAGCCCACAAAATTACATGACGCGCCGGTCTTAAATCTCGTAACTTTATTTATATTAACACTAGAAGCAACATTTTCAGTTTCCCTTAAGGCTGAAATCGCCCATGTTATGGAAAAAATAATTTTTTGTTGCAGTAATTGATAAAGAAAGCGAAAAATTCGATGGCCGCAATTCGCCATTTGTCTTGTTGTCAAATGCCAATTTCGACACGCTTTATGAGACTTGGTAACACGCAAAAAGTTTTAACTTGTCTTTGAAAAAGAAATTCAAAATGAGTTGGAGTTCTAGATATTGTGTTAGGTATACGCTATAAACAAAAGTTTTGGTTCTCTTTAAAGCTAAAATCGCTCATTGTGTGGAAAAAATATTTGTGGTTTCAGTTTCGAACGTGGCAATTCGCTAATTCTCCCGTTTTGGGTTTTAGCTCGCGTTGCAGACATGTCCACCTTCTCTCCGAAAATCCTTCGAGGCTTCGACTGTGAGCCTCAAATCATGTTTTACGGCAAATAGAGTTCTCGACCACAATAACAACACTTCATTTTGCGTTCAGCTGGTCAAAGATACAAAACTACTTACTTTAAACAAAGCATTGTCACACGGTTTTCTTTTCCTCTGAAGGTTTGAACCCAACCCTAAACCCTTAACGAAATTGACAAACCCTGGCCTACCAGATTCCGTCAGGGTTGATTAACTCAATCCATGAAGCACGCGAATCATATTTTAACAACCGCGGCTACCTTTTGAAGGCTTTTTCGTTCAGCTAGTGGAAGAGTGCAAAACTAATAAACTTACCGGAAATCACGTCCAAGCAACATTCACCAGACAGTTTTAAACGCCCCCCATACTGTATATACGGTATTTGGCTTTATTGTTAGTCAGCCAATTCTTATTTCAGTGGAAAGATCGCGGTTTTGAAAAAAAAATTGAAAAGTACAGCGATTGGGCACGCAAGTTATTAAATGGCTATAAAGGTGTATGAAACTCACTCACATGTCCAGTTAACGGCTGAGATGCTTCAGTAATTCGTGGCGGCCGTCCTGAGCATACAGTTTTCACTGCAATAGAAAAATACGCTTAATTTTTATGCCAAGATAGAAAAATAACATCGTATGGAGTTATTTCCCTTCCCTCCAGTTTAGAAAACAAAAAATACAAGGAGGAAGGCCCTGTTTTTGCTTCGCATAGCTCAGTCGTCAAAAATTCCAAAGGGCAGACCGAAGTGCACGAATTCCCACGTTCACTTTACTTTTGTTATGTAAAAGTGCAATCTCAACAATTTTAAAGACAAATTAGTAATGCTAAAACGCATGATTTGGTTTAATTCTTCTATGGACTTTTATTGCGGCAGCCATCTCAGTGACCAAAGTAAAATGACAGTTGCGCCAATATGGCGATTCGTGATTCACTCATTAACAAAAATTATAGAGAGACGAGGGATTGTACTTATCATGTTAGAAAGTAGCCGTATTAACACAGAAAGACCAGAACCAGTAATCACCAGATAACAATTTATAAATCATTCCTGAAAAATAGAAGCAAAATAAGTATGAGTGTGGCTTAACAGAATCGCTCTTGAACAACGCCTTCGTACTTTGCACTTACATCGTTCATCGTTTGTACTTGCATCGTTCAACATGTTCGATGGTTTCCTCACTGTTTCACTGCGTGAGAGAACAAAAGATGTTATTATATTATCAGAGAGAACTGAAACTTCACACTGTTAACCTGTCTGAAAGAGCAAAACCTGGTATTCGTGATTCAGAAAGAACTGATTATTTCCAGGCAAAAGCCACTCACCATTCTAAACCCATTGGATGAAATTCAGGATTGCAGAAACGTTCACGGAGGCGTCTATATGTACGCTGTCAAGGAAAAGTGTGAATGAAGAAGTCAGCCACGTTATTGGACAGTTTAGTACAGGAAACAGAGAACAGAAAAGCCGCGTGTTAGCATTGACACCCTGCTAAGTAAAGTTGGTCTTATCTCATTTTATTTTATTGTACCTCATCACCTCTATAAATAAAACCAAATCCTCTAATCCATTAGTCTGGGTTTCTCAAAACTTCAGAAAACATTTGGAGCCCGAAAATTTCCCGGAAGAATTGGAATTTCCCTGCCTATATATTCAAATATTCATATATTCGCGCCGCCGTGACATATGCTTGAAATATGCTCTCTCTATCTGGTGTTCAGGCCGAGCCGCAGAGCCGCGCATTTTGGGTACCACGGATACACGGCTGAGTTTCAAAATGAGATATATGAACACTTTTTTAAAATTCCAAAAACGTGGCCATAAATCTCGCTTTGAAGAACGTGGCCAGTGTCAGGAAAAGAGTACAATTTCCCTACCCCTCCCCGCAGCGGCGCCGCTCCATCTCGGAATAATTTTAATACCTCTTTTTATCTTATATCTGAGGACAGTGTTCGAAAGATTTAACTTGCTGGGAACCTCTTTCAGGCCTAGAAACCCCCCTCCCACACCCACCAAGAAAAACAGCAATATTCCCAGCAAAACCCGTTTTCTGACTGGACTACTAACTTTAATACCGTCACGATGAAAACGATTAAACTAACATCGTGTTGGACGAGCATGTTTGACTGTTTAGTCGCCTCTCTCGACATTTCAATATCAAACATTTCAATATCAAACATTTTCATTCAACATTTCGCGTTACGCCGGAAAAAATGTTTGATCGTTTAGCACCCCCACAAACGAATCGTGTACGGCCGTTAAAGCTCTCTCCGGCTAAACGATCAAACATTTTCATTTTCAGCATTTTTCAGCATCCAGCATCGTGTTTGAGGAGCATGTTTTCAAGACCGTTTAGCCGCCTCTCTCAACATTGCATTTAAATGGTTTTCCATTTTTGATATACATCAAACATTTTCATGCAACATTTCGCATTACGAACAAATGTTTGATCAGTTAGCCACCCCAACTAATAAAGGGTGTACAGCTGGTAAAAAGCAACCAAATGAACCTCAGTAACGTCGAAATTTCAGCGATAATACGCAAAAATCGTTCCCTGGACTCACTTTGTCTAGCGTTTGGTCAAACATTGTTTGTTCGTGTAGCTACCTAACGTTACGTTAGACGTTACGTAGATAAATCGCTAGTGCTAAAAACTACAAGTCCCATTGTTCTTCGATAAAACTACTTTAAACGATATAATGCGTTTTTAAAAATACCAACCAACTCACTATTCCCAGGGTTAAATACCATAGACTGTTCACAGTCCTCTATTTTTCCGTGAGATCGACGAGATCGTACGCGAGGCACCACGCACCTCTCGGAACGAGCTATGTAATTGGCTAAAGCGAAAACTACGATTTTTTTACTTATTGTGGTCGCAGAAACAAAATCTGTGGTTGTTGGTGAATATTAAAACCTAAGTTATTGGAACGAGCTATGTGATTGACCAAAGCGAAAACTACGATTTTTTTTACTTATTGTGGCCGTAGAAACAAAATCTGTTCTTGTTGGCGAATATTAAAACCTAATTTATCGGTTGCCAGGGTTGTGAGGATCGTGAGGGTTGTAGGGGTTTCCATGGTTGTGAGGTTGTGGGGGTTGCCAGGGTTGTAGGGGTTGTCGAGGTTGTGAGGGTTGTCGGGGTGGTGAGGGTTGTCGGGGTTTCCATGGTTGTGAAGGTTGCAAGGGCTGTTTAGGTTGTAGGGGTTGTGAGGTTTGCAGGGGTTGTGAGGGTTGGCGGGGTTGTGAGGGTTGACGGGGTTGTCAGGGTTGTCGGGGTTGTCAGGGTGGTGAGGGTTGTGAGGGTTGCAGGGGTTGTGAGGGTTGTGAGGGTTGTAGGGGTTGTCAGGGTTGTGAGGGTTGTCGGGGTTGTGAGGGTTGTGAGGGTTGCAGGGGTTGTGAGGGTTGTAGGGGTTGTGAGGGTTGTGAGGGTTGTGAGGGTTGTCGGGGTTGTCAGGGTTGTCGGGGTTTCCATGGGTTTTCAGGGTTGTTTTGGTTGTAGGGGTTGTAGGGGTTGTGAGGGTTGTCGGGGTTGTCAGGGTTGTGAGGGTTGTCGGTTGTCACTGACAGCTAACCAGTTAACAATTGTTTGTAACCTCGCATATAACTGAGAGTAACAATTATAACAACCGCTCCACCATTCTAACAAAATGGTAACTTCGTGCGTGGGTAGCACATACCTGAGAGTTGCAAGTTAATAACCCCTCCACCATTCTAACAGACTTGTAACTTCGTGAGTAACATATAATTGAGTGTCAAGTTGCCTTTTGATATTAATATTGGATCAGTTCTCGGAGGAACTTCTAAACGTTTATCATCTCAAGGTAGGAAACTTATATTTCCTGGGAATGCGCAGTGACAGATGTACAAAGGGCAAATTAAGTAGAGGGAAACAATTGCTTAATGACTATTTGGCTTCCTGTTATTCATCGACTCGTTATTTCCCTTGTCATTGTTCATTCAACCGACAATCGTTCACCTTGCTTAAAGAAAAAACTGTATTTCTGTCTCCTGGAAAAGATGCCCCGTCTTCTTTGCAGGCTTAGTTAAAGATCTGAGAGTTGTAAACCCACGCAGGCAAGCATTTCAAAACAAAAGAAAATGTTACAGATCACATTATCCCGTTATTTAAATGCCTAAAAAAGTATTAAGTTTTCATTTAATACAAATGCATTGACCAGTGTCCTCACGAGGCGCGTGGTGCCAGACGTTTAAGCGCGCAAAAAAGAATATATATATATATATATATATATATATATATATATATATATATATATATATATATATATATATATATATTTCTTCTGAGCCATGTATAAATATATCTCAATCGTAAAAATTTTTTAACTCCGCTATTATCTACATTTTTGCTCAAAAAGCAAAGTAGAGGTAGAAATTCGGTCAAACGATTCCGGTTAAATACGTCTTCGAACATCATTCATGAGACGAAAAGGACGTCAGCCAACACTCTGAAGTACGCATTTCTGTCAATTCTTGCTGTAATTACTTTGCGTTACAACGCCATGCGACGCAATCACTTTTCTCATGCTTAATGAAATTAACGACAGGGGAATGTCTCGTTGTTATTAACGTGTGGTTTGGGGATCCCGCCGTTCTTTAACACCTTCGGTTCCGCTCACCAGGCAAAGGTATTCCAGGAATTTACCATTACGTTCCAAATTCTTTGATGTGCCGCATCTGCCCGTGCAAAAATTTCCTCTGATGCGGCACCTCGTATCATGATTTCAGCCCGCTGCAAATGCGTAAACAAAAGGAGGAAAGTACTAAGCTCCCGCAACAGAAACTTCAGTTACAGAGCGGAGCGCGGAAACGAAATCATGACAAAAACACTGCCGTGACTAAAGCTAAACGATCAATTCCAGGTGCTGCATAGCTCTCTAAGAAGCTACAGTGCTAAAGAAAGGATCGAAAGACAAAAAGCCGCGATAGAAGCACACCATCTTGCTGCAAATACAAACGGCCGGGCCCGGCAAAACAAAAATTACAAGACAGATTATTACACGGCTCAAAATCCTATCCTTACAAGGATAACTAGCTGTATTGTCTCCGGAAACACTTAAATGAGCCAAACCAAACTTAGATAAAATGCCTTAAAGGGCGTGAAAACCACAGTCGCTAAACAGAAATAACAAGGGTTCAAACAAACAGGCGTTAAAATTTGTAACCCAGAAATGACCTTTGAGATCAAGTATGCGACCTTTAAGCACATGGCTCCATTTAGTCACTAACATGAAAATCCTGTAAATCATCATGTTAACCCGCTGAAAACATACAATAAGCTAAATGGGTCAAAAGACCGAGATAGAAACGACAAACATGTGAGTAGGAGACGTGTAGGCCTTCCACCCCCATTTTACGCGAAACAATGATCGTGGCGTGTACTTGTTTTAACCGAGAAAATTGACATCTCCTTGGTGGCTATAACAACAACGGCGCCAGGACAACAGCTCTTTGGCTTTTTAGTTGCTGGTTCCTTGCTTCCACCAAGACGGAAGCCACATGCCTGACAGTTAGCTGGCTTCCAACGCGTTGAAAATTATGTATTTTTGCATTGCGGACATTCACCAAACCCCCGTTTTGTACTCGTAGAAGGAATCATTGCAATGTACCAAGAACGAAGCGACGAACGAAGAACAAAGAACGAAGCGAAGTGAAGCAATGTCAAAACGAAACCAATATGTACAGTAAAATAGCAAGCTCAAATAACGAAGATCGAAGCCAAAGATCAAGCACTCACAAAACGAAGCTATCGAAGTAAATTCATGGAAGAATGCCAAGCCGACAGCAAGCCTATATATCATAGACGAAATAAGCCAATCATATGCTCGCAACCCATGCAACCATGTTGTTTGCATCAACCAATCGCAGAGCACGATACGAGAAAAATAGAGGGACTGTGGTAACATCACTGCGACTCGCGTTCAAGGAGCGCCTTGCTCCAGCAATGCAGCTATCTGATTGGTCATTAAACAATAGAGGTTAATCTGTGTTGACAACACGTTTGGCTTACACTGACAAGCTGTTGACAAGTCGACAGTTCTAAAAATGGCTCTCGAGCGCGGGAGATCAACTTCAGACATTGTTTTCACACAGATTAACTAAGCGCCTTTGAGGCTCTTCCCGAAGCCAGTGACTGGCTTCGGGAAGAGCTTAATATATCAAAGCTTTGTCATTGCGAAAGAAATGGAGGAATGTGTCACTGATCCGTGTTGTTTAGTTATCATCCCGTTTCGCAGCATCGTGGAAGAGCAATGATAGCCAAGGGTTTCGAGAAATCCAGCGAAGCCTTGAAGGACATTAAAAGCATGTCCGACATCATCCAACAATACGCTTAGCGGAAAATCTGCACTGGCTTCACCGCATGATTCGAAGAAATCGTCACTGTTCGGCGTTTCGTTTAGAGTGTCGCCCAGATCATCGTTTCCGTTAAACAGCATAGAACGTTTCGCTCTTACCCTAAACATCTGGCTCATTTTCGGCTCGCGAAACAGCGGAAGAATTTGTTTTCCTTGAGTGCTTGGGCATCGGCGAGCTGTAAGGCCGGCTCTTCTTGATATTTCTCGGAGGAGAAATGACATTCAACCTTTTGAAGCGAGGATCTCCCTCACTCTCCACGCGTTATGTTTTCAGAAACCAATGCTGCCTTTATAAATTCGCATAAGGTACTGACATTCCGAATTTTCAGAGCACATTTTGCGCAAACACGGGAAGACTTCTCCGTATCTTGTAGGATAACTACTCCGACATGCTTTCCAACGAACTCGGCAAGGGGAGTGCTGCTAACTCCCGATTTTTGCGGAATCTTAAACAAATTCTCCGTGGAAACACGGTATCTGCCAGAAGACTTAAAATCAACGCAACAAATACGACACGCACTAGAAATATCTGGCTTTTTAGCTGATGGTTAAACCTTTTTTTTGGTGTCGAAGAGAGCGTGTTCACCGCCTCCATTGGAAAACGATGTTTTGAGTTCACGCGACATTGATGTATCAAATGTCCGTCTCGGTATTTTTCATTTGCCGTGTTTTCTATCAGAGGCGGAGTTTGTTTATTAATAAATTGGGATAGAAGTTAAATTCCTGTCACGCCCCCTGAACGCGAGTCGCAGTGATGTTATTACAGTCCCTCTATTTTTCTCGCTTCCTCCCATACCGTCCCCCGCCCCCTATGTAGGTTTGACACTCTTCTCCAGGTTGACTCGGTACGTTTGAAAATCAAGATGGCCGCCATTAGCAAGCCGCGTACGATCTCGACAATCTCACGGAAAAATAGAGGACTGTGAACAGTCTATAAATACCATGACAGCCTATAGGTTTTAATACATCTTAACCAATAGTTAGCGCTAACAATGCTTCGAACAACTCAGCCCAGGCTGTTAAATATTTTATTAAATGTCAGCAAATAGAAACGTGGTGACTCATCCCCCTGTGTTCTTTGACTAGTTAGAGATCAGGTGACCTCAGCAGCAGTCATCCACATTTACACTCGTTCGCTTCGTTTCTTGCATTCCGATAAAAAAAGCCGCAAACTAACAGAGTCGTAAAACAAAAGCAAAACAAAACTCGTTGATAAGCAATCGGTCTTCGAAAGACATCTATTTACTCAGGGAGTGGTTAAAATTGGGGGACAGGTAATTCAAAGGTATTAGAAGGAAAATTAAATCTGCAACTTTGTCTTTTTAACTAGTAGATTGTTGATACGATGCCATACCCATATCGGCGTGGGGACTCTCTTTCTATTGCAGTTACGACAAGAATTCGCAGTTCTAGTTAAAACTTAAATATCCTTGTTTACAGAAAAAAAAAAGTGGCTCTATGAAGGTTATTCAATGCTACGTAAGGAGATAAGTTCTTCAGTTGCTCAATCTTGGAATTGATTTGATTTCGACTATCAGGTGACATACCATACCACTGATGGGATTGCAAATAAGCTGTTGTTGCAGTGTCGTTCTGTTCTAGCCGACGACTTTGTATTTCTCTATCTTTGCCTTTCTAGGTCAGTTTCACAAAATTTAACTTGCAGTCAGTAAAATTGGATCAAATGGCCAGCCTTTGTAGCTTTGAAACCACCATTTCCCCTGCTTTGCTCTGAAAGCTGTCAAGATTGTCGACGGGAACCTGGTGTGTTTTTTAAAAGGACAACGGAATTATTATGGGTGCGTTCCTTTGGGGTGATCCGAATTCGGATCAATGATCCAAGATCTGTCTAGATCTGTCTGGATCATGGTGCATCACAGGAACCGGCGAATCCACTCTGGTCACGGATTCGCCGGTTCCTTTGATGCACCATGATCCAGACAGATCCAGACAGATCTTGGATCACTGATCCGAACTCGGATCACCCCAAAGGAACGCACCCTATACGTTTGTTTAACAACTTACGACATCCGTGTTTTCAAAGATAACTACAAGTGGCGCCCGGAAGTCGGCACTGTGTGAGGTGAGGGGCAATTAACTGGTAAGTGAGTATCCTCTCAAGTCTGTTTTTTTTAACCGTCCGCCTGTTGTGCTTTTTAACGAAGTAAGCATAGGCAAACAATGTGGTTTATGCGGCGTTCCGTGTGTTTTGGTGGGAAGGACAATCTATTGGAAGTATCTTTTTGCTTTTTGTTTCTTAGGTTCGATTTCTCTAAGACAGATGGGCTTTTGGTGGGTCCCAGCTGTCCATTTGGAAGCTGTCAATAAAAACGAGCACTAATTATGTGTTAAAAGTGCACTCTTAATTTAGTGTGCTTTTAGATTTCGTTAGGAACAGGTCTCTCGCTCAGGTGAGTGGGTATTCGCTTTAAAGCCTCTTTAAAGTTCTCATAGAATGTTGCAGGTTCTCTACGATCACTTAAGTGTGCTTTGACAATTGTTTTACCTGGGAATTTAATGTTGTATTCCATTGGTGTATTGGTATACACCAATCGATTAACCCTTTCACTCCCAATGGGTCTTCCTTTGACAAGTAAAATCGTCTGGCGTTAGACAGAGTAAAATCTTTTAAGTCACTATTTGGAGTGAAAGGGTTAAGGGAGATAGTGTTTTAACCCTTTCACTCCCAGGGGATCTTGCTTGACGAGCAAAATTGTCTGGCGTTAAACAGAGTAAAATCTATAAAGTCACGTTCGGGAGTGATAAGGTTAAGCGTTAAATTGGACCGCTCGGAAGTTTTACAATGTCTACGCAATCCTGATTACGAGAACGACAAAGTGCTCGTAGAATTTTGTAGTTTCTCTTCTCGCTAAGTGAGTTTTCACAGTTGTTCTACCCGGGAATTTAATGCTTCAGCCTATTGATGTACAGTTTGGTACACACCAATCGATTAATCGTTTAATCGGACTGCTCAGTAGTTTCACAATAAAGTGAAGCTTTCGGGTGTGATAGGGTTAAGCGTTTAATTGGACCGCTCGGAAGTTTACTCCGCTGTTTCTGAGAAGACTTATGCAGTTTAGACCCAAATTCAAGAATCCGTATCATTAGTTGGCCAGATCGCAATAACGTCTTGGTCGAGTAGACTGATATATGAATTGTGTCTACGGAGTGCTACTTTCAATGCGATTGGACAATTTGCAGAAGAAGTCACTCGTTTGTCCCCGGTGCCATCCCACAGGGGTGTGGCAGGGTAGCTAAAGAAAGGTTCAGCCAAAACCACCACTTGAAAAAGAAATTTTCGTATGCCTTACACAGTACGTTTTTGTCCCTTATCTCATTTCAGTCATGGCTGCAGCTATCGGGCAATATTCTGACGTTTCCGATGATGTCGATGAAGAGTCTGAGTTGTTTGAAGATGTTGTGAAAGATCTGGAAGGCAAGAGTGCAAAAGTAAGTGAATTTCAGTTAACCCTTTAACCCCTAAGGGGTCTCCCTTTGACGAGTAAAATCGTCTGGCGTTAGACAGAGTAAAATCTTAAAGTCACTCTTAGGGAGTACAAGGGTTAAGTATTATCCACGTAATCTGAACGAGAGATCGATATTCAAAACTTCAGGTGTGGTTTTTTAGACGTGGTTTTTGATGTGTTGTGTTTGACTTGGGGATCGATGTTACTTCTTAGTGAGTGATTTAGAGCATTATTTCATTTATTTACAGTTTTTATTTATTTCAGAAAAAGGCGCGAATTGGACAAAACAAAACTTCTCACTTCGCAATGAAATCGCTGCTAGAGCCTTCGGTGAGTTGAGTGTAAATACTGTTTCAAAATAAAAGGCTTCGGTGTTGAATAGAACATTCTGTTTGAATTAAGTTTCCCCTCATTGCCTCTTTTTCTTTCAGAGTAGAGCAAGACAAATCGGAATAAGTCACATCTCTCGAAGCAGGAATCCTTTCCAGGGAGAGCCTTCGGTGAGTTGAGTGTAAATACTGTTTCAAAATAAAAGGCTTCGGTGTTGAATAGAACATTTTGTTTGAATTAAGTTTCCCCTCATTAACATCGTCCAAAAAGCTTATGCCTTTAAAAGCGCAGGGGGTATCAGTTCTCTGCGCCACCGCTTATTCAAAATGTGAGACTTCAATTTTGCGCGTTTTACTGAAAAATGCTACGTCAGTGGTGAAAGGGAGTCTTTGTACGTCTTCAAATCCAGTCGATCTAAATGCTTGCGCGTGTGAACGTTTAACGCCTTAACTACTTAATCGGAGATGTTGGCTCAAGTGGCTAATTACAAATTAATTGACTCCGTGATTAGTATTCCATGCGTTCAGAAACAAGCCTCAGAAATTTGTCCACCACAAAATCGCCTCAGTCAATCAAATTTTGTTTTAATCAAATACAAGGCGCGTAAGGCGTATCGGGCAATAGAACTGATCCAAGATTGCAGTGTGCAGTAGTATAGTGTTTGGGGGTACGAAATCAATTGATCTCGTTTTCCCCAAACACTATACTACTGCCTTCTGGTCTCGTATTCTGGAATATATAGTTATTTAATTTGATGGAATATATAGTTATTTGATGGAGTATATAGTTATTTAATTTGATGGAATCTATAGTTGTTCAATCTGATGGAACCAAGGTCTGCACACTTCATCTATAGTTTATAAAAATGCGTGACATTCTCGGAAAAATCACCAAGCGTGACATTCTCGGAAAACAGGGAATGAGTCATCGCGTATAGCTATTATTTCTCACGTGGAACCATCCGATGGTTACATAAAAATAAAATATCACATAATATTATAGAATGAGTTGTAGTTCAGTAATCCACAATGAATTAAAGAATATGGGAGAATTGTCATGTTATTTTTGTGATCAGCTATTGGTCAAAGTTGTTAAAAGTGTGAAAGCACCTTGCTGTGATAATCAGAAAATGTTTAACGATGATGGTGAAAATGTTTGTCTAAATTGCGGTTCAGTCCACAGCTATGACTATTGTAAAGAGTACGTCGACTTTCATAATAATATGTATAAAATACGGCGAAAATCTGTATATCATCGGAAGTACCATATTGAAAATGTGATAAATGGTATATGTCGTAAGAATGGACTTCAAATTTCTGTAAAAGATAAAGGCAAAATATTGAAAATATTCCAAGAGATAGACACTGTCCTTCCTTTGGTGAATAAGAATCGTAAAAGGATGATAAGTACGAAATTTATGCTTAAGCAAATATTTTTAATGCTTGATCTTCCATTTGATAAAATAATAGTTACTAGATCAAAAAAGACGCTTGGATTTTATGATCGATATTGGGTTGAGATTCTATTGTTGAGATTTGATAAGATTATTCGTATTATCAAGCAGTGAATTTTTCATCATATTTCAGTAGGTACTTATCAATAATTGGACTATTATCAGTCACATAATCATCGATATTCTTCATTGAGATTTGTATACTTGAAGCATCAAAATCACCACTTCTCAACTTGTCTTTTATTGAATTGAGTAGATGTTGATAGCTTTGATAAGCATATGTGCAATTTTGGATTTTCAAATCTAGGTTTTTATGCTTCATCCACCCTTGTGTCAAAAGTGATGCTGTACTGATGGCTACCAAACTAACACCACCGGTTGCCACGCTTGCAGCAAGACCACCTGTTGCAAATATAATAGACGCTGAATTACCAGCTAATTTCCATTTTTTGAACCGTTTAACCGCCTGTTTATGAGCCCAACACTTTCTGTGATATGTTCGGTAATAGGATTTTAATTCATTTACCTGATCTTCTGTTAATTCATCTGAAATATGATTCCAGTTGAATATATTCTTACGTTTGACTGACATATATATCATTTATATAATAATTCTATTAAAAATACAATACAGTATTCCTGACATCTGGCCGCATAATGGAGAACTTTTACTATTTTTTGTTGCTAGGCAATCAGGATATGCATAACTATATCCACGGCCCAATGAATAATCATTGTAAAATCTTCCATATGCATCATGGAGGATAGCATGAGTCTGTAATACATCAATGTTCTAAGAAGTTTGATAAACGACCGCTTCCGGGACCAATAAGGCCTATGTCTGCGTGAGATTTTATGATATCATCTATAGTAATATATCCTTCGAAATGCTTGTGGTATAAAAATTTGTATGCAAGACAGGATTTTAATATAGAATCATCTAAATTGGGGTAGTCTTTTTTGTAAATCTTGAAAACATAAGATACATATCTCAATAAGTCTTTCATATATCAGTTGTTTAGACAAAAATTTAAAGATCAAAATAATCTTCAATGAAACGATACATATTTCTCAGTTCTTGGTTAGTTAGTGATTTCTGCCAAACAGCAAAAGCATAAAGATCCATTTCACAAAAATTAATTGCAGAACCATCTGTACGAACTTGACAACCAATAAACATTTCTTGTGCACTACCAGTCAATGTTGCTGAAATTGATCCTGTTCCAACTGGTGTCATTGATGAAATACCTCTGAAAAATTCCATATCATGACCATCAACTCGAACAGTAAAAACTTCAATATTTCCCGTCAGATTAGCCAAAGAAGAAACAGCAAGTCTTCCATTTGATGTAGAACCGAAATCAATATAACATGCTCCATTAATCCAAGGCAGATGAACACCAAATCTAATAGCACCCTTACCCCATTGAAATTGTGATTGATATTTTGTTTGTTTTGTGTTTGCAATGATTATAACAGTACAAGTATTTCCACTCTGTCCAGCAACTTTAGAAACATCAAATGAACTGTTCTCCAAGTAGTCATCACTGCCATCAAAACGTATGAAAAACTTTTTCTTGACTGAATCTCTCAGTAACAATGGTTTTTTCGAATTAGAAGTTTGTGTAAAAGTGACATTATTAACAGGATCCAGCCAACTAGAAACTCTATCATCAGCATCAGTTGTCAATACAGATAGAGATGGTATCAAAGCAATTGAAATTCCATCAAGAACAGGTATACCAGGCAGTGAATTTGAAATAACAAAAGTTGCTCTATCTAACTTCAAATCTAGTTGTTTTTTTGTTACACAATCATCATCCGATGTTCCTTCATTAACATTTGTTATTTTATTTCCTCCAATATCAAAATGCCCATCTTGTGTTAATGTAAATCCATCACCTTTGGGGCCAACAGAACCTGAAACACCTTGTGGACCCTGTGGGCCTTGTGGACCAATTAGACCTATATCACCTTTATCACCTTTATTGTCTTGATTTTGTGGAGAATTGAAAACTCCCATATAATATTATTTTAGATTAATTCATAATTACTTCAAGTGTGAATGCTGTATCAAATTCTCCACTATTGGGATGTGAATAATCAATGATTAAATAGCCTCTCGATAATGATTTATTGACGTCAACAGTTGTGATGTTTCTACCCGCAGCACCATGTCTGTATTCAAAAATTGTTGCTGGTAATGGCAAATTTCCAGCACCTTCAGCTTTTGTCTTGAAGTAGAATATTCCGGGTTTTGTTCCTTGTATTACATACATATTCTTAATATGAAAGTTATTGTTGTGAATGACTAAAAAATCAGCGCCATTTATCAATACAGGCTTTAAAACATTCTTATTATGTCCTTTTTTGGCTTTAACAGAGCAATTTAAATATTGTATTTGACCGATTATTCCATTCCCATTCAAATTTAGATCACCTCCTAATTTCGGCCTGTAAAGAGCAAATCCACCCAAATCGAAAGCCGTTTCCATAATTACACCTGTAACGCTTGAACGAAATAGATTCAAACTATTATTATGAATTCTATAGCCATTCAGATTCAAATCACCACCAAGTTTAGCCTCTTTTATTAAATAGCTGTTCATATTAATATTATTTAGCATTGTAAATTCACCATTGTCTCCACCAAACAACCAATTTTCATTTTCTTTCACATCAAAACCATTCAAATCTAAATCAGTTTGTAATTGTATTGTTTCATTCACGATTTTGAAAGGTTCAGAGAAGTCGTAAACACTTGATGGAACGTCTGCAGCTTCGAAATCAATACCATATGCAACACAATGAACTTTGTACTTATTTGGATAAGTTGGGTTAGCATTAATATGAATCGTACAATATAAATATTCAGGTGGTGAACTTGCTGATGGTTTTTCAATCCATAATAAATATCTCGAATGATCTTCATTTCTGTTATCAAATTTTCTCCCTACAGTTTTATGAATTGTAATTCCACCAGTTGCACTGAATGTTACACTACTAAGATTCATTCCTTCATAATCAGGAAATAGCCATTCAAGAATGAAAGTGTATTTTCCATCTTTTATTGTGTACATATTAAATCCAATTCTAGCTCTGTAAATATGATTAGCTTCTTTATTCAAGTCTATATCAATAACCTTTTTTGAAATCAAATGTGGTGAACGAGGTAAATTGACATATCCATTAACTGTCAAGCCATATTCAGTGCTAATTTCATCGATATCATTCATCAAATATTTGAAAGCATTCTTTGGATGAGAAGCAGATGAAATATGACTTTTTTCTAATTGATCTAAATTTACGGCATCGGTTTTATTTGTTCCTTCTTTTAAGTTAATGATTTTATGCCCTCCAAGTTTCATATCCGCTGCCATCGCGTTTGTTCCATTCAATAATAAAGTGTTTGCTCTCATAGCTATTCCAGCTCGATTTAAAACTCTGAAGTTCACTGCATCAGTTTCATTCGAAGGGTCCGCTAAATTCGTCACTCTATTTCCACCCATCGACAAATCGCCATACATTGCAGTCGAACCGTCTCGTCGAAGAAAATACTCGTCAGTATATCTTTTTGTAACCGCATCATCTAAATTTACGGGTGGAGCAAGATCAGTAATGGCATTGTTGTTCATATTTAGATTTTGTTGTGCTGTTGTGTTTAATTTTAGCGAAACCTGATTATCAACATAACCTTTGTTTACAGCATCTTGTGGGTTTGAGGGGTTATCCTGTAGGTTGATGATTTTGTTTAATTTCATGTCAACATTACTACCAAACGCAACATGACCGTTTTCAATTTCATAAGCTGGGTCATGAACAAAGTAAGACAAATTGGTATGATAGCCATAGGCCCCATAAACGATGATATGTGTTTTGGTGTTAGACGCAGGAGCTGTGCTGGAAAGTTCCACCTGTATTGCCGCTTGACCACCACTGGTTTTTTCGATTCGGAAAAGCTTCTTCATATAACCATCAACGTGTGGAGTTTGGGGAAAAGGTTTTTGAAACGGCTGTCCCGCATCTCGTATATTTACAGTTGGAAGGGTTAAATCGACTGTTGCACTTCTTGGGTCTGATGGTGAGTAAAACTCAACAACAAATGTATACTGTCCATTTCTTAAAGATGTCACATTAAAACGAATTTTGGATGTAAAGTTGCCACTTCGTTTAATGAAAAAAGACAATGACGACTTGTTTATGTGGTATGGTGATCTGTCAAAATTCTCAATTTGAAGGTTTTCCACACCACTGACTGCAGAAGACTTGGATATGTCTTTTAACAGAAAAGCGAATGGGTTGCGTTGAGCACCAGATGCTGAAAGAACAAGGTCATCAACATACTTTTTGTTGGCAGAATCTTTATCAGAGTTTGGAGATCCAACATTTGTTATTTTATTGTCACCCATGACAAGATCACCGGTCATTGCAACACTTCCATCTTTTTTAAGAAATGGTGAAACATCAATGCCAGTAATTCCAGCAATTTCAGTATCAACATACCCCTTTGTGGCTGAATCATTGTTTGCTGTTGGCGCTGCTACATTAGTCAATTTGTTACCTCCAAGATTCAAATCAGAAGTCATTGCAACGCTTCCATCTTTTTTCACAAAGTTATTATTGAGATATGTTTTATCCGCTTTACCTATTACACCATCATCAACGTATTTTCTAGTTGCGCAGTCTTGTGGAAGTATAGGGCGTCCAACATTGACTATTCTATGAAAACTCATTTTAACCTCATTATTAAATACAATTCTTCCTTCTTCTATTTCAAAAGCTGGGTCGTGAATATGTGATAAAATGATATTAGAAAATCCATAAACACCATAAACTATGACATGATGTTTGGCATTATTTTGTAAATATGGTGAAATCAACAATAACTCCATTGATGTGGAACCATGACTTGTTTTTTCAATGAAGAATATTCTCTTGAGATAACCATCAACAAGATGAGTTTTTGGAAAGGCTCTTTTTATCGAATCTTTTCTTTCAATTAAATTTGATGACAAAACATCATCATCAACTGTTGCATTGTTAGGATTACCATCAGTATAAAACTCAACAACTAAAGTGTACTTTGAAACTTCCAATTGTGACAAATCAAAACGAAGAACAGTTGTAGACCAGCAGAAGGAATAACAAAAGACAAGGCTTTTTTATTGAAATTGTATGGGCTTTTATCATAGTCTTCTAATCGCAGATTATTCGCATTTCTAAGAATAGTTGTTTTTGATATATCTTCAAGAAGAAATTTAAATGGATTAACACGTGTTCCTTCAATTGATAAAACAGCATCGTTGACGTATCTCATATTGGTGGCATCTTTGTCAGAAGTTGGGTCTGCTACATTACTAATTTTTTTGTTTTCAATGTCATAATTACCATCTTGTGTTAATTTGAATCCATCACCTTTGGGACCAACGGCTCCAGTAGCTCCTTGTGGACCAATTGCACCTGTATTACCTTTTGGACCTTTATCACCTTTTTCACCTTTGGGACCAATTGGACCAGCCGGGCCTCTTTCACCAGTTTTTGTTTCATCTTGATCTAGTGGAGAATTAAAAACTCCCATTATATCATCTTGTTAGATTAATCTTCTTCATCACTGCTTTCATCTTCCAAGAATTCAGGTGGTATGGTTTCATAGATGACAGGTAGTCTCTTATTGTTTTTCAATACTTTTTGTGTCCTCCTGTATACTTCCATTTTGATTTTTTCAGCGATTTCAAATGGTGTTTCAACAGCAGCGTCAGGTTTGATCAATTTTTCGATTCTTTCTGTTCTGGGATTCTCCTGTTTTTCTGGATTTTGAAAATTATTGATTGCCATATAATATTAGATTAGATTAAACAGCACCATAAAAATTCCTCTTGATTGTTTTCATTGGCTTGTCAACATAACAGAAGGAATAAGGTTTCTTGGTGGCTTCAATGTATTTCTTCTTGTCTATTCCAAGTTCTTGTGCAATCAAGTTCCTTTCTCTTGAGGATGGGAAATCATAAAGGCAGAAGTGACTGCAATTGAGTCTTATTGATTTTGGGCATCCATAGAATGACTGTGTGAGATATATGACTGAACAGTTCTTGTGTCTTCCCTGAATGAAATAGCTGATTATCTGATCTTGTTTCTTGTCAGTGACAAAATCATCAAAAACAACCAATCGCTGCAAATCTGTGTCTTTTATTTGTTCAACTGGCAATATCTCTTCTTGACTGCAAACCAAGGCAGGATATCCAATGTGACTGCTTATTTCATCCATTACTTTCCGCAGATATTTGTACTTGTCTTGATCCAAATTTTTTGCATAAAGATGTATCTGATCATAATAAACCAATGGTTCCATAATCAGATGCATGAACAATGTTGTCTTTCCAGATCCAGAATTACCAGCCAGCAGCATCCTGAAAGTGTCTTTTGGCATATACGGATACAACTGTCTGAATGAATTATTTGAATTCTGAATATCATAATTAGGGATTTCCATATGTAAATAGTTTAGATTAGTCTAACACAATTGTATATGGATATAGAACGAATGAAAAGGCTTCTAAAAAGTGGAATTGAAGCCGGAAATAAAACTAGAGAAGTTCGTGATGTTATCAAGACTTATGAATACAGAAAACAGGATGCTTATGATACAACATCAGAATTACTGAAACCCTCTATTGATGTCCAGAAGAGTGTGAAAGAAAGTGTTGACAAAAAACAGGATGAAGTCATTAAACAGTTGAAAAAAAATCAACAGGCTTTAACACAAGGACTTGATGATGTTATTGAAGCTAATCGCAGAGCAATTGTATTTAGTCAGGAACTTCCTTTAGCAGTTGAAGGACCTGAAGAAGAGGTTTTGACACACAACATATTAGCGATCGATAACAATTTCGATAGAGATGATAGAATCATATTAAGAAATCACAATCTTTTGAAACCATCCGAATTAACTCAAGTATCCCCACAAAAACTTCTTGAAGAAAGGGAGAAAGCTGCAGAAAAAGCCAAGGATATGGGAAGAAGAAAAAAAAATCATTCACTCCAGAAGAAAATGAATCTCATAAAAGAGAAATACAAACTTTGAAGAAATATAGAGATACGATTTCAGATGTATTAGCTTCTTACAAATACAAAACAGGGAAAGGAATGGGTTCAAGGGATGTATTTTTGGGTGACATGCTTTCACGTTTACAGTTGCTTGGTGGATCTATTTCAGCCGGCAACAACAGCAAAAATGTTCAAAATGAATTCACAAAAATATTGCATACATTGAACAGACTGGGAATCCTGAAAACCGGTGAGCTAAATAAAATAATGATGAAATATCTAATGTAAAAGTATATGACAGAAATTTCATTACGATTCAACAGTAAAAACAGAGACAAAATTGGTGTCAGCAAGAGTCATGATTTTGAAAAAAGATTCAATACACCTCTTAAATTAACGAATGATTTAAAATATGAAATGGCTGTGAATGTCATCAATATGACATACAGTTGGTACAATATCAGAGATATTTTTGGGAATAATCAAATGAAATACAGCTATGACAAAGGTGTAAACTGGGAAACAATAACATTCGTTAACGGGATGTATTCATACGACGATATCAATAGTTACATTCATGAGTATATGAGAAAAAATAACCATGTACTGAATCCATCTGAAACAGACAAATCAAAATTCCTGTATGGTATTAACATGTATTTCGTTTTGTCAACATATCGCATTTTGATTGAACTCAATGAAAATTATCGTGTGGATCTGAGGAATCTTGATTTCAGAAAACTTATCGGTTTCGATTCAAAATTAGTTCCAGCCACAGAATATGGAACAAATCTACCTGATATTACAAGAGGAGTAGATGAAATTTATATCAATTGTGATTTGGTGACAGATAGCATTGTTGATGGAAATAGCACAAATACAATCGCTGTTATTCCTGTCACAGATCTCGTTAGAAGTTTACCTTTCACTTACAAACCTCGTTTTCTTTCATGGAATCCTGTCTCAACACATACAATCAGCTCAATACGCTTTTATGTCACAGACTCTTCTAGAGCTCCAGTCGATTTAAATGGGATAGATTGGTATATTGAGTTATTCTTGAGAGGTGTGGAATTATAAAACCTAATAGTATATGAAACGGTTCGAGTTTAAAAAATATGAACAACATGGTGAAGGTATTGTGACTGATATGATCAAAACAGCTGGAAAAAAAGCAGCCACAACAATTGGTGAACATGCTGGCAAAAAAGCTGGTGACAAAATCATAGAACTTTTGAAAAAGAGAAAAAGTGGAAACAAGAGTGGAACTGAGAGTGTGAGCCAGACTGGTGGTTTAATCAAAAGAAAGAGAGGTCGACCACGTAAAATAAAATAACTTTTATCTAACACAATAATATATGTCAAACTATCGTGACTCAAAATATATCGAAAGATATGAAGATGTAGTGTTCGAACTAGAGACAGCACTTAATACTGTAGTAGCAAACAATGCTCATCAGAGGAAAACAGGTTACCGTTTCGTTGTTGATAACAGTGGAGAGACTACACCATTTGATTGGTATAATGCCCGTTTCAATGTCGATTTCATTGTGAAAAAGCTTGCAAATGGAGGCCACCTTGCTGCTGACGATCAAATGGTATTGTCAATTCAATTCACGCTCTTATTAACACCATTAATGTGAAAATGAATGGTATTGATGTTTATGAGTGCAGAAATACCAACCAAGCCACAAATATAAAGTCATTGCTTGAGTATTCACAGGGTTATGCTGTAAGTCAGGGAACCAATGAGTTGTTCTATCTTGACACAAATAGGAATGCTGATGATAGAGCGGCTGAGGCGGCTACTTATAATGCAGGTTTCGCAGCTCGCAAAGCACTGTTGGATGGTGCAGCTGGTAAAGTAAATGCAGAGCTTGCATTGAACATATACGGTTTTTTCAAGAGCTTTTGGGATGAACTTATGCCTAACTCTAAAATGGAGGTCAACTTGACACTTGAGAGTGATGCCAATATTGATTTGGCAAGCTGCCGATGCATGTCGTGTGGTACTAACTTTCCAGCTAATTGTTCCTCGTATTATTTTTAATTCTACGGGAAAGTCCTTATACATGAGCAAGTATCTTGACAACAGAAAGTGGACTTACATGAGAGAAATGGTTGAGAGAGGCAATTCAACAAGACAGCAGACTGCCAATTTCCGTATTTCCACAGGAATAAACAAACCCAGGCATGTCTTTGTATTCATCATCAATGATGCAAGTGATGCATCTCAGACAGCCAATAAATTTCTCTATAACACATTCTCAGTTGCAAATAACCGAACTTTGACTGATTGTTATCTTGAAGTTGGCAATGGAAATGATTATCCAGAGGTTCATTATAAACCATCAACAGAACCAACAAGAGTATTTAGAGATGTTTTGAAATATGTTCAAGCTGTGAATGATTTCAGTGAAAGTACCCTTCTCACAAGAGGAAACTTCGGTACAATATTCCCTTTCATTTACTTTGATCTGACAAAACAGAAGCAGGACATAAAAGATGGAATGACAAAACTGACTTTCAAATACACTTTGAGTGATGGAAGAAATGCTGATTACAGTGTGTATGCATTGGTCCTCTATGAGCAGGATATTGAGATGAGAAAGACTGATGGAAAATTAATTCTGAGATCAATGTAAATTAAATAATTAAATAAATTAAATAAATAAATAAATTAAATAAATAAATTGAATAATTAAATTAAATTGTATTAAATGCAATTTAGTATAAACATATATTATATGACTACTTATCATCCTCATGGAGTAAGACTTTCAGGAAGTCAGAAGGAAAGGCTTGCAAAAGCTATACAAACAAATTCACCGGTAACATTGAGACTTGCACATGGAGATCTCACTGGAGGTGATCAAATGATGTTGACAAAAACACAGATAAAAAAATTAGCCAAAGCACAGAGAAATGGAACAGGTGCTGATGTAAAGATATCCAAAGCACAGATCAGAAAATCAGTCCAAGAAGGAGGCTCTCTTTGGTCCAGTCTTTTTTCACTTGGAACAAGACTATTACCTTATGCAGGTAAAGCAGTAGCTAAGCAGCTCCAGCATTGGCTACAGGTGCTCTTTCTTCATTAGCAAGTCTCGGTGTTGATAAACTATTTGGAAGAAACAAAAAGGAGGATTTCTTATTCCTAATGCCAATTTATCCCAATTATTGAATGTAGGAAATTTATTGAATACGAGACAGATGGCTGATGTTATCCAAAAAATGCAGTATGGTGGAGACGTTGTTATAAAACCAACAAAAGCGCAGACTGGAAAGGGTATTGGAACAATACTCGCCAGCATTGGAATTCCTTTGGCTATAGAAGCAATCAGAAAATTAACTGGAAAAGGTTTGCATGTTGAAAGCAGCCGTCCAAGACGGTCATTACCAGTTCATGTTCCAGATTCCATTGCAAAAAATAAAAGTGGTGGGAAACATGCTATGATTCCATGGCAATCCCCTCCTGTTTTTGGTACATGGGATAACCCAATAGGCATGGGAATGAAAAAAAAAAGAAAAACCAAAGGAAAAGGACTTCTACTGGGCAAAAACAGTCCATTCAATTCAATCCCCATACTAGGAACCATTTTGTAAATAAACCCTTATCCAACTTTGATTTAATCAATTGGGTTAAACAACTTGGAATAAAACATTTTAGAGGAGTATTTTCAAGAGACAATATGCCGAGACAAATAAAAAAGAATGAATGTGGGATAGTCAATCTTGATTCCAAAATTGGACCTGGTACTCATTGGGTTTGTTATAGGAATTTCAAAAATGATAGATACTGTGAATACTTTGACTCATTTGGTTTAATGATGCCAACAGAAGTACAGAAATACATGGCTACAAGTGGAAAACAACTTGAATACTCTGGTGATGAGATACAAGAAAGGGAATCAGTATTATGTGGATATTGGTGTTTGTACTATCTTCTTGAGAGACAAAAAGGCAGATCCATTCTTAATACAATACATAATGCTGAATTTGATCCAACAGACACAAGAGTCAATCACAGATTCATCATAGACTACTTCAAAAATATCTAACTTAATGGTATAATGGTAAAATCATATTGTGTTAAACAGAAGAAAGTCACTGAATGTGTACCAGGAAGTGAAAGATATCAAAAGACAAAAAATGGTCGAACTGTGATGAAATGTACTTGTGCTGAATGTGGAATCACAAAGACTAAATTTGTCAGAAATCGGGGAAACTAATTAGCCCGTCTGAAGGGGCGGGCATACTAGATTCGGCCGCAGATACGGCACTAACAGGATTCTTGGAACATGGAGTCCCTTATTTAGCAAAGAAAGGTGTAGAACTGGGAAGATATTATGCTTCTGAAGCAATGAGAAATCCAAAGCTGCAAAAGAAATTAATTGACAAAGGACTTTCCCTCGCAAAGCCTGCAATCACAAAGGTTGGGACCGAAGCTTTAAATCAACTGTCAACAAAAGTGAGACCAAACATTCGTTATAAAACAGATATCAAGGGATTGGATTATGGCAAAGTATTGACATTCATAAGGTTATTGGCAAGCTTCCTAAACCAAAAAGTGGATGGACACCCGGAAAGTATAAATACATGGGACCTTATAATCCCCTCGATAAACAGTTAGAGTATGATAAAACCACAGGTGAGGTCACAAAATGGAATGTCCTGCCTTACAATAAAGTAGATGAAATAGCAGCTTACCATGATATTTGTTATGATATGGGAAAAAATAAAGGTGATTGTGATAGAACAATGGTCGAGTCACTAGATCAAATACCATATGGTCAGATGCCAAAATGGGGTCAAACAGCTAGATTCTTAATCGACAAAAAACAGAAACTTGGTCTCGGTGTTTCAAAAAACGGAAAAAGCCGTCGAGTGAAGAAAACTGGCAAGAAAAACTAGCTGATGAATTACATGCACCCATAAAACGAAAATTCACTCGGCGGCGTGTGATTGTAAATAAAATTGATGAAATATGGGCAAGTGATCTAGTTGAAATGCAACAGTTCAGTAAATGGAATAAAGGTTATCGATATCTTCTTATGGTTATTGATGTCTTCAGCAAATATGGTTGGATTGTCCCATTGAAGGATAAGAAAGGTGAATCTGTCACTGAAGCATTCAAATCAATATTCAAGGAAGGTAGAAAACCACAGTATTTATGGTCGACAAGGGAAAAGAGTTTTACAACAAACACTTGAAGGACTTGCTAGAGAAACATAGTGTACAGATGTACTCAACTGAGAATGAAGAGAAATCATCAGTAGTTGAAAGATGGAATAGGACAATTAAATCCAAAATGTGGAAGCAGTTCACTGTTCAAGGTAATACACAGTATTTAGACATGTTACCAAAATTAGTGAAACAGTATAATAATACCAAACATTCAAGCACAAAGATGACACCCGTTGAAGCATCTGATAAGAGGAATGAAGGAACTGTTTACTTCAATTTGTATGGTGATATGGAGCCATTAAAACAGAAACCAAAATTTAAAATAGGTGATAAGGTCCGAATATCCAAGTATAAAAGAAAGACTTTTGATAAAGTATACACACCAAATTGGACTGAAGAAGTATTTACAGTTGATAAGATCCAATACACTAATCCAATCACTTACAAACTAAAAGATCTTAGAGGAGAAGATATTGAAGGGAGTTTTTATGAACCTGAATTATTGAAAGCCAGACAGGATGTATTCCGTATTGATAAAGTCATTCGCAGAGATTACAAGAAGAAACAAGCTTTGGTGAAGTGGAAGGGTTACAGTGAGGAATTTAACAGTTGGATACCGTTCAAGGATTTAAAAGACATATTATAAAGAGAAAATTATGTAACATATATGTGAGTAGACCCTACAGCATATCGTTATTTGCTATTATGTAGCCAAGAATATTATTATTCCTGACTATATTTAAACACAGGTCGAAAATGAATTAAAAAAATAAATTACTATAATATACAAATGCAAAAATATTCCTACAATAATAAAGAATTGGATGTATCAATAGATTGTTATCTTGATGACAACAATGAGATTTGGTTCAGAGGTAGAGACATAGCTTCTATTCTTGACTATAAAAATCCACAAAAAGCAATCAAGGATCATGTTTTATCTGATGATAGAATCTTAAGAGACCACAAAATCAGCATAAATTCACGATGTAACAAAACGTTACCTCGTGCTGAGGCCACTGATTCACGATGTAACAAAACGGTCCCTCGTGCTGAGGCCACTGATTCACGATGTAACAAAACGTTACCTCGTGCTGAGATCATTGAAAAAACTTTCAAATGTTTTTTTATAAATGAATCAGGATTTTATTCACTAATACTGTCCTCTAAAAAACAGGAAGCAGCAAAATTTAAACATTGGGTTACATCTAAAGTGTTGCCATCAATCAGAAAACAGGGGTATTACAATCAGTTCAATGACAGAAGCAATAATATGCTGATGATTGAAAGTGAAGATGATCTGCACTACAAGATTGTGTCATTCATCAGAAAGAAATATGAAGACGCATTAATGGTGGCGGGATTAGGTGAAAATCAAATAAGCCCGAACATTAGAATCAGAAGTTATAAGAAAGGATATATGGCTGGACAATGTGATTTAATGCTGATGAATCCCACAAGAAAATACAATGCTCTTTGTCTTGAATTTAAAAGCCCAACAGGTGTGTATAAAGTGTCAGACAAACAGTCTGATATGAAGCTAATGTATGAGAAAAACAAATGCAAATACCTCATGAGCAATAGTTTCGAAGACTTGATTCATGAAATAACTAAACACTTAGAAGAAAGCAAATTATACTTATCAAGAAGGAAAGATTTAAAAGAAAATTAAATTGATATAAAAATAAAAATATATAGATTATATATGGAGAATCAAAATGTCAAGAGAGGTCGGGGAAGGCCTAGAGTTCTCAGTGATGAGGAAAGAAAAAAACACAAGACTACCTATATGCTAAATAAAGAATGGTACTGTAACATATGTAAGACAGGACGTAACTACACAATGGCAGGGAAATCTTGTCATATTAAAACAAAAAAACATCAAAAAAATATTCTTCAATAATTACAATTCAAAAGGATCCAGTAATTGGATCAATTGAATTCTCAACCATATTTAAACGCAGACGGAAATGTTTTAAAGAAATAATAACTATAGATATATTATAAATGGAAAAAATTATCGAAACTAGTAGTAATATGGACAAGAAAAGTCTCAAAAAAATTGAGCAAATCCAAGCTAATCGAATTGCTGTTGAAGCAGCAGAAAAAGCCTAAAGTTATTATAGTTGATGACACAAAACCTGTACCTAAACCAATAACAAGACCAATTCCCGCCCCAAGGACGAAAAGACCAACTGTGAAAGAATTGGTTGATTATTTTGAGAGGAAAAGATTACCAGCTCCACCTGCTGAATGGTTGGAAGAAATAGAGCAATTGAAAAAGAGACCTGTTCCAGCACCCAGAACTAAAAAGCCTGTGCCGGTTCCAACACCCAGAACAAAAATAGAGCAAACAGAGAAAGCTCTGAAAGGTTTCACTAAGTCTTTTGAAATCAGTATAAAAAATAACAAAGACCCGCTTGCGCAACTGCAAAACACAAGAAAGGCTGTTGCATATAATATTATAAAATTGTTGAATGAAATTAAAGGTCTCAAATTTGTTGAAACACTCAAGGTAACATTTGCAAAAATGACTGACGGAGAAATAGAATACAAAACCGCATATTTCAACAGTGTAGCTCAAACAATTGTGAATAATCTGGAAGTAACTGAATCACTACAGTTGTCAAAAGACCAAATAATGAATAAGATTGCAGTTTGGGTATCTGAAGGTTCAGGTTGGACAATTGAATCTGTTGACAGCCATTACCTCAATGTTGTGAAATATGCGCCAATGAAGGGCTCCTCATACATTAAACTACCGAATGAACTCAGAAACAGTGCGAAGGGTTTGATTAATATTAAAAATGAAGATAATGAATGTTTCCGATGGTGCTACATCAGACACCTGAACCCACAAGAGAAATACCCACAGAGGGTTAAAAAGTTGACAAAAAATACATTGAAAAATTGGATTATACAGGGATTGAATTCCCAGTTGCAACCAAGCATTACAACAAGATAGAGAAACAAAATGAGATCAACATCAATGTTTTTGGTTATGAGAATAGACAGCCATATCCAATTTTTGTTTCAAAAGAGAAATATGAAGACTGCTTGAATCTGCTTCTAATAACTGAAAATGAAAACAAGCATTATGTGCTAATCAAAGATTTCAATAAGTTCATGTACAATCAAACAAAGCACAAAGAAAGAAAACACTTTTGTATGCATTGCTTACAGTGTTTCAGCTCTGAAAGGGTTCTGAATGATCACAAGGGCAACTGCATGCAAGTAAATGGCACACAGGCAATAAAAATGCCAAACAAAGATAATAACATACTGAAATTCAACAACTTTCATAAACAACAGCAGGTACCATTTGTGATCTATGCTGATTTTGAGGCCATCACTGAAAAAATACACGGTTGCCAACCCAACAGTGATAAATCATATACAGAGGCTTATCAGAAGCATACTGACTGTGGCTACGGCTATAAAGTGGTTTGTTGTTATGATGATAAATACAGCAAACCAGCAGTAATATACAGGGGTGAAAAGGCTGTGTACAAATTCATGAAAGCTATGCTGGAGGAGGTCAAATATTGCAAGAATGTTGTGAAAAAAATTTTTAACAAACCATTGAAAATGACTAAAGATGATGAAGAGAAATTCCGAAAAGCCAAAGCTTGTCACATTTGTGATAAAAAATACACTGACAAAGATATCCGAGTTCGAGATCATTGTCACATCACTGGTAAATACAGAGGTTCTGCTCACCAAGATTGTAATCTGAAACTCAGAGTGAACCCAGAAGAAATAAAAATACCTGTTATATTCCACAATCTGAGAGGCTATGATAGTCATTTTATTATGCAGGAGATTGGAGCCATTGTTAAGAAGCACACTTACAAAAACAAGAAAGGTGAAGACTGTCAAATGAACATCAATGCTATCCCAAATAACATGGAGAAGTATATGGCTTTCATGCTTGGCAACCACTTGACCTTCATTGATAGTTTCTAGGATGTATGCTGATGACACCCACATCACTTATGCGGGCGTTGATGTGAATTCAATACAGTCAAATCTGAATCACGATTTATATAACCTAAACAAATGGCTTATTTCCAATAAACTTACTTTGAACACTGCCAAAACTGAATTTATGCTAATTGGCTCCAGACAAAAATTGAGTACTTTGTCGAACCCACTTGAGCTCTCGATAGATAATGTTCCGATAGAACATGTTTCCTCTGTCAAATCGCTTGGAATATTTATTGACGAAAATCTACGGTGGCAAACACACATTGATAAGTTATCTAAAAAGGTAGCTTCTGGGATAGGAGCAATAAAACGAATTAGGCCTTTTGTCCCTCCACCTACTCTTCATTATATATACAACGCACTAATTCAATCTCACTTCGATTATTGCAATCTTGTCTGGGGTAATTGTGGTAAGACGTTATTTGACAGGCTACAGAAGCTTCAGAACCGTGCCGCTCGCGTTTTAACCTTTTCTAGCTATGATGCTGACGCTAACCGCTTAATTGGACAACTCGATTGGAAAGACTTGAGCTCTCAATTTCAAATACAGAAAGCCTTAATGGTATACAAGTGTTTAAATGGTCTTGTTCCTGAATATTTATCCTCTAAATTTGTTAAACGAAATGAAACGCGTTACTCCCTGAGGGACTCTGTTAACAAACTATTTGTCCCGTTTCCGCGAACTAATTTCATGAAAAACAGCTTTAGTTATAGCGGAGCAGTTCTCTGGAACAGCCTACCCTGTGATGTGAGAGAAGCTAAATCTCTGAGTCAATTTAAACGATTAGTTAATCTTCATTTTTAATCTTAGAGTATACACGGCATTCATGAAAAACAGGTTTTAGATAGATTAGACGTAGTTAGTTTTTTGCATTTTGTTTAGGATAGTTAGGTTATTTCAAATTTTTATACCCCTGATGGATTTTACCGTGTTTAAATAAAGAACTATTCTATTCTTCTATTCTATTCTTTCCAGTTCATGAGCTCCAGTTTGGAAAAACTTGTAGGCAATCTACCAAAAGAAGTCTTAAAATTCACCTCACAAGAGTTCAAGGGAAATGATCTTAATCTGATGGCACAGAAAGGTGTTTATCCTTACGACTACATGGACAGTTTCGATCAATTCAATCAGAAGCTGCCCTCAAAAGATGAATTCTATAGCATACTGAGTGATACGCATATATCAGATGAAGACTACACACATGCTCAGACAGTGTGGGAAACATTCTCTTTGAAAAACATGGGTGATTATCATGACCTGTACCTTAAAACAGATATACTCCTACTGGCTGATGTATTTGAAAACTTCAGAAAAACATGCCTTGAGTACTATAAACTGGACCCGTGTCACTATTTCACATCTCCCGGTTTATCTTGGGACGCCATGCTGAAAATGACTGACATAAAATTAGAATTGATGACAGACATTGATATGTTCCAGTTCATTGAAAAGGGTATGCGTGGAGGAATCAGCTATATAGCCAACCGTTACGGTAAAGCAAATAATAAATACATGAAAGAGTATGACGAGAAGGCGCCCTCGAAGTACATCGTGTATCTTGATGCTAATAATTTGTATGGTTGGGCTATGAGTCAATATTTACCAAAAGGCGGATTCAGATGGATGACACAAAAACAGATTAATAATTTAGACCTGGCTGTCTATAAAGAAGATAGTGCAAAGGGTCTGATACTTGAAGTTGACCTCAAATACCCCCAAGAGTTACATGATCTACATAATGACTACCCACTTGGGCCGGAAAGGATTAAAGTGACTGGGGACATGCTATCAGATTATTGTAAAAACATAGCAAAGAAATACAATATATCAACTGGTCTGGTACATAAACTAATACCAACATTAAGCAACAAAGAAAAATACGTGCTCCATTATAGGAACCTCCAATTATATACTGATCTCGGTTTGAAAATAACTAAAATCCATCGAGTGTTAGAATTCAATCAGTCCGCGTGGCTTAGGCAATATATTGATTTCAATACTGAAAAACGTAAGAATGCTAAAAATGCCTTTGAGAAAGACTTTTTCAAGCTGATGAATAACAGTGTATTTGGCAAAACGATGGAAAACCTCAGAAAGCGAGTAGACGTCAGATTGGTGACTGATGAGGAGAAGCTATTGAAAATGGCTGCTAAACCCACTTATGTTAGCAGTAAAATCTTCGATGAAAATCTAGTAGCTGTTCATAAGATAAAAGAAACACTTACTTTAAACCGGCCAGCATACGTGGGGATGTGTATTCTAGACCTTAGCAAGACACTGATGTACGATTTCCATTACAACTACATCAAAGAGAAATATGGAGATGAAGCAAAATTATTATTCACAGACACAGACTCACTGACCTATGAAATTGGAACCCATGACATCTATAGAAATTTCTGGAAGGATAAAAATAAATTCGATAACAGTGACTATCCTGAAAGCTCGCCATTCTCCGATAAGACCAATAAAAAAGTAATTGGTAAGATGAAAGATGAGGCTGCTGGAGTCCCAATATGTGAATTCGTAGGACTGAGATCGAAGATGTATAGCTATGTTAAAGATGATCAGAAAGGAGGGAAGACAGCAAAAGGTATTAGTAAGAATATTATTAAGAATAACATCAAACATGAAAATTATAAAGAGACACTATTTGATAATAAACAGATGCATCATAGAATGAAAACAAATAGAAGTCAGAACCATCAACTTGGAAGTTATGAGATAAATAAAGTATCACTCAGCTGCTTTGACGACAAGCGGTATATTCATGATAATGGCGTGACAAGCTTTGCCTATGGACATTCTGAAATCTAGCTGTTGACGTCACGCCATATGATTTTTGTGAGTTTTAAAATACTGCCCTCTTTGGGGGGTTTCCCTTTCGAATGAGTCATCAAACTACGTCAGATTTTTCGCTTTTTACACATGCGTATTATTTTTTATCTTTGTAAATTTCATTTATGTACCACAAGCATAAAAATGAAAATACAAACGAAAATATAAGGGTTGTTTCACACAGATAAAGAGTGGCTTGTATGCAGAGTATCTAACGATTGGAAAAAGCGGGGGCCTTTCGTTAGCGAAATGTATACAAGCCACCCCGTGGAATAACGAAAAACCCCCGCCGTTATTCCATGGGTTGAAAAAATAAAAAAAAAATAAAAAAATGAAAAATAAAAAAAATGAAAAATAAAAAATGAAAAATAAAAAATCACCCTTAGATGGTGTCGGATTGTTGGGTAGAGCTATAGTGAAGCTTAGGCTTTGACAGAAGTGCCGGTTCAATCTCAAGCCGGAGGGTGAAAAAAAACATTGAAACAAATACTTGGCCCCAAGAGGGTCTGATAGGGCCAGAGCTCTGGTGGTGAGGTGGTGGGAATTCAAAAAAAAACAAAACAAAAAAAACCTCTCATGAGGGACGGGTGGTGAAAATTAAGTCCCTCATGAGAGGTTCTGGTGGCCACCAGTTTTGCTATTTTTTTTCTGCAGCTATAGGCGATGACTCATTCCCTGTTTTCCGAGAATGTCACGCTTGGTGATTTTTCCGAGAATGTCACGCATTTTTATAAACTATAGATGAAGTGTGCAGACCTTGGTTCCATCAGATTGAACAACTATAGATTCCATCAAATTAAATAACTATATATTCCATCAAATAACTATATATTCCATCAAATTAAATAACTATATATTCCAGAATACGAGACCAGAAGGCAGTAGTATAGTGTTTGGGGAAAACGAGATCAATTGATTTCGTACCCCCAAACACTATACTACTGTGTGCCGTTCTCAGAAATCAAAAGAACAAGTTCTAGGTACAGCTTCAGTTAGTTAATAGCGAATAAAGCTCTCTTCGACGACAGATGGTGGCGAAGAGACGTGCGTTCACTGCGAATTTCTCCGAAATGTTCAAGCGCGGCTTCCTGGAATCTACTTGCAAAAATGAATTTTTACCGAGCTTTATCTTTAATTGACCGATTCGCTGTATTCCAAGCAACTTTAGTGAAATTTGCGAAAAACCTGCTCAGTTCGAGTCAATAACAGAAATTGTGCTTCAAAATGACTCGCAATTCGCTTACTTCCCCTTTGCGTGGATTTACTCGAGGCGAAATCTTCATGCAGGCATAAACACAGGTTTATACGAATTTTTTATTTAGGAAAACTTATGATACTGTCTGTTTTTCTGTCACGGAAATGCTCGCCGTGACCCAATGTTGTTGTTAATGAGTTATTAGAGAAGAGATAGCGTCACTTTTCTAGCAACCTTTCTGATTTATGATCCTTGATCGATATTACTTACAATAATAAGATGTGTTGTGTTCATCCTGTTTCTCCAAAGAAAGTAATCCTTAAGGCTTATAGTTCTTACTGTTTTTAAAAAGACATATTAGAGTCACTGTTCGGCAATCAATTGTTGGATGACTTCATCGATAATATTTCAGTACAATGATTATGCATTGTTTTGATTCTGTTACTCTAACATATGTTCTCACTGTAAACGTTAGAACTACAAATCAATATACCCAATAATTATTGTTCTAAAAATAAGTCTCGCTGTTTGCTGTTCAACAATCAGTGTACCTAAGCAGTCATTCATGTGCTATCACTGACTGACAATGACACTTCAGTGTTTCTGCCATTGTTGTACTGCAGAAATATTCTTGTTCTACATGAAATTTACAGAACTGATATTTACAGCACATAACTTCTGAAAACTTAGAGTAGGGGGGGATGCTTTAGTGAAAACTATTTACAGTTTATTTATTTATTTGTTATTTTATTTATTTATTTATTTATTTTCAGACAAAGGCACGGATCGGTCAAAACGAAACATTTGACCTCCCAATGAAATCGCTGCTGGATGATCCAGTAAGTTGAAGCTAGCAAAACTACTGCTCGAATTTCAAACGACGTCAAAACTCATGAAATGTTTTACGTGCATCTATAACTTGAAACTTAAATAGTTGAGTGAGGCAGAGTGACCATTTATGGAACTTTGAGCTTGTAGCAGTAAAATCTCAGTGCCGGTTTAAGGACATATTATTTCTTAAAAGATCTGTGCAAAATAGTTGATTGAGTGACGAAATTTCACTTCCAGTATGTTAGAATTCTCACCCTTTTTTTTCATGAATTTTCACTTCATTATGGCAAGCCGTTGCTGCCAAAAGCCTATCGAGTTGTAAATCCTGGTCCAAATGTCTTTCAATATCATCGAGTTAGAAAAGTTACATGGTCAGTTTTGGAATTGCATGGTCGAGTTCTGGAGAACCATGGTTGAGTTGCATTTTGGAAGTTTGAGTTCTCGCTAGCGAGTTTTTATATTCTCGCTAGCGAGTTTTCAATTTCTCGCTAGCGAGTTTTTAAATTCTCGCTAGCGAGTTTTCAATTTCTCGCTAGCGAGTTTTCAATTTCTCGTTAGCGAGTTTTTAATTTCTCGCTAGCGAGTTTTCAATTTCTCGCTAGCGAGTTTTGAATTTCTCGCTAGCGAGTTTTCAATTTCTCGCTAGCGAGTTTTTAAATTCTCGCTAGCGAGTTTTTAATTTCTCGCTAGCGAGTTTTGAATTTCTCGCTAGCGAGTTTTCAATTTCTCGCTAGCGAGTTTTTAATTTTTCGCTAGCGAGTTTTTAATTTCTCGCTAGCGAGTTTTCAATTTCTCGCTAGCGAGTTTTTCTCAATCGTGCGCAAGCGGAATATGCGGACGGATGTTCTAGACGGTGGAGGAAACTTTAGACCATAGAAGGAAGTTGAAGGCCGCGAATTGAAGCCGTAAATTTCGCAATTTTGAACTGTTGTTTTCTTTGAGGGCTCGAACTGGCGGGATTTAAGTGTACCGATATTTCATTAAGCCAAAGAACATAATGCAAACAAGACGCTCTATGAGCTTCTACCTGGGACACCTTCAACACCTTGCGAAGTGCAGAAGTAGACGTACGCTAAGACCGACTATTGGTTCGAAAATTGATCAAAGGGCCCTTGAAGCCAGCTCATTCACGTAGTGGCTAAGTGCATGCATTCGGGTATTCATTGCTGCTGTAGTCTGATGCGATTTCAATACAGGTTTGCAACATGAGGTGAAATAGTTAGGCAGAGCAGCTTGTCGATTTCTTTCGACAAAGTGACACAAATATTCTTTGTCGGCTGGAATTTAGTTGTGATTCAGTAATTTTGCATATCTTGCACTGTAAAAAACAATGAAAGTCTTCAGGATCTAGACGTGTTCAGCATCGTATGTCACGAAAGGACATTTAATGCACCTTCTTTTTTTCCTTCAAAACCTAGGAAAAATTATGTTAAGCCACTGTAAATTTATAATAGTCATAATAGTTGAACGATGCCAACACTGATGAACTTTGTTGTGCTTCCTGCATCACAAATAATGCTTGACTTAATGGCAAATTTTGATAATGATCTTTTTCTTGTCACGTACTGGCGCCACGGAGTCTGGCTTGTACAGTAGTTCATTTCACAAGTAAATCAGTTTAAAATTACTTTCGATCCGTATTAAAGCGCGGGTCAGAAACTGTACTTCACCTGAGCCGAGCTTAATTACAGTTTAGGTCGACCCAAATTAGTTACAGTCATGAAACGATACCACGATTTCAAATAACTACAGCGAGGCTGAATTATAAAAGTAATTCAAGTGGGAGCCAGTGACATTATTTTCGCATAGCCAACTCCGAAAACAGTTTTACGTGATTCCCTCGTACAAAAACAAAGATGCATTGAGCGAACCCAAGAGCAAACCATTTTCATTTTTCATACGGATTGTTTCGAGAATCAGAAAGCGTGCGTTCGACTTCTGCACTTCACTAGGTGTCCAAAGTGTACCGAGTTAACGCTCACAGAGCGTCTTGTTTGCATCATGTTCTTTGGGTCAATGAAATATCGGTACACTTGAACCCCGCCAGTTCGAGCCCTCAAAGAAAACAACAGTTCAAAATTGCAAAATTTACGGCTTCCATTCGCGGCCTTCAACTTCCATCTATGTATGGTCTACAACATCCGTCCGCATATTGCGCTTGCGCACGACTGTGAAAAACTCGCTAGCGAGAAATTGACAACTCACCAGCGAGAAATTGAAAACTCGCTAGCGAGAATTTAAAATCTCGCTAGCGAGAAATTGAAAACTCGCTAGCGAGAATTTAAAAACTCGGTAGCGAGAAATTGAAAACTCGCTAGCGAGAATTTAAAAACTCGCTAGCGAGAAATTGAAAACTCGCTAGCGAGAATATAACTCAAACTTTCAAAATGCAACTCAACCATGGTTCTCCAGAACTCGACCATGCAATTCCAAAACTGACCATGTAACTTTTCTAACTCGATGATATTGAAAGACATTTGGACCAGGATTTACAACTCGATAGGCTTTTGGCAGCAACGGCTTGCTTCATTGCCTTTTTTTCTTTCAGATTAGAGCCGCACAGATCGGAATGAGTCAGATCTCTCGCAGCAGGACTTCTTTCCTGGGAGAGCCCTCGGTGAGTTGAGTGCAAATACTGTTTCAAAATGAAAGGCTTAGGTGTAAAATAGAACATGCTGTTTGAATTAAGTTTCCCCCCATTAACGTTGTCAGAAAGCGTATCCCTTTAAAAGCGCAGGGGGTATCAGTTCTCTAGGCCAACTCTTTGGTATATTTTACGTAAGATAGAACATGTTATAGACTTGTATTACTGACTGAATCAGCTTGACATCATCCAGAAGAATCCCTCTTCCAAAGAATAAGAATCATTGAAATAATTAGCTGTAAAATTGTCACCCTTGTACACATCGCTGCCACCGTTCCCAAATCAGTCAACTTGGCAAGGAGCTTTGAGGCCTGAAACATGGACTGAGTACCCGGGGGGGGGGGTACTCCCAGAAAAAATGGGTGGGGGTGTGCGGTCCGCTTCCCAAAACCCTTACCCTATTTAGGACCAAAATCTGCGATATTTCCTACCCTATTTATGACCTGACCAAAGATTCGAAACCCTATTTATGACCTGAACCTTACATCAAAATCCTGTTTCAGACCTGCGTTATAACTGGATCCCAAGTTCAAACCAATGTTAAATTACCGTAACAATAATTTGTGAAGGGCTTTTGTTGATTTTCTTTTCGATAATGACGAAAAAGTGGCTTCTCGGCTTAAAATCATACCCATATCAAGCTGGAGTAAAAAAACCATACCCTATTTATGACCAAAATCAGCTAAAATCGATACCCTATTTATGACCAAAACGGCTGAAAAACCATACCCTTTGGGGCCGCACATACCTATATAGCCCATATAAGGGAGTACCCCCCCGGGACTGAGCAGGAAGCGTTATGCACATGTCATCGGCTTCCCCGTGGGGTCGACCCCCGGGCTAACCAGGGGGATTGTAAAATCAGTCAAGCAAACTTTAGGAATTTCCCCGGGGGGTCGGGGAATCTCTCAAGACAAAGTCCCTGGGTTAGGTGTCTCTCAGCAGAAAATTCCCTTGACATCCTTTTCAAACTTGTGAATTCCCCCACCCCCTAATCTTTGATCGTAGAACAATGTTAAGGTTTTCCCCTACCCTTGGGCAAAGAATCCCGTCCATCCCTTTGTATTCCCCCACATATCTCCCTGGTAGGCCCGGGGGTCGACCCCACGGGGAAGCCGATGACATGTGCATTATACAATTTACCTCATTCACCGGCAAGCTGCCCTGAAACGAGCGACAACTCACCGACAGCCAGCACCACCAAGAGGAAGAGAAACACTTGGAGCACTGCAGAAGAGAAAATTTTAATCAAACTCTGCAAGAAGCCTAAAAGTGGATTAAAAGAATCGAGAATATAACAACATGGTCGTCGAAGTCTGCCATCTTGTTGGTTTATCTCATGACGTCAATTGAGTTAACCCACTTCACAACCCATTTTAGTGCGGCCGCTCATAAAATAAAACCCCGTTATTTTATTATAACCAACGTTTAACCGAGTTAAATTGTTTAGAATTTTTAACCAGGTTTCTCGAAAATAACACCAGTTAACTCTCTTCAGTCTCTTAGGTTCTCAAGTTTAATTTGCTTACAGCTTAGTGTAGTTACGTCACTTCCGTTCTATTTTCATCCTTTGAGACAGTGTTTTTCTTATGTTTACATTTTTACCTAGTGTTTTCGATATAACCTTTCATCGGAATTGTCGCACTTTCTAGGAGCATTTCTCTGTTTAGTGATTATTTCTTTATTTTTCTCTCAGTTGGTTTCATAAATACTAAGTTGTTTAGTTTGTTTGCATTTTCCTGACTTGTGTATATTTTCTTTCGCTCTGATGTATAGTCATAGACCGTACTTGTCTAGACTCAACTATAGATAGCTGTACTCTATTTTTATGTGGTTTAAGTTTATACTTTTAGTTTTCTTGCATAGTTGTAAGGCGCACGGGTTCAAACCCCGTTGAAGTCCTGAATTTTTTTTTCAGGCTTGTTTTCGCAATTGCATAAATTGCGTTCACAACTGCGAGGATCATTCTTCATTTGATAGTTGTAACCGGTAATAATTTTGTCATTTTCAACTTGGACTATAACTAGGATTTTCTTGTTCATTTTCTTGCTAGTATTTGGTCAATAGTAAATTATCATATTGTATTTCTATTAGTTGTTGTACACTTGTAGGATTAGTCTAAAGATATCTTGTATCCTTTGACTTATTCACCAGGTATAGTTTATTAGTCGTACCCGTTTATTTCACTCTGTTGTATTAGTTCACTAATGAACTTTCAATAAACTGCTTAAGGGAAAATCCTTGAATCCCCCTCGTTCCTACTCGCATAGCCGCCGCATCCGGTTACATTTTCTTATGGTCTAATTTTTCCTTCAGTTAACGACACTATAGGCTATTTGGATATTGATGACTTTGTTACTACTGAGGTGAATTACGTGGGAGGCCATCATTGAAAATCTCTCACTTTGTTTTAATTGAGCAAGGTTTCAAAGTGATGGATATATGTGATCCTGTTAGTGTTTCCCTTTTTTCTTATTCAACATTATCAAAATCTTCTTGAAAAATAAGAAATTTTGGCTGATCTTTTTCTTTATTTGTGAGAGCAAATAATGTCATCGATGTGTAAAATCTCTCTCCTCCGCAGAGGTTCAAGCGTTCGTTATATAAATCCGCTGTGCGAAGTGTGTGCAGGCGCAAAGTCAAATGGGTCGATCAGGCGGAAAACCTCTGACAGATGTATGTCGATTTCTACGGTGGCCCACTGGTGCCACTGCTGCACACTGTAAAACAGAAACGTTCCTGATTAAAGCCTTGCTTTCTCTGTGCAACTGTTCTTGTTTTCCATATAAATATATGCCTGTTGCTTAGAAATTGACCTCCTTAGTGGAAATAAGCCTCCTCTGTAGAAATGAGCCTCCTTCGTGGAAATCAGCCTCCTCCGTAGAAATCAGCCTCCTCCGTAGAAATCAGCTTCCTCCGTAGAAATTAGCCTCCTCCGTAGACAGGGCTCCGTAGATATAAGCCTCCTCGGTAGAAATGAGCCTCCTCCGGGGAAATGAGCTTTCTCCGTAGAAATCAAAGTACTGGTACCTAGGGCCCAGGCTTCTCTCTTGTAGCAGTCCGCCATTTTTTAATACTGGCGAATTTTGAGAGAGTAAGTGAGTGACAGGCCTGCAGGGAATCCTCGTGTGGTTTTGGCGGTCGCATGGCCACCGCATGGTACTGGCCATGCGGTTTTAAATGTTTACGCTAGCGTTGTCCAGCCACATTTGGCGGTGGCCATGCGGTTTTAAATGTTTAGGCTGGCTTTGTCAAGCCACTTTTATTTTTTTGCTTTTCGAGACACCAATCGTGACACTTTGGTCTTCTTGCGCCCTGAAACACGTGATGTGGCAACGCGTGTTTCTGGGCGCAAGTGAGTTCAAAGTACGGAGCTTGATATAGCAATTTATGTGCGTTGGCTCTTTGGCTGGCGTTACATATCTTCGCTACCGATGCTGACGAGCTCCAATAAGAGCGAAACAGCTGTCAACTGTTGCGATCCTGCTTTATCAGTTCTTGTCATGTTGGCGTCTCGAAACGTTTTTCACGTAGTATCAGCCTTGCAGTCTTTATACATTTTGGCTGATCAGGTCTCTTGTAGATCCTACTTCGGCAGCGCTTATCGTATGCGGTCCCTTGCGGTTATTTAGTCTCCGATCCCATAATTATTGCATGCAAATTTGAACACGCTATGTCTATCCATGTCTATGGTGGCCGAGGACTGCCACTAAGTTTTGAGGTCCATTTTTGCTTTTTTTAAGCAAATAAATGTGAAACAAAATGAAAATAAAATTAAAATCAAATACAAATGCAATGCAATATAAAAGAAAATGCAAATAAAGTCAAAGTCAAATGCAATTAAATGTAAAACAAAAAGCAAAGTACAAATCAAAATCAAACTTGATTCAAATTAAAATTGAATACATTTTTAAAAGAGGATCTAAATTCGAAGTTAAAGTAATTTAAAACTGAATACCCTTTGAAAAGATAATGCAAAACAAAATTAGTGGCAGCGCTCGGCCATGCGAAAATTTACTTTCGTTTGAAAAATTATTTCTCATGGCCGAGCGCTGCCACTACCATGATGCTTTGCGCGCTTCAATGTTTTGAGTACCGGAGCAACTACAGAACACAGGGCCAAATTTTGAGTGCTTGTCGGTGGCTCGCCGGCTGGACAGTCGCTTCAGAGCTTTAAGACCGAGGTAGATATACTAAAGAGTGGCTCGATAGCTCGCCGGCTCTGCAGAGGCTTGAGTGCTGAAGAACGAGGTAAATATGTTTTGGAGAGTGGCTTGGTGACTCGATGGCTCGGTAATGACTGGCAAACCACCGAGCTGGGAGAAAAACCCTACAAAATTGGTCCTAGCCTGTATCTTGTGTTGAAGCCGAATCAATAGTAGTCTCAGCTTCGCAGCCCAGTTTCCGTTGCGTGACATCTCAAAAACTAAAGCGATTAGCCAGCCACCGAGCCGCACTAAAGCGACTAGCGAGCTGGCGAGCTTTTGTGGTCTTTAGTATATCTCTATATCTACCTCGTTCTTAAAGCACTAAAGCGACTAGCGAATCGAACCGGCGAACCACCGAGCCACTCTTTAGTGGTCTTTAGTGTATAGAACGAGGCGAGGTAGAAATACTAGAGTGGCTCGGTGGCTCGCCGGCTCGCTAGTCGCTTTAGTTTTTGGGATGTCACACAACGGAAACCGGGCTGCGAAGGAGACTACCTTGGATTTGGCTTAACTACAGGATACAGGCCAGGGCCAATTTTGTAGGGTTTTTCTCCCAGCTCGGTGGCTTGCCAGTCATTACCGAGCCATCGAGTCACCAAGCCACTCTCCAAAACATATTTACCTCGTTCTTCAGCACTCAAGCCTCTGCAGAGCCGGCGAGCTATCGAGCCACTCTTTAGTATATCTACCTCGGTCTTAAAGCTCTGAAGCGACTGTCCAGCCGGCGAGCCACCGACAAGCACTCAAAATTTGGCCCTGTGTTCTGTAGTTGCTCCGGTACTCAAAGCATTGAAGCGCGCAAAGCATCATGGTAGTGGCAGCGCTCGGCCATGTGAAATAATTTTTCAAACGAAAGTAAATTTTCGCATGGCCGAGCGCTGCCACTAATTTTGTTTTGCATTATCTTTTCAAAGGGTATTCAATTTTAAATTACTTTAACTTCGAATTTAGATCCTCTTTTAAAAATGTATTCAATTTTAATTTGAATCAAGTTTGATTTTGATTTGTACTTTGCTTTTTGTTTTACATTTAATTGCATTTGACTTTGACTTTATTTGCATTTTCTTTTATATTGCATTGCATTTGTATTTGATTTTAATTTTATTTTCATTTTGTTTCACATTTATTTGCTTAAAAAAAGCAAAAATGGACCTCAAAACTTAGTGGCAGTCCTCGGCCACCATACGGCTTGCATACGGCTGCCGCGCCTGAAATTTGAATTGACCAATCAGGATTCAGCAGGCGGGAAAAACTTCATTGTCCTGAGTTCAATGTAAGTTAACAAAACAAGTAAAGCATTGAAACTGCATCAAATATTCAGGAAAAGGCATTTGTTATTCCAAAAACCATATCAGATTTTAAAAAGTGAAAATTATGAAACATTCTGACCTCCAAGCTTCTAATTTGGCGCCAGCGTCAGGGAACTCGCTCGTAGTTTGTCGAGTGTCGCCAGGTAGGATAATAGTTCTGTTATTCTGAACAAAATATGAAGTTCCTCATCAAATTAAACCCAGAATTCTCAAGTTCACTATTAGAAGAGGCGAAAGCACTATTTACATTGTCTTTATTTGTTTGCTGGGCAGAAAATCACTATTACCGTGTCGTTCTGGCAGGACCGTTTAGCGTAGATACGTAGTGTAAGTATCATATAGTGGTTTACCGTGTTCTAATATGGTGTACCATGAAAAGTACATGGGCATACACGGACATACATGGCTATACAATGGCATAAATACGCATACACTGGCATATATGGTCATACACGGGCGTACATGGCTATAAACGGGCATACATGGGCACACACTGGTATACATGGCCATACATGGGCGTACACGACTATACACGGGCACACATGGCCATACACAACTATACCTGGACATGCACGGGTATACACGGGCATACACAAGTATACATGGACATACATGGGTATACATGGCCACACACGGGCATACATAGCCATACACGGGCATACATGGCCATACACGGGCATACATGGCCATACACAAGTAAACATGAACATACACGGGTATAAATGGCCAAACACGGGCGTACACGGGTATATACGGGCATACATGGCCATACACAAGTATACATGGACATAAATGGGTATATTGGCCATACACGGGCGTACACGGCTATACACGGGCATACATGGCCATAAACTGGTGTACCTGGGCATACACAGGTCTACACGGGCATACACGAGTATACATGGACATACACGGGTATACATGGCCATACACGGGCATACATGGCCATACACGGACGTACACGAGCATACATGGCCATACACAAGTATACATGGCCATACACGGGTATACATGGCAATACACGGGCATACATGGCCATACACGGGCATACATAGCCATACACGGGCGTATACGGCTATACACGGGCATACATGGCCATACACAAGTATACACGGACATACACGGGTATACATGACCATACACGGGTGTAAACGGCTATACCCGGGCATACATGGCCATACACTGGTGTACATGGGCATACAAAGGTGTATATGGGCATACACAAGTTTACATGGACATACACGGGTATACATGGCCATACACGGGCATACATGGCCATAAACGGGTGTCCACGGCTATACCCGGGCATACATGGCTATACACGGGCACACATGGCCACACACAATTATACATGGACAAACACGGGTATACATGGCCATACACGGGCATACATGGCCATAAACGAGCGTACACGGCTATACACGGGCATACATGGCCATACACCGGTGTACATGGGCATATACAGGTGTACACGGGCATACACAAGTATACATGGACATACACGGGTATACATGGCCATACACAGGCATACATGGCCATACACGGGCGTACACGGCTATACACGGGCATAGTGGCCATACACGGGCGTACACGGGTATAAACGGGCATAGATGGCCATAAACAAGTATACATGGACATACATGGGTATACATGGCCATACACGGGCGTACACGGCTATACACGGGCATACATGCCCATACATAAGTATACATGAAAATACACGGGTATACGTGGCCATACACGGGCGTCCACTGCTCTACACGTGCATACATGGCCATACACTAGCATACATGAACATACACGGGTATACATGGCCAAACACGGGCGTACACAGCCATACACGGGCATACATAGCCATACACAAATATACAAGGACATACACGGCTATACATGGCCATACACGGGCATACATGGCCATACACGGGCGTACGCGGCTATAAACGGGCATACATGGCCATACACTGTTGTACATGGGCATACACAGGTGTACACGGGCATACACAAGTATACATGGACATACACGGGTATACATGGCCATACATGGGCATACATGGCCATACACGGACGTACACGGGCATACATGGCCATACACAAGTATACATGGACATACAGGGGTACACACGGGCATATAAAAGTATACATTGACGTACACGGGTATACATGGCCATACACGGGATACATGGCCATACACGGGCATAGATGGCCATACACGGGCGTACACGGCTATAAACGGGCATACATGGCCATACACAAGTATACACGGACATACAGGGGTATATATGGCCATACACGGATGTACACGGCTATACCCGGGCAAACACAGCTATACACGGGCATACATGGCAATACACTAGTATACATGAACATACACGGGTACACACGGGCATATAAAAGTATACATGGACATACACGGGCGTTCACAGCCATACACGGGCATACATGGCCATACACAAGTATACATCGACGTACACGGCTATACATGGCCATACACGGGCATACATGGCCATACAAGGGCGTACACGGCTATACACGGGCATACGTGGCCATACACTGGTGTAGATGGGCAGATATAGGTGTACACGGGCATACACAAGTATAAATGGACATACACGGGTATACATGGCCATACACGGGCGTACACGGCTATACACGGGTATACATGGCCATACATGGTGTACATGAGCATACACAGGTGTACACGGGCATACACAAGTATACATGGACATACACGGGTATACATGGCCATACATGGGCATACATGGCCATACACGGACGTGCACGGGCTTACATGGCCATACACAATTATACATGGACATAGACGGGTATACTCGGGCATACAAAAGTATACATACACGGGTATACATGGCCATACACGGGCATACATGGCCATACACGGGCGTACACGGCTATACAGGGGTATACATGGCCATACACGGGTGTACACTGCTATACCCGGGCATACATGGCTATACACGGGCATACATGGCCATACACAAGTATATATGAACATACACGGGTATACATGGCCACACACGGGCGTACACAGCTATACACGGGCATACATGGCCATACACAAGTATACATGAACATACACGGGTATACATGGCCATACACGGGCGTACACAGCTATACAGGGGCATACATGGCCATACACAAGTATAGATGGACATACATCGGTATACATGGCCATAAACGGGCGGAGGCGGTTATACACGGGATACAAGGCCATGCACAAGTATACATGAAGATACACGGTTATGCATGGCCATACACAAGTATACATGGACATACACGGGTATATATGGCCATACACGGGTGTGCACGGCTATACCCGGGCATACATGGCTATGCACGGGCATACATGGCCATACACAAGTATACATGGACATACACGGGTATACATGGCCATACAGGGGCATACATGGCCATTGACGGGCGTACACGGCTATACACGGGCTTACATGGCCATACACTGGTGTACATGGGCATACACAGGTGTACACGGTCATACACAAGTATACATGGACATACATCGGTATACATGGCCATACACGGGCATACATGGCCATAAACGGGCGTACACGGCTATACACGGGCATACAGGGCCATACACAAGTATACATGGCCATACACGGGCGTACACGGGTATACACGCACTTAGACGGGTATTCACGGGCATAGATGGCCATACACTGTTTTAGATGTCTATACACGGGCATACATGGCCATACACGGGCATACATGGGCATAAACTTTTGAAGATGGCTATACACGGGCAAACTTGGCCAAACACGGGCATATATGGTCATACACTGGCGTTCATGGTTGATTTCTTGGAAACGTGCGCTTCCGGATCCCGAGTACGGACCGCTGCCGACTTTGAAGCTAATTTAGCTAAGCTTGGAAGCGATTGAGAATTTCCATCAAAGTGAACGCAAAAATGGCGAAAATGATGTTTATATAACCACGAATGGTTGTTAAGTGGATGAAGAAACAAGATGTGGGATTGAAATCGTTACAGTTACTGAAAAAGGCGAGTATACACAATCAACTTAGTACAAATCCGAATTGAATTTCAAAGTTGTAGCTTAGTAATATTATTGCAAGTTTGGCGTTGTGAAGTCCATTTCGGTCTCGAGTATGGCCCGAGGCCGCAGGCACAGTTTTTCCCAATACGGACCGACCTAGGCCGGCAAATAACATAATTGTATATCATCCTTTTCATGGGAGAGATATTTACTGAGAAAACTTCATGGTTCTTGTGGGCAGTCAAATCCTGAGGCTTCATCTTGCTGTGCAACAGAAGCAACAGCAACAGAAAGAACTAATTCTCCAGCCAGAACAACCAAGTTACCATTGGGAAAGGTTAAACTCTGATTTGTTCGACTTCAAGGGCCACCAGTACCTCCTTGTCTCAGACCAGTATAGCAAGTTTCCAGCCATCCAAAAGGTTTCAAGCACGACCTCCGCAGCCGTTATCACTCATCTTAGGAGCATATTCGCAGAGTACGGCATCTCCAGTCAGTTAGTAACTGACAATGGTCCACAGTACAGTGCAAAGGAATTCGCAGATTTTACCACCTCTTATGGAATAGAGCACATCACCAGTTCCCCACTTTATCCGCAAGCCAATGGATCTTCGGAACGCATGGTACAGACAGTGAAGAACATACTCGAGAAATGTGATGAGAAAGGTGGAGACCCTTACATAGGTCTACTATCATACAGAGCAACACCCCTCTACCACCACCTGGGATCACCAGCAGAGCTGCTAACAAAGAGAAAGTTCAGAACACTGTTACTTATGTCCCACCGTGCAAACCTTACAGATGATTCAGCACAAGTTAGGGAACAGTTACAACGACAACAAGAGCAGCAAGGCCACTATTTTAATCTGAAGGCACGGTCAACCCTAGAACCACTCCATCCAGGCCAGCCAATAAGAATCCTCGATCACCAAATCAAGACCTGGGAACCAGGCACTGTTGTGAGAACAGCAAAAACACCAAGGTCGTATATAGTTAGGAACAGCAAAACAGCAGGTGTGTACCGGTGTACAAGATCACACCTCAGGCCGGACCATGCGACACCCCATACGCAACATTCACCCCTGATGGCAGTACCTAAAGTTGTCATACCACCATCAAGACCTGGGAATGGAACTGTTCAGCCAGCAGGAGACAGTATAGAACCTAGTTACCCGGCAAATACTCCAAAGCCCTCCGAGACAAACAGCAGATATACTACCCGATCTGGACGTACAGTGAATCCGCCAGATAAGCTGAACATTTAGACATTAAAGAACTTGAGGAACGTTCATTTGTTAGTTGCAGAGAACCGTTAATTGAATAACCACTTTAAACAAGTTGCAGTTTTGATACACACCTTAAAGACATTGATTAAACATCAGGGGCACCCAACGACAAGTTTCGGTCGATATCTGTTCGGTGGAGGGTAATTCGCCTTGGGGTTTCGGCGTCGATTAAAGAGGGCACTCGGATTTCCGTAATTAAAACGCGACCTAAAAGATTCGCAATTGGGAAATCATAACCCCTGAGGTTTTCGGAAAGGTCGTAATTGCTGTTTTTGGCAGTCAAAAACGTCAGCTAGCATTTTCGGAAAGAAAATAGTTCCCTAGAAAGGTCGTCGAAAGTTCATTTCAGCTTGCATTTTCTCAAAGAAAGATTTTGTTCCCTAACATTTTCGGGCAAGTAAACTTTCAGCTAGGGAATCCGAACAGATGAACTTTTTCTAGCTTATGAAAACATCACTTCAAACAAACTTCAAACACCACAAGGTACTTTAAAATTCCTTTCTACATGTTTCTTTTGGTTGATTTGGCTCGTTGGGTGCCCCTGAAGCATGAACTTTTAGAAAGCTAAAAAAATGGTGTTTGCCGTTCTTCCTTTTTTATTGAAAGCGGGATGTCACAGTATCACGTGTTTACCACGTCACGTGCTCATTGTTATGTAACAAGGGCTGAATGTCTGTAGCCGCCATGTTGGAACACAAAGCAAGACACATAACGCCTTGGGTTTCTTTTGGTTCAATTTTAACCTGAAAGTATGCTGGAGATTTTTATAACCGAGATGCCTGCAGTTAATGATTCAGTGTCGTTGACTATTAGAGTGGTATCATGTGCGAATTGAGATATAATTGTTTCACTGTCGTCAGGGAGTGTGATTACGCCATTTTGCTAATGATTAGTTCCTGGTGAATTGTGGGTAGATCCAGTCCTTTGTAGGGGCAAACGGCCATTGTAGAACGTAACTTGAAATTGTATTTTTCAAAATTTATGATTGGCTCCTTTCGATCCCGTCTGGTGGAATAAATTTTAAAACTGACTATCTTTACAATTCATACACTTAGTTGTAGTCCACTGTCGGTGATCAAAATGGGGTTGACAGACCGACGCGACTCCTGCTGTGTGCTCATTGTGTTGTTCACGGCCTTTATAGTTTTGCTTTACTGAAGAGGTGTATCTTTATGCGATTTACCTTTTCTATAAGAAATCAAGGGAGGTTCCTTGAATATCTTTCTGAGTAATGGTTGTTCTTGTATTAAAAGCCATTGTCTCCAAACATGTTAACGATGTCTGAAATTGCGTCACGGAGGGTGGAAGTTTCTTGTGCGTTCTCTGCTTCTGTGTTAGAGCTGTTTTTCTGTCTGTCCGCTTAGTTAACTTCTGAGAGTATCTGTTCGACCATTTTCTCAGGGTACCTTCTAGACATAAGTCGAGTTTTAGTAGCTCTTGAAGAAAGAAAAGATTCAAAAAAGGCTCATTAATCTTACAGTACTAAACACTTACAAAGACAGAACAGACAAAGTCTGTCTTACTAAACTGGCAAATGATTTTTTGGTCGTTGCGACAATCAAAAAAGGAATTTCCAGTACATTCAGAGAATCCGATTTTGTGACAGAAAACGAATAAATGAACCAAAGTTATGATTACTCTACCTTCTGTTACAGATTTCGTTAACTGTGTTTACAAAGTTTATTTTGTCACTAACCCTTTCTCTAAATGCATGAATCGAGTTGAAAAGTGTAGAAAAGGATGTCACCTGATTTTTTTGAGTTAATTAAATGTGTTAACTTCTGGACAAATCTTATGAATTAAACGGAATGATATGCATTTTAAATATTTTTAGAGTTAGTAACCTCCCCTCACTTCAAATTGGGGGAGCTTCTACCCCGTTCGTGACGCAATTTCAAGAATCGTTACCATGTTTGTAAAACATACTGATGGACAAATGGCATCTAATACAAGAACAACCATTACTCAAAGAGATATTCAAGGAACCTCCCTTGATTTCTTATAGAAAAGGAAAATCGCTTAAAGGTATGCTTGCTTAGATTAATCTTGGCTCGAAACCAACAACACACACACAAAAACACATTTTTTTGTTTAAGTGTGATTTGAAATGACCTAACCATATTACGGTATGGAAATTTTGCGAGCGCGTCTCCTCAAGGGAAAAAAAACGTTCGGGTTTCGTTTGCTTCAAACAAAGTACGATTGTTGGGACAAGTACTGGTTGGTTCTCCCTAAAAAGGGGGGGGGGGGGTTCAATCGCTACATTCTTCCTAGGGTTGTTTACCTTGCAAGCGGTAGAAATATGTCCTCAGAGAATATTGCCAAGTGCCACCCCAAGTTTTACGATTGAAAAAATCTTTGAAAATAGGCAAAAACATCAAAGAAACCGCAGTTGTTGGGTGGGGCAGGCAGATTTAAACAAAGGGAAAATGTCGCGGGGAACAGTTCAAATCGTGTGATCTAACAAAAATCTATTCGCAGGGACCAAATTTTATTTCAGTGCGAGCGTACCCACGAAATGAACCATGAACGCCAGTGTATGGCCATATTTGCCCGTGTCTGGCCAAGTATGCCCGTGTATAGCCATGTACAACAGTGTATGCCCAAGTATACCCGTGTATGGCCATGTATGCCCGTGTATAGCCATGTAAGTGCGTGTATACCCGTGTACGCCCGTGTATGGCCAAGTATACCCGTGTATGTCTATGTATATTTGTTTATGGCCATCTATACAATGCCATAGAAAATACAGCCAATCAGAATACAGGAAACTCGTTGTATATCCGTTGGTATTCCACCGGACCTTCCCATCGATCAGTGCAATTCAACGGTATCACACCCAACCTTCCCATCCTGCATTTATGCTGGCTTTGCTGGCCACTGTATTTTCTATGGCATGATATAAAATAGTTATGCAACACTTTCTCGTAGTATACGTGGAATATCCCATGAGTCACTTGTATTTTCTTGGTATACACACGAGCCTTTAATTGTGTATGCCCATGTACACCTGTGTATGCCCATGTAATAATAATAATAATAATAATAATAATAATAATAATAATAATAATATATCACATTTATATTGCGCATTTTCTATGCAATATTCAAATGCGCATTACAACACTGGCCGGGGACTTTACCAGACTGCTTATAACGCAGTTTACAATTATTGAAGTTGAGTTATGAGTGCCCCGTAATTTCAATATCAAATTAAGACAGACACTAGGGGTGGTCACTGCCAGAGTTTTGTTACGTCCCTAGTGGTTCTTTTACGTCCCACAGAATCAGAGAATTATGAAGAGTTGTGAGACGGGGCCTACGGTTTATCGTCCTTATCCGAGAAGACTAGAAAGTCTAACCGTTTGTAGATGTCATTACAAAGGAAGCACTTTCTCCTCGGGTTTGAACCCGCGACCTCCCGCACGGTAGTCCGGTGCTCTACCAATGAGCTAACCGGTCGGCGGTCGATGTACGCCAGTATATGGCCATGTATGCCTGTGTATACCCGTGTACGCCCGTGTATGGCCATGTATACCCGTGTATGTCAATGTATACTTGAGTATGGCCATGTATGCCCGTGTATAGCCATGTATGCTCGTGTATACCCGTGTACAGCCGTGTATGGCCATGTATGCCCGTGTATGTCCATGTATACTTGTGTATGGCCATGTACGCCCGTGTATAGCCGTGTATGTCCGTGTAAACCCGTGTACGCCCGTGTATGGCTATGTATACCCGTGTATGTTCATGTATACTTGTGTATGGCCATGTATACCCGTGTAAACTCGTGTAGGCCCGTGTATGGCCATGTATACCCGTGTATGTCCATGTATACTTGTGTATGCCCGTATACACCAGTGTATGCCCATGTAGGCCAGTGTTTGGCCATGTATGCCCGTGTATAGCCATGTATGTCCGTGTATACCCATGTATGCCCATGTATGCCCATGTATACTTGTGTATGCCCATGTACGCCAGTGTATGGCCATGTGTGCCCGTGTATAGCCATCTTTGTCGGTGTATACCCATGTACACCAGTGTATGGCCATGTATACTTGTGTATGGCCATGTATGCCCGTGTATAGCCATGTATACTCGTGTATACCCGTATAGGCCCGTGCATGACCATGTAGACCCGTGTATGTCCATGCATACTTGTGTATGCCCGTGTAAACCTGCGTATGCCAATGTACGCAAGTGTATGGCCATGTATGCCCGTGTATACCCGCGTACGCCCGTGTATGGCCATGTACGCCCGTGTATGGCCATGTATACCCGTGTATGTCACTGTATACTTGAGTATGGCCATGTATGCCCGTGTATAGCCATGTATGCTCGTGTATACCCGTGTACGCCCGTGTATGGCCATGTATGTCCGTGTATGTCCATGTATACTTGTGTATGGCCATGTATGCCCGTGTATAGCCGTGTATGTCCGTGTATAAGATTCTTTCTTACAGCGGAAGTGTGTTATGGAACGGCTTGCCTCTGGAGGTGCGGCAATTGACATCCCCTAGTATATTTAAGGGAAAATTAAGAGACATAAATTTCGATTGAAAAATAATTTAATTAGCGATATTCTGTTTTTACACACGGCCTCCTTGAAAAGCAGGTGTTTTCTTTTCATCTTTATTATTTTAGTTTTTATCTTAGATTTTAGATTAGTTAGGAAGTTAGTTTTTCTATACTTCAATGTAAATGTATACCTGAAGGAAATACCGTGTTTAAATAAAGTTTACCTTACCTTACCTTACCTATACCCGTGTACGCCCGTGTATGGCCATGTATACCCGTGTATGTTCATGTATACTTGTGTATGGCCATGTATACCCAGGTAAACCATGTATGTCCGTGTATACCCATGTACGCCCGTGTATGCCCATGTTCGTTCGTGGCTATCCCTCGAGACGAGGATGATGGTCTTCAAATCAATTACTCTACTTGTGGACTCTAAGGTGACTTATGAGACCAATTTTGGCCTTGAATGTTCTTTGGCACTGAGGACAGGTGGTTCCAGATGGCGACGGGAGATTATTTCTAGCTTCTGGTTGTCTCTCCTTTCTCAAACGTCTCTTCTCCTCTAATGCTGCACACCTACTTGTTTCAAAGAACACTGACCCTTCATGTGTGGTTGCACGCCAAAA
>JAEMWC010000870.1:115000-122500 GCA_016490735.1 Pachyseris speciosa
TTACTAACCTTTGCCTTACATCAAGTTACTTTCAGTACAACGGTAAACACTACAAAGACTACAAAGAGTTGCATGGAACAGCCATGGGGTCCCCTGTTTCTGTTGTTGTCGCAGAAATTGTGATGCAACACGTAAAGGAACACGCCCTTGCAACTTGCCAACAAACGATACCGCTTTGGTAACGCTACGTTGACGACACCTTTACCGCCGTTCACAAAGACGAAATCGACGATTTTCGCGATCACTTAAACGAACAGAACGCCGACATCCAGTTTATTAAAGAGATCGAAGAAAATGGAAAACTTCCTTTTCTAGACTGTTTGGTAAGCCGCGACAACAACGAACTGCGAACAACAGTGTGCAGAAAACCGACGCATACCGACAGATTACTTGAAGAATTATCCTACAACCCGACTTCACACAAAGCTACGACTATAAAGACTTTGACGAGACAAGCGCAACTAGTTTGTGACACACCGGACAGCTTACGAGACGAAAACAGATACCTTGATGGTGTTTTTCACAAAAACAACTACAACGCTGACTTTATTAGAAGAAACATTTACCGACCTACTGAAGCTGACGCTACTAACAGGAATCCAACACCTGTTATTACAGTGACTATACCTTACATTACGCTAAGGGCACTTATGAGACCATCTCACGGATCCTACAGCCCTACAACATTCGTGTAGCCCACACTGAGTTTTCAGTGAGTTATAACCTAGAAACCTCAATTGAAAGTCGAGCAATCTACATATGTATTGACCCTTTACAAATTAGATTTGAAATAATCTGGTGAATCATAAGGATTTGTTGCGTTACTCCGTTCATGAAAGACTTGTGCATTCCGCTGGCGTTGCTTATCATTCAAAAGCGTGTTTCATGAGGGTTTTCAAAATAGACTTCATCTTGGACCTGGCCATTGTCGTATGGATAAGGCAGGAATGGCATATACTTGGCAAATTTGAACTTACTGAGGTTATGCAGACCAAAGGGCAGATTGTAAAATTCAATGGGAGCAACTTCGTACTTTTCGTCAACCGGTTCCTCAGCCGAGGGATTTTCTCCCCATCCCGCGAGTCCACGTTCCTCGATTGTTCCCGGGATAGTGTTATCCAGAATCAATGGAACAATACATCCCACCGCCATGCTTGTTGACAACAACACAGTGACGATCTGGTCGATCTCATTAACACCTACGACGAGGAAAAGAGACCATTGAAATCTGACTTGAAGGGAATATGCGTCTGAGATAAAAATATGAATTGTTCGTGAACTCAAACACAGAAGTATATCGATAAATTTTGTGTTTGAGCTAATTTACTCATTCTCAATTTTATAATCCCAACTACTCCTATACCTGTCTGAATTGCGTCCATGTGATCTTCCATATAGTATGGAACAGCCAGTCCAAATACAAGGGAAAATCCAACAATGAACAAGTTCCTGGAGGAATTCATGTCAGCATATTGCAGATTCGAGATTCCAACAGCGGTAATCATTCCAAACATGACCATGAAAACTCCACCTATGATAGGATCTGGAATGGTCACAAACAGCGCCCCAAATTTACCAAGCATGCCGAAGATCATAAAAATGAAACCGCCAACTTGGATTACGCGGAGACTTCCAACCTGAGTAGATATGAATGAGAGGTTCACAAGAAAATCGTTGAAATTAACTAAACAGTACAATAAAATAAAAGCTTCTAATCTGATGAAGGACCGGTTTTTACCTTCGTGATTCCAATGGCTCCAATGTTTTCACCGTAAGCGGTTGTATCGATTCCACAACCAAATGCTCCCGCCACAAAGACTCCGATTCCTTCAGCAGCAATTCCACGATTCATCGCATGTTTTGGAGGTGGACGAGCCCCTGATAATCTTGCACATGCGTGGTAATCTCCCACTGACTCAATAAGGGAGGCGAGTAACCCAGTTAGCATTCCAAGTACGCCTGCGTAACTGACAGTTGGCGTTCCCCACTGACCTACAAGGAGTGAGACAATGATTAAAATTGTGAGGATCTCCTTCAAAGAAAATTACTGTAAACAGTACCACGCATGAGCGATTTTGCTTTACCTGGGTATGGGAATCTAAACCATTTAGCCTCCTTTAACACACTGAGTTCGCGGTCAGTTCTCGCCAAGTAATTAGGATTTTCGGGATCTGAAGGGAAACCTCCTGCAGCAGTGATGATGGCACAAATAATCCACGCTGATATTATGGCCATGATAATCTGTGTAACAATGAGAACAAGTAATTCTTAAACATTAAAAACGCCACCACTTAGAGTGGGACCTCCAAACACCAATTTGTAATCATTCGCCAGCTTTAATATACAAAATGTACAATTTTCCGAAAGTTTAACGGTTGTAAACGAGGCGCGTTAAGCTTCATGACGAAGATTCGGCCGCTGATGTTCTTATAAATATGGTGGAATATGAAAACGGTCGATCAACCTCTTCAAGGGATGCTCTCTCCGCTATTGCGATGTGTTTTATCGACGAGTACTTCTCTTTGTTTGCAGCATGAACCATGTTCCGCCATATTTATTTCTGTCACGAGAGGACGACGATGACATCAGGGACATCGGAAAACACGATTTTCGTTCGTTTCTACTTTACCCTATGTTATATAATGCTAGCCTCTTAAGAGGCACAGATTGTTGGTGTTTGCAGTTTTATCACCTTTTCAACTTAGACCTTGGTTTTCTTCTTACAATCGCCTTCGTTTTCGTTTCTATTGTAGTTTTTCACCGTTGTTCAAGTTTGACAGCGTTTGTACATCCGTATGGTTCAACTATCAACCACGAAACGAGTCGAATATCTTTGCACTGCGTAGTGATTCAAGCGACCGCGAACGCCAATGTCGCCATCACATGCTTCATTAGGTCTTAGTTGTGTACAGAATGCTCGCTGTAAACACAACATGAATTTGTTCAGTTCGCAAATAAGTGTACAACTCTCTTCGATGGTTAGCAAAAGAGCGAAAATATTGCAAAGAATAAGTTCAGTTTCTCCTCTCGCTATACTTACTGGAAATGATCTGAACAATGGGTAGCGAATAACATGCCAGGATCGATCTTTGTTATAGGCAGGAAGTGGGACGTCGAATCTGCTCAGATATTGTGAAAAAATAACCAATAACGCGATAGTCCTGAAAAAAAAAAAATCAGTTGACCAATTATAAAAATATTTGTCGACACAGGCTTTAGAAGCAGCTATCTGTGTATTTTATAACCAGAAGAATTCGAGATTTTTGTGAAAATAATGTTATTTCTCATTATAGGCGTATGGGCCGGGGGGGGGGGGGGGGCTGCAGCCCCCCCCCCCCCCCAGTCCCAGTCTCAGAAATTTTTGAAAATTTTCGAGCAAAACGCTGATGATTCGGGCAAAAGCACTCGGGAGAAAACATTCTAAAAGGTAGTCAAGGCCAGGGTTGTAGGCTACTTTCACTGACGTTTGTCTTGTCAAAACGGAGTTAAGGTCAAATGAACTAAGGATCCGGCACAATTGCTGGTATTCTGTTTTGGGAGCCATATGTCAATTAAATGTGTATCGTGGAAATCCACGAGATGGATGTCATTTCCATCAAGAAAGTAATGACAAATGGATGAAAGCAAAGGACGACCAGGATGGTCTCCAGCCAAGACTTTTGTTTTTGTGGTGGCTCTGAAAAAGCCGTTTTGAATGGCTCCGCAAAGTGCCGGTTTAAAATTTTCCTGAACTTGTCGTACGAGGAACAATTAACTGTTTCTTTTATAAGTTTCTGATTTTACCAGGCTGTCGATTGAAGCCATAGGCCAGGAGTATGCGATGTTTCAGTGGACCCTGATTTCTCGAACCTCAGTTTTTCGTTCCTCCCGATAACTTGAACCAAAAGTCGTTTCCTTCTCCTCAGTCAAACACTATAATTTTACCCTTGATTTCACGAACTCTCCGATTTTTAAAAGCAATTTTCGTTTCCCTTGGAGGTTCCAAAAATCGGAATTCCGCTGTGTTTCCGGAATGATAATAATTTCATTAGACGTGAGAATTGGGAAGGTTTTTGTTTTTACTGCGATTTGAGTACGTATGTACAACTATTTTGTAATTTTTTTCGGGCAATAAGGTCACCCCCCCCCCCCCCCCCTCTCCCAAGCCCGAAGGTGCCCGTACGCCTATGTTTCTCATTTGGAAAATTAGTAACACTTACATCATTGAAATTCCCCAGTGTTTGCCTGGAAAAGAAAAAGGAACCAAATGTTTAGTCGAAATATAGCGTTTGGTCGAGCTTATCAATCATGATCTGCGGTGATTTAATTACCTGCGCTTTCTGCTGCCTCGCTGAACAGTGATATACCCATCAGAGTAATTGTAGGTGCGATTGTTAGAGGCCCAATAAAGCGAAGGAAAAACCCAACAACACCGGCGAAACCAATCACAGTCTGAATCACTCCTGTCACCATTATGGCTCCTTGAATCTACAGTAGATATTTACAAATTAGTATAAATGTTTATCATACTAGACGCTTGTTTTCTTTAACATCCCCACCCCTACCCCTCAGGGACTTTTTGTTAGGCCTTGTTGTTCCCAGCGGTCCCCTTCCCTCAATTACGTAAAGCGTGAATGTCTCACATGCTGGTGAGTCCTCGAAAAATCGAGACAGCTGTTCGTAGCTGCATTCATCAGGTACAAGGTGCTGTAGCCTTCTGATGGAAACGCAAACGAAAATACTCCAAACTCGTACACAATGATTTATTTGAGCGACGGTTTGACTAAAACATAACAAATCGAATGAAAGAAAAAACGTTAATCGGAGTGAGACGAGAAAACAAATAAAGCAACTTGAAGAGAAAAACAAAGCTAAACTTACAGATATTTTCCGATTTACAGCAAGCATAGCAAAAAAACGGATCCAAAATATACTATCGTAACTGTAGCGCTCAGCCGACTTACAAATAATTTCCTAAAGTAACAGGTAGCAGTCAGACCGCGGGCCTGATGACCTTGCTTGTTTTGACTTTTCTGGGTGAAAATATAAGAGCACCCGGAGGGGGTGGTAGAGGTGACAGCTGTGGTGGCTTATGGTTGTAAATGATGGCCATCTTAAACAGTTACGTCTCAGCATGAATAAAATACCTCTCTCATACGGATTTGCCAGACTTCTGTTAAGTCGATGTCTGAGCTTGCAGTCGAGTTACCAGTGTCTAGGAAAATACAAACATTATTTAACAAATAAAGAAGCCTCGACTGTGCTCTGTTCTGTTGTAAAACACTTATGAAGCGGTAGAGCACGAAAGAAGTGTAGGGCAAAATACGAGACGCAGTCGAGTGTTTTTCCCTACTTCTTGAGTGCTCTTCCGCTTCCTAAGTCTTTTTGGTTAGAATAAATCAAACATTGTTTACGAGGCCATGAATACAAATTAGGCCTTTGGAATCTTTGTTAGAAGCAAAAAAAGGCGAGAAAAATTTATTAGGAGGGAACGAGATAATGACCGATTTATTTTCCTTTCATCCAACAAAATGCGTATGCAAATATGCCGTGTATTTTGCGTCAGTACGCATCAGCATTTACAGAGTGGGCGACAAAATAACTTGCATAATCCTTCTGAACCTTGGCTAACTGTTTCTAAGAGAGCGCATGCGCAATTGCGAAATACACAGCTCACCAAGACACACTTTTACGTACCATATGGAAGAATTAACTGGTACACTTCTAAATAAATATGTAGAAGTTTCGGGTCCATTACAAATGGACCCGAAAGGATGAAAGGGATCTGTCACAATGGTATCTCCCTCACTGCCTGGAGACAGGTATCTGAAACTTGGCTCACAAAGGGATCACCGGGCCGAAATCTCGGGGAACATCGTTAGGTACGACGCTCTGGTGCCACGTCCAGGGGTACTGCGTTCAATTTCTTGTTTTTATGCAAATCCAGTGCCATAGGTATTCTCTGTGGCGCAAGTGCAAGTTTCGTAGAACTGATTTTCGTAACCACTGGCCAGAATGTCCAAAAATAGCCTTATTGGCAGATTTTTTTAGTGCTCCCATGGCCATTTTCAAGGCTTGTTTTTTCTTGTATTTCTTGCATAGAGGAAATCTAACATCGTTCTAGAGTACATCAATGAAAATTATATTTTATCGATGTAAGCTTACCACTGAGGTCTGGGCATCTCCACTGCGGCAGGGACAATATGGAAAAAGTTGGACCAACAAAAGCCAAGGAACCTCCTCCTTGAACAATCGGAATCCTGAAACAATTTAAATTATCATTTATTGAAAGAGCTGAAACGATATATAAGTAAACAACTATAAAACAAAGTTTACATTGCTATCAAAACCTTCATAGTTAAACAACTCAGTGTAACATCATGATGAAGAAGGGCCATGCCTTTCGCAATATTAGTTAGAGTAATACATATTTATTCCGTTCACTATCTGTGTAACATCATGATGGAGAAAGGTAATGCCTTTCACAATATTAGTTGGAATGATACATATATATTCCGATCACTATATGATCGATCAATCTTGCTCTTTTCATTTGCATTTCTCTGTAACTGTTGATCATATCCTCCAGCAACAAAGGAGACTTTTTTCTAATTGGTCAGTCCAATCTGAAATTTCATTGGTTAATCCACTGAAATCTTGTCAATTCTTTCGAAGCGCAGGAAGACGACTGCCACCTTTGTGACGCATCGATGGTTGTTTTTCCTCTTTCAAGTTTCTTGTTTCTTTATGTGATCACGACACGGTTTGAATGAAAATTGCTGGTTTTGTGAATACTTTGGTTACTACTTATTTTTTATGGAGGAAAGTTTTTCAGCTGAAAGAAAAATCGTGGCCAGTGATCGACAATGTACAAAACCTGGAAAGTAAACAAACTACGGTGTTCGGCGCCACGGAACGTGGGTGACGCACAGCAAAATGTCCCTTTCTGGCATTGTCTTCATTGTAACAGAGTTTTCAACACAGGATTGAATTGGTTTTCAATAAAGTAAGTTAAGTGTTCATGAAAATATTTGTCTTTTCTCGCATTAAATGATATTCTGAGCGCAAAACGGAAACGAGAACCGATTCATCGACAGGGGAAAATTCAAAATTAGCATGCCACTTTAGGCGTGAAAGATGTCTGATATCCCCCAAAACCCAGAACATAAATGCAAGGTTAAGGTGAGGAAGTCGTTTTGACAAATTTTTAAAGTAGTTTCGATGATATAATAAAAATGTTTATCCAAAACGCAAGCGGTTACAAGACTCGATGCGAAAACAGAAGGGGAAAAGGAACTGCTAAGAAAATTTGCCTCAAGTATCCGAGACTTTTGTGGTGGGCTTTGGTACAGGAAATCCCTTTTGCTAGTAATGGTTCATTTGCCGAGGAAGAGGCTTACACTGTGGAGAGAGCAAGACGTTGTAACCTGTCAACGTATAACTGCCAAAAGTACCCCCAGTTTATTTGTTTATTGTGTGGTCATTTTTAGTGTCTGAAGTTTCAGTCCTGAAACAACAGAA
>JAEMWC010000870.1:130000-145000 GCA_016490735.1 Pachyseris speciosa
GGACATTACAAGTTGTGGACTGAGGTGATGTTTTGGTTTACACAAATGATGTGCTACAATGTTTACATCCCATTGCTTATAAGGCCAGATATGTCGAGAAATGCAGGGTAATGAGATTCATGCTCTTTATGATAAGCATCACAAAGAATCCTATTCTTTATTCTCTATATTAGCTTCTAAATAATATTTTTAGCTATATCTTGTTAAAGTGGTTGGGTTTATAGATATATATATATAATTTATACATATTCTCTTATTTTATGTTATACAATGCCCTTTGATACCCGTCCTGTGACTGAAGGGGTCACCCTGTTTAAATATTAATTATTGTTAATTATTATTATTATTATTATTATTATTATTAAAAGTGTCCTCTTTACTAAAAAGTCACCAAAACATACATAATTCTGTCAAATTTGAAGTAATATGAAAATGACACTTGATGCTTATTCGTAAAGTGCATTGAATCTCATCAGCCAGCATTTCTGGAGATAAGTGTATAAGGCAAGCAAATGATGTGGAGGATAATCCAGGTCCTGCAATATTTGATATCATTGATCCAACAACCACTGTGTCTGCTGACTCTAGTTTTGTAATGTTCGTAACAGAGCTTAAAACAAAAATATTGGCAGCTTTTGAGGATGAAGTCAGAGTTTCTTTTCTACTGATAGTTAAGTACCATGTGATAAATACTTGTACAAATTTTAAACAAAAAATTGCTTACGAGAAGTATATAAAAAGAGTTTTAGTTCCAAAATTTGCCCTCTGAATGTCATGTCTGTAACGTGGAATTGCCCATGTACGCCCTTTTTGCACGAAAGCCATCAATTATTATTAGAGATAAAGATAAAGTAAGTAAACAGTATTCTGCCATACATTTTCCACTGAAAAGTTGTAATGACTTGTCTACCTTTTCACTTGTAGCAATTCAACTCCGAGATACTGATATTTGACAACAGCGTTCCAACCAAGTACGCATTGCGGACCTATTTTATTTATTAACAGAGCGCCTTAGGTTTTACGTTACCGGGCTAAATATTCTTCGCATAAACCTGCAATCGAAGTTTCGCCAAATGTTTACTTTTCGGGATAATATTCAACCGCATTTCCTAGATTGGTCTTGTTAGCACAAATGAAACAATTATCTTTAAAAACGCAACAACGCTTTTCAGTTTTCGGAACATGTTTCGATGTTTCAAACCATTGATTGGGGCGAATCCAGGATTTGACGAAGGGGGGTTCGGATAAACGCCCGCCGAAGGCGGTAGCCCCTAGGGGGTCCGGGGGCATGCTTCCCCGGAAAATTTTTAATTTTAGGGCCTCTGAAATGCGATTTCCAGGGTTTTCAGGGGCAGTTTGAAGTGAAAAGATATATTTATTAGCGGAGTTGGTTCACTTTTTTTTTTAACCACGCGTTTGTTATACGTTTTTACGTTCAGTTTAGAGGGGTTGGACCGAACCACCCGAACCAGCCCTAGATCCGCCCCAGTGCCATATTTGAAAGTAACACTGGATTAGACCTCAAACTTAGCAAAACTGAACTTAAGGAACTTTGTAATTTTGCTACTAGCCACACTCATTTTTTATTCAACGGTTGCTTTTATGATCAAGTAGATGGAGTAGCTATGGGTTCCCCTTTAGCTCCTGTGTTAGCCAATTTCTTCATGTGTCATTATGAAAAGCTCTGCTTAAATAATTACACTGGTCCCAAGGTACTATACTATCGCAGATATGTAGATGATATTATTTGTTATTTCAAAAACTCTAATGATGCCCGTTTTTTTTTTGAGTACCTTAATTCTTGCCATCCCAACATTAAGTTCACTATGGAAACAAAAGAAAAGGGTCAGTTGCCATTTTTAGATGTATTGTTATCTAAGCAAAGTGCCAGTGATCACCAGGGCTCTTTTATCTTTTCTGTTTATCGTAAAAAGACTTACACTGGTCTACTTACTAATTATTTTAGCTTTACTCCCTTCAAATACAAATTAGGGTTAATTAAAACTCTCATAGATAGAGCCTACAAAATAAAATAACACTACTCAGGGTTTTCATAACAACATAAAAAACCTTTCAGAAATTTTGAAACGCAATATGTTTCCCAAGTGGCTTATTGACAAATCAGTTAAAGGTTATCTTAGTAAGGTTAGAACAACAGGAAAGGACGCTTCCAAACGTGAAACATCCAACTGCCACTTTTATAAATTACCTTATATCGGTTATTTTTCTTCCTATTTTCTCTCCGTTCAAACTTAGCACTATGTTTAGTCCTAAAGATTTTGTTCCTGATTCTCTTAAATCACGTGTTGTTTATCAGTTTACATGTGCGAGCTGCTGAACTTGTTATATTAGTGAAACCAATAGGCATTTTAACGCACGTGTTAATGAGCATCTCTTTCGGGACAAAAATTCTCACATTTTTAAACACCTCAGTGCTTCTAAAGGGTGTAAGGATAATTGCGATATTTCTTGTTTTAAGATTATCGATCATACCAGCACTTAGAGAGTTTTCATATTGAACAGTTGAAACCCGAACTCAACAAACAAGTTGAGCACTTTTTTAGTCTGTCGTTGCATTTCTAAATTTATCTGTTGTTGCTTACAAGCAGTTTTTAGTTTACTTTCCGTTATTTCTTGTCTTTGTCTTTCATTTTTTCATTTTTTTTATTTTATTGGTTATTTTGTAAATCTTTACTGTATACATTCATAATGGCTGATGATGATGTTTGAAACATCAAAACATGTTCCGAAAGCTGAGAAGCGTTGTTGTGTTTTTAAAGATAATTTCCTAGATTATTATGAAATTCCAAAATACAAACTAATAAGAGTACATCATAATCATGTTAAACATGATTCGTTCGTAGTTTTGCAGTAGTTTCCCCATATTTAAGAATTGGATTACTCATTCAAGTTCCTGTCATGCGACTCGAAACCAGTTACAGAAAGAATTGTTGCTAAGATGAAATCTAGTTTTTGAGAAATAGTGAGTTTCTTTTCTGCTCAACGGTGTTGGTCACGTTGATTTCGATGGCGATTGACAAAAATGAAAGTTAATGACTGGCACTGAGTAAAGGGGTAAAAGTTATTACCAACAAATGACAAACTGTCTCAGTGTGAACTGGTCTGTCTTCAAGTTCATTTGCTCAGATAGTGTTTCCCGACTATAAAAGCCGCTAGATTGCACATCAAAAGCTATCAGTCACTGTTCATTTTGCTTGACTCTAAAGAATATATTCTCTCCAATTCTGAAAGCGTTAGGTGTTTTTCGAACTCAACTTTTATGAGCATTCAAAAGTGATCGATAAAACCTGATACAACGTCCTTAGCTTAGTAGAAGAGTTGTTTTGAAAACGGATGGGCAAACACAACAAATGTAATATCACAACAATGCTTAGTTAAAAGACCTAACAACTGGTGTTGCCATAATGCCAATATTTGTAAGTGATAACGGAAAACTTTTCGAGCCAACAAGCACGTTTGATCGACGTCTAAAAATTACCAAACGGCAACGCTTAAATTGGAGCATTAAAACGTTAACACTTAAACTCTATCCAGATTAGCACTCTGCGTTTTAAAATAAATACAAACAAACCAGCATTCACAAATGTCAAAGAAATGTAAGACAGCAGCAATACACTGGGAGATTCACAGCAAGAAAGGTAGTGCAGTACAAGCTTGGAGACTAAAAACGAAGGCAATGCCAGACGAGGGGCCTATAGGGACGGATGACGTCAATTAAAGAATGTTTTGTTATTTTGCTGTCTCCTTGGAAATCAGAAGATTCTCATACTTTCTCAAAGAAAGCCGCTATTAAACAGGAACAAGTTGTCAAGAATTAGATTGGCATGTAATCATTATTCCTCTTTCTGGGGCGTGGCTCTCACTTAGCAAACATTACGGTAAACAGAGCAAAAGCTATTTGAAATACAGCCCTGAAAACTTAAGACCATGATAACCGATACATAAGAAAAACGAGTTAATGTCTTCATGCCGGGATTTGAAGCAACATTTTTGTCCTGAAGATGTTGTTTATCAATGCTTTTGGCTCCTGAGATTTAAATCGAGAGATAAATTGGCCAGCAATGACACGTTCCTTCTGTAAATGTTTGAGTTGCATCAAACTTAAATGAAGAAAATACGTTTCTGGAGAACGATTTCAACTAAAACATTTCAAGTATCGCAAAAGAAGACAGTTTCAAGATTTACGAGATATCCAAATGGCTCGGTTTCTATGGCGCGCCGTTTGTAAATTTATTATTTAAACTGAAAATTTATGCAATTTTTCCCTTATTTATAAAAAACTGGAAATGCCAGAAAAATTGTTTATCAATAAGACACAAGAACCTGTCCGTTTATACTATGTAAATAATTATTTTAGGTAAGTCCTGATTTATAAATAATCTTTTACGACAGAGTCATTATATATAAATAATAAACTACACAACTTCAATTATTTATATATCAGGCTTTCTCTAAGATTGTTATTTACATATATGATCATTAAGTTAAGTTTGTTTTTCCCATTATTTATAAATAAACTATTTCGCTGGGAGTCTCAATTCGTTATTTACAAATAATGAAGTTTCATCTCGCCGAGGGTAAATTTATTATTTACAAATAGGAACTTCACCGAGCGTGTAAATTCATTATTTAGAAATAATGAAGTTTTATCTTGCCAAGTGTAAATTTATTATTTATAAATAATGAACTTCACCGAGCGTGTAAATTCATTATTTAGAAATAATGAAGTTTTATCTTGCCAAGTGTAAATTTATTATTTATAAATAATGAACTTCACTGAGAGTGTAAATTCATTTAGATATAACGAGTTTCATCTCGCCGAGACTAAGTGTATTATTTATAAACAAACGACTGCAACCGTGTTATGTTATGTATAAACAATGAATTCAAACAGATGAAATACATACAAATAACAAATCTCACCTTGACTTAAGGACGTTCGCGCCCATTGCTACTGCTTATCTCTAGTGCGCACGCTATTCATTAGGCACGCGCGTGCCACTTCATCTATTTCAAGCGCGCGCACCGAGTCGAAAACTACACAAAATATAGAGCTGATGACCTTGGCGTTAACTTGGTGTGCGAATATTTTTTTTGGATGCTCGGTGACTCTAGACTACGTGTAGTTCCTCTTTCGCTTAGTCCGTCGTGCGTGACGCGAAAGAAAATCGCGAGAAAACTGAAATGGCCGCGTGAAATCCTGGGGGCGAATTGTTTAGTGAATCTTGGGAATTCTAAAGGAACCACTTGAGGCTGCAGAATTTCTGCAGCATGGGTCATTGGAGGCCGCAGAATTTCTGCAGCATGAGTCATTAGAGGCTGCAGAATTTCTGCAGCATGGGTCATTGGAGGCCGCAGAATTTCTGCAGCATGGGTCATTGGAGGCCGCAGAATTTCTGCAGCATGGGTCATTGGAGGCTTAGGGTTTAGGGTTAGGGTTATATGTCTGCCATCCGACAAATGTGTATACATATACTGAACTTTTTTCTAAGGGCTGTGAAAATGGCATCCTTTTTGTTTATAAAATTCCAGAAAACTTAACAGTCCGCAAAGTACTTCATATTTTTGCGTTTTAATATAGGCGCAATTTATGTATCCGTGAGTTTTGCAATAAACTTGTGATCTCAAAAACTCATTGCTTCCGTGTTATTTCGCTAAATATTACGACTATGATGTCTCGATTGTAAGAGAATTCAAGAAAAAGGTGTTTTTTTGCGGAATCCCGTTCGAATTTACCCATAATGACCCCATTTCTTGCGGAAAATGCTATTTTGGAAAACACAAAATATTTTGGAAAGCGTTAATTATACTTATTTAGGAACACTCATTTCATCAACGGGTAATTTTTCATTGGCACTTGACAAATTGAAAGAAAGGTCCTTCACGCCCTTTTCAGTCTTAGAAAACACACAAATCTCAGCAAACTATCTCCATTCTTAGCGTATAAAATTTTCGACGCAATGATCTCCCCAGTTTTGACATATAACAGTGAAGTCTGGGGTGCATATACAAAATCTGATTTCAAGTCTTGGGACAGTTCCCAGATCGAAAAAACACATCTCCAATTCTGTAAACCTTATTTAGAAGTAAGCAATAAGGCATCCAATGTAGCATGTAGAGCTGAACTTGGTTGGTAGGTTTCCTCTCATTATAGCTATCAATTAGAAAATCATGAATTACTCCTCATATCTTTTAAGTACGTATAATTACTCCATTGTTAAACAAATCTTTCTCATGTCGCAAGATCTTCATCACGCTGGTGAAAATAGTTATTATTCAAATATAAGTATGCCTGAATATTATAATTTTCCTTGTTTTGAGTATTACGTACTTAACTAACGCTAAAATCAAACATTATGTTGGCCTAATGCAGCAAAAGTATATTCTATATTGGCAACATAGCATGCAAAACTATACTAAACTAGAATTTTTCAACACTTTTAAGAACGATTATACACCCTCCTCTTATTTAGGCCTAACCAACAAACTGAGCGAAAGAAAAGAACTAGTAAAATTGAGGATAGGCAAACTAAGGATTGAGACCGGTAGATATAGACCTTTTCATAATGGCGGACGATTTTAATTATTCTTTTGTATATGTGTTAATTAGCCCTACTAACCTCACTTTAATGTAAAAATTCTATTGAATTTTGCACATGCTGACGAGGCTAGTAGGGCTCATTATCATAAGAATAAAAGAATAATTTGTCGGGCGCCATTATGAAAAGGGTCTATGATCAAATTCCAAGGGTTAATAGAGTTTGCCCTATTTGTGTATCTAATAATCAAATTGAAGACGAATCTCACTTTCTTATATATTGCAATAAATACTCTATTCTAAGAAATAAATTTTATGAAAAAATAGAGCTTATCATTCCGACTTTTAAACAATTATCTTCGTTACAAGCCATTAACGAGCTTATGACTTCTTCAAATCATTATGTTAATATTCAATTAACAAAATATATTTCATCTTGCTTTGATCTACGCAATATTCTACTTTCAAATCAATCCAATGTAACTTAATTGCTATATCATAACATTACTATATGATCACGATAATTGTTACTGTTTTAGTTTTAGTTTTAGTTTATAAAAGCTTTTGCAACACTGTATGTACTTATGGTCATACAAATAAAGCTAGTTGTTGTTGTTCTGCAGATTCTAAAGCGCCAATTCATGATTTTCTCAGGGTATTCTACACAACTGAAGACATATTAGCAAAAGACGCTGTAACTTCCAGATTCTGACTGATATATTCCTTCAGTCTCTGCCATTAAAATAGTACGGTATAAGCCTTTTCGATCATTTCCGTTACAAAATCATCAATATTGAAATAGCCCAGCCTTGATAACCGAAGAAAAATTAGACGACTTTTACAACTCCCAAAATATCGCTGCATACGGTTCTTGAATTTCAGACCCGACGACAGCATAATTAGTTTCGCCGTGTTTCGTGGCATGACAAGACAAGATAAGACAACGTTGATTTAATTGTACTTGATTTTTTTTACCGGACTAAATCTATTATATAAAGAAATAATACACCCTGTAGCTGAAAACCCAGAATAATTATGCCAGAATATTAGCAGAGTAAACTGCAGTTCCAATGCTCGTAACACGCCGAGAGGGCGAATTCTTTCTAAGGGAATGACTTTAAGTGCAACTAACCCCCAAATCTTTTCGCTTATGTAAATCTCCTTACTTTTCGATCACCGCTGCGAAAAAAATATCGTTGTAGCTATTTTCGTTAATTTTCTATGCTTGTCCAAAGTTCCTAAATTTGGCCGTTTCCACGCCCCATGGTCGAGCAATAGCGAAGAATAGGGCGAGTTGGCCTGTGACGTCATCGAGGGACTAACAATGTTTCGCTTATGAGGAGAATGTATACGAACATGCGATAGTGTGATTCAAAATCATTGCAGAATGTGAGGTAGATGTGTTGTTGGAGGGAGTAGCAGTACAGAAAGCTCAGAAGAGAGCTATCCTCTTTCTTCGATACCTCTATATGAGGGTGTGAATGGGGTTAACCGACTAGCGACAAAGGGCGAGAAAGTATTACTGACTACCGACAAAACAAGGCAAAAATTACCGACTAGCGACAAAAAAATTAACTGAGATTTACCGACAACCGACAAAAGTCGAAAATTTTAACCGACAACCGACAAAGTAATGAAATTTTAACCGATATGTGGACCCCCCAATTCAGACCCTCGTATATCGATGGCACTCGTCCAGAAACGAGAAAAAGACGATAGAAGTGTGCTGACTTGTGTGAAGTCGAGAGAGTGTGATTATGGCTAAATTGGAGTACTACTCCGATTTTGGCTTACTGTTCTCCGATTTACCAATTCTTCCGATTCTACGATTTTACCTTAAGATTTTTATGAAGGTGATGTACCGATTTTACAATTTTATCTCAATATTTTTCTACGGTTCTGCCTTAAGATTTTTATGAAAGTCATTCAAGATTCTACGATTCTTCTGATTCTACCGATGTTATGACTATATTAGTCATCACTTTCCTCATGACAAAATGTGTCATTTTAATACACATGCTTAAAGAACGAGGTATATATATGGTTTGTTTTACCCTTCGTAGGGTAGATGTTATTTATCTGCACACGCTCTAACGTATCTATGGTTCATTTGCCCAAAATATTGGGCGAAAGTTATATATCCTTAAAGAACGAGGTGTATACTGGTAAGTAATTCATTTTTTATTTGAAATTTACATCAAACAAAAGATTTTGCAGACTATAAAATCTCATGTATAATCATTACAACAAAATCTGCAAATACTTAAACAATGTCCTTCAAACACATGAAAAACGACGAAATGGTTATAAACTGAAAGCTACTGTTACTCGTAAAACAGTAAATGCTTTATAAATACACAATAATCGAATGACAAAATGTAAACTAGTGTAACCCGCTCTAATTCCATTATAAGTTCAATTTCACTGTTGTGCGGATGACTTATTTCACGAAGAGTACTGAGCCTTAGATCTTCCATCTTCTTCAAAATTTGTATCGCTGATTGTTCTGGGTATTTTGCGTTGACAGGCAAACAATAGCTTTTACGGGAATGAAGACGGAGATACAGATGTCTCCGAGTGTGTGACTAGTTAATCAAAATTTTTAAAATGCGTCATAACTTTTGTCACACATCAGTGTTCTTTTAATGTTTCGTACTGAATCAAAGGCAATTTAATTAGTGTTAAGATCGGGCTTATTGAAATTAATGCATGAGAACTTTTGTCACATATCAGTGTTCTTTTAACGTTTTGCACTGATTCAAGCTTTAATAACTGCGGCGGCGGGCGTTCTTTACCATTTCGGCCAAAAAGGCCATTTAATTAATTAGTGTTAAAATCAGGCTTATTGATTAACTTTATTGTTATTGCTTCAGGGAAAACAGGTTGCTTTTGTCACCGTTCTTCTCTTGAAATCACCGAAAAAGTTTAATTGAAGTGCAACGCTTGTGTCATATGCAGTTCGTTCCCGTGTGAAAATCAGTTGAGATGAAGGATAAAATATTGAGTTTTCTCAGTTGAAATCACTCGTTTTGGTTGAGATCATTTCCCAGAGAAAATTCCTTTAAGATTGTCATTGATTGCAAAGTATGTTTGTTAGTGAAAGCACGGTTGATGACAACACAAAAATTCGAATTGGCGGATCTCTGATTAAGTCGAAAAGTGAAGAGATTCTACCGCGGAAGAGCAGAGGGGTATTTTGTCTGCGCATGCGTCAGATAAGATGGAATAAACTTTGGAATAAACAACTTCGTCCGCCATTTTGTTGTCTCGAGCTCACTGTGAGAAGTTTTGACCCGAGGATCTACGCCTACAAGTGGATTCCACAGAAAGAGAACGTCATGTATACATATAGCACTAACACCGTGATCCGTTAAGGTATTTGTGGCTCTATTCGGTCTCGAGATTTTATTGATCAAAGTTCCGCTGTGGAAGGAAAAAGGCGCCAAGTCAAGGGATTTTATCAAGGGATCACTCCACAACACGAAGCTCATACTAGAAGACAAACAACAGAGGTGAGTGTGCAGACATTAGACTTTTCCTACCTAGAAGGGCAATCTTGTATCTTAAAACGATCGTGAGATATACGCCTCTGTTTAGACAAAATGTTTTTGCTTAGACCTGATTTTGCTTCAACTTCGATGGCAATTTGCTCAAACTATTGACCGTCCTTCAGAATCAAATTAACAAATCGAATGTAGTTTAGCGTTGTCTATACTCTTATCGACAACGATATTCGTCATCACAGTGGTCAAAATGTTGTGGACTCACGAGGCGCAGCGGAGTGAGTCCACAGCAAATTTTGACCACTGTGATGACGAGTATCGTTGTCGATAAGAGTATAGACAACGCTAAACCACATTCAATTTGGTTTTTACCACAATATCAGTGTCAAAGAAAATGTTAATTTCAGAGCGCGCGCTGAAAAAAGGCATTGCGCGACACGTTGACGCGAGCAGCGTTGTCTAGACTCTTATCGACAACGGCGAATTAGCCAATAAGATTGCGAGATTACTAGCAATTGTGGTAAAATTACCATTGTCAGCGTTGGCTTTTCGTTCTATTTTCAGTGACATGGAATTCCAGACAAAAAATAGTTCCGCTCCAGTGATTATTATTTTGCGCCGGGGAGATTCAGCAGTGTTTGCGAACAGCGAACTTATGCATATTTGCAAGTCATGGATCTCGGAGATCTTTGGTCGATTGCTGATCAAGTCTGCGACACAAAGTGATTAGCTACATACGAATATCACTATTACAATTTTACTTGATTATGCTTTCATTTCCGCGTAATTTTTGTATTGTTTTTGCCTTGTTTGGCGTCAATGCTTTTTTCCTCTTAAAGTGCTAACTCAGCAAAAAACTTCACTGTAACTTTCTTCTTTCATCGTCCCCCAAAATGTTTATACCATGAGTGTATGTCATATTTACTTTATTTTGACTCTACGTGGTTTATTTACGCCAAAAAATGGTTCGCGCTTTACTTTAGTCGTTCAAAAGGCCGAAGTTTTCAGTCGAAAAACATGGCGTCTAGCGTGTTGCTCACGAGAACTGATCGAAGACCCGGTATGTACGGTGTGATGCACATATTACTCTACATTCGTTTACTGTTTTGTACCCGCTAAAATACTCGCAACTCCACTTTCTTGTGAAGCGAAGTTTTATGGTTATAAAGTTATGCAAGTTTTCTCGGAATATTATCATAAAACTTTGGGACAGTAAAAGAGGTCTTTCCACCAGCTGATTTTCAACGGAGTTTTGAAAATTGAGGAAATTTTATATTTTGGATAAGCGAACGGCGAAAAATGGCCTTTTCGGATAAATCTAATGTAAGCTTGATGTGAGCTTGTGTTAAAGATTATTTATTTATGGTAAAGTAATACTCTTTTATGCTGTACAGACCTGTACAGTTTTCTGATCTAGAGGAATGCTCAGAAGAGAGCCAATATACTAGCCCTAAATATACAACTGTTGTACCCAAACATTTAAATTAAGTTTATTGGTACCTGCATATCTAAGCCCTTAGGTGAGTTTGTGCAGGTACAATGCAAAACTGTAAAATCAAAACAAACTGTTGTTGTAAAAAATATGAGAACATAATTATTGTTAGTTCCTTCCTTTTATACAAATTGTCTACAAAACAGTGTCCATCATCAGTCTTGTGGAGTATTACTTTAGATGAAATTGTATTTTTATTAACAAATTCTGATAGTCAAAAGTTAATACATGGTTGCATTCCATCTGATCATCACTGAACACTAAAGATGAACTTAATACAAGAGTATTTCAGTAGAATGACAGTCAAGTGTTTTGAATTAATTTTATCCATTGACCTTCCAGTGAAATTATGGTGTAATTTATTTTAGAACCCTTAATTTATAAATAGAAAAGCAACACTATCAATCTTTATGGTCTGGCTTATATCTAAATTAAGCATCAACATCTTTTCGTCCAGTGTATGCTCATGTCATACTCTAGGCTAAAGCAAATCTTCAAGCTTGTTATATTGTAGTATTATTTCGAGACAACAGTTTGTTTTGATTTTACAGTTTTGCATTGTACCTGCACAAACTCACCTAAGGGCTTAGATATGCAGGTACCAATAAACTTAATTTAAATGTTTGGGTACAACAGTTGTATATTTAGGGCTAGTATATCGGCTCTCTTCTGAGCATTCCTCTAGATCAGAAAACTGTACAGGTCTGTACAGCATAAAAGAGTATTACTTTACCATAAATAAATAATCTTTAACACAAGCTCACATCAAGTTTACATTAGATTTATCCGAAAAGGCCATTTTTCGCCGTTCGCTTATCCAAAATATAAAATTTCCTCAATTTTCAAAACTCCGTTGAAAATCAGCTGGTGGAAAGACCTCTTTTACTGTCCCAAAGTTTTATGATAATATTCCGAGAAAACTTGCATAACTTTATAACCATAAAACTTCGCTTCACAAGAAAGTGGAGTTGCGAGTATTTTAGCGGGTACAAAACAGTAAACGAATGTAGAGTAATATGTGCATCACACCGTACATACCGGGTCTTCGATCAGTTCTCGTGAGCAACACGCTAGACGCCATGTTTTTCGACTGAAAACTTCGGCCTTTTGAACGACTAAAGTAAAGCGCGAACCATTTTTTGGCGTAAATAAACCACGTAGAGTCAAAATAAAGTAAATATGACATACACTCATGGTATAAACATTTTGGGGGACGATGAAAGAAGAAAGTTACAGTGAAGTTTTTTGCTGAGTTAGCACTTTAAGAGGAAAAAAGCATTGACGCCAAACAAGGCAAAAACAATACAAAAATTACGCGGAAATGAAAGCATAATCAAGTAAAATTGTAATAGTGATATTCGTATGTAGCTAATCACTTTGTGTCGCAGACTTGATCAGCAATCGACCAAAGGTCTCCGAGATCCATGACTTGCAAATATGCATAAGTTCGCTGTTCGCAAACACTGCTGAATCTCCCCGGCGCAAAATAATAATCACTGGAGCGGAACCATTTTTTGTCTGGAATTCCATGTCACTGAAAAGAGAATGAAAAGCCAACGTTGACAATGCAGGGGCACCCAACGACAAGTTTCGGTAGATATCTGTTCGGTGGAGGGTAATTCGCCTTGTACTTTCGGCGTCGATTAAAGAGTGCACTCGGATTTTCGTAACTAAAACGTGGCCTAAAAGATTCGGAATGGGGAAATCATAGCCCCTGAGGTTTTCGAAAAGGTCGTAATTGCAGTTTTTGACAGTCAAAAACGTCAGCTAACATTTTCGGAAAGAAAATAGTTCACTAGAAAGTTCGTGGAAAGTTCATTTCCGCTTGCATTTTCTCAAAGGAAGATTTTGTTGCCTAACATTTTCGGTCAATTAAAATTTCAGCTAGGGAATCCGAACAGATAAACTTCTTCTAACTTATGAAAACATCACTTTAAACAGACTTCAAACACCATAAGGTACTTAAAAATGCCTTTCTACAGCTTTTGGCTGATTTGGCTCGTTGGGTGCCCCTAACAATGGTAATTTGATTCTGGGGGACGGTCAAAAGTTTGAGCAAATTGCCATCGAAGTTGAAGCAAAATCAGGTCTAAGCAAAAACATTTCGTCTAAACAGAGGCGTATATCTCACGATCGTTTTAAGATACAAGATTGCCCTTCTAGGTAGGAAAAGTCTAATGCCTACACACTCACCTCTGTTGTTTGTCTTCTAGTATGAGCTTCGTGATCAGAAACGTGTCAGCGGTCAGTAATGGCGGTCACAAAATTTTGGGCTCCGGCATTTTTGGTCTTATTAACGTGTATTCTGGAACAAAAATTATGTCCTAGGCCGGAAAACCATAAAGGAATCCCAAGTTTTACATTCGGCTTTCCTTTCTCGTCAAATGAAGCTGTTAACTTCGGAATGGAAGTATTTCATCGACTTACTCACTCGGCCAAGAATGATATACGTCTATGCCTTCGTTCTGGCGAAAGGTCCACGCCGTTAATATTGCTTCTTCTTCTTGGAGGGGATATTGAACTTAATCCAGGCGACAAACATCTTTGTAGCATTTGTTCAAAGCCTGCTCAGCCGCACCAAGCAACAAATCAATGCGATGTATGCGACTCGTGGTTCCATGCTAGGTGTTGCAAGTTACCATCTATTTACATCGACATTCTATCTCGCTCATTTTGTACATGGCTGTGTCCAAAGTGTGGTAGACAGAACTCAAAGCCATACTCTTCAGATTCTGAGGTTTTACCAAGTTCTTTAAATTACTTTGAGCCCTTATTTAATCCTGGAATATTATCATCACACTCCAATCAATCGGGACCTTCCAAGCGAAACAACAATAGAAGATTAAAGGACGCTCCAAAGAACAATAGAAGGAAACTAACCTGCATGACAATGAACTGTCGAAGTGTTAAAAACAAAATAGCTGACATCGCTGCTGTAATAGATCAATATAATCCTGATATCATCTCTGGTACTGAATCCTGGTGAACTTCGAACATTGAAAGTAACGAAATATTTGCAAATGGCTACAAAATTTTCAGAAAAGACCGTCCTGATGGCTGCTACGGCGGAGGTGTTTTTCAGGCAGTGAAAAACGATATTATAATAACACATCGCCCAGACCTGGACACCGACTGCGAAATTATTTGGACCCAATGTCAGCTAGCAGATAAGAAAACAAAATCACTTCTTTTTGGATCATATTATCGACCAAATTCCTCCAACGTTACAAGCCTCGATGAGCTGGATGCATCATTGGCTGTGGTCACACTTAGGTTTTTTTTACTATAGTAAAGCACAGTTTACCATAGTTAAGACGTTTTGTAATGTGACCGGCTTTTCTCATTTTACTATGGTAAACGCCCGTCTAGTCTGTCGCGTAGGCAACAGCGGCAGGATAAAAGCAAAGTTTACTATAGTAAACCGACCTGAATCGAGTTCGTTTATC
>JAEMWC010000870.1:150000-157500 GCA_016490735.1 Pachyseris speciosa
CACATGAAATAAGTTATCTAAATTATGATTTTGAATTATCATTTATTTATATCTTGTTATTTGACATATTTACTTTTATTCAACTTATAATTAGAATTAGATTTTATATGTATATATATATATATATTTTATTTTAGCTTTTATTACAGTTGATGTGATGTCCTACGGGATTTTATCGACTTAATAATGTAGATGTAGATGTGGAGTGATCCCTTGGTAAAATCCCTTGACTTGGCGCCTTTTTCCTTCCACAGCGGAACTTTGATCAATAAAATCTCGAGACCGAATTGAGCCGCAAATACCTTAACGGATCACGGTGTCAGTGCTATATGTATACATGACGTTCTCGTTCATTTCTTTCTATGGAATCCACTTGTAGGAGTAGATGCTCGGGTCAAAACTTCTCACAGTGAGCTCGAGACAACAAAATGGCGGACGAAGTTGTTTATTCTATCGCATCTGACGCATGCGCAGACAAAATGCCCCTCTGTTCCGCGGAAGACTTTAAAACTGTATCATATTACCCAGAACATCTAGAGAGCTACGAGGAGACGGAGCCCTTCTTTAAATTGCCGGAGAAAGATGCGTTTAAACCGATTGTTTTGTTACCGACTTGTTGGATTTTTCTGTCCAATGCATTCAGTACGGTTTTTCTGGTTTTGCCAAGGAAGTTACACCCTGCAGTCGCGCTAAAACTGTTATTCCAAGAAACAACTTATATAGCGTTGTACCCTTTCTTTTAGAGGAATGGATGACAAGCTTAGTCTGTTTAGCGGATGTTATTTGAGTCGTCGTATCGGCTGTCAAGAAGACTATGAAAAGTTAAAGATAACATCAAAGCAAAATACTATTTCTCAAATATCACGCGGCTGGGTACCCTGCGAGCAGTTGGTTTCTCCTGCGCGAAACGAGAGAGAAACCACTGCGAGCAATCGTTCGCCCTAGGAATTCTTCCTCTAGTGCTTTGTCATTGTGTACCCTTCTGTTTTTAATTTTGATGACGTATAGTCGCTTGAAGGAGCTTTTACAAACTTGCTTTCGATCGTATTACCCCAGTTAAACTCGTGTTGTTTCGAATTGTTGTTTGAAGTGTTGTGTTCAACTAGCTCAGCAATACCGCACGAGAGAGGGCAAGGAAGCCTTAAATTCAGGCTTTGTATTTAATATTTAGACAACAAACTAAATATATAAAATATTCCCACGAAGGTTTGGATCGTTTTTTAGTCAGCGCTTTTGGCGAAGAATTTGCATTCTTTTGTACAAACACTTCTAGCGAAAATTGACAAATAAAATTGACATCAATGAATGGGGATGAAGAATTCGCGAATGCTCGATGGAAAAGCAGACGGTTGCACACAGTGGTTTATCTCTCGTTTGGCGCAGGAGAAACCCACTGCTCGTAGGATAGCGGCTGTCATAATATCTTGTGGACTTTAACCTTAGACTCAGTGGACCATTGCGGCCCTGGGGGAGGGGGTATTCCCTTATATGGGCTATATAGGTATGTGCGGCCCCAAAGGGTATGGTTTTTCAGCCGTTTTGGTCATAAATAGGGTATCGATTTTAGCTTATTTTGGCTATTTTGGTCATAAATAGGGTATGGTTTTTGTTCTCTAGCCTTGATTTGGGTATGTTTTTAAGAAGAAGCCACTTTTGCACCATTATCGAAAAGAAAATCAGCAAAAGCCCTTCACAAATTATGTTCACGGTATTTTAACAGGATTTTGATGTCATGGTCAAGTCATAAATAGGGTTTCGAATTTTTGGTCAGGTCATAAATAGGGTAGGAAATATCGCAGATTTTAGTCATAATAGGGTAAGGGTTTTGGGAAGCGAGCCGTACACCCCCACCCAATTTTTCTGCGAGTACCCCCCCGGGCATTGCGGGCATAACATTTCGCTTACTCGCTCCGTTCACGTTTGTTACCCGGGCTGCGCGCGTCTCGCGCGAACAGCAAGAATGATACTTGTTGTCACGTATCGGAAAACGTCGATTCACCTTGTGTCTTTGAAGTCTGAACAACTAATATGTTAAGAGAAGTGTCTATACGAATGTTTGCAAGTTCAACAGCGAGAAGAAAGCTCTTAACATGACCAAAATTTAACTCCAGATGGACTGCCGTGTTCCCCGTATCCGCTCCATTGAGATGTACATTTTGTTGAATAACTCAAGTACGGGATATCATACACCCCTGAGACTTTGACAGGTAGTTAATTTACTATTTTAATTTCTGGACTTTAATTTTTGAATGATAAGCGATTAGTTTTTACAAATGTACTAGCGTCCCTTGAAACTGTCCAGAAACGTTCCTTTCTTGTGTTTCAAATGACCCTGGATTGACGTATTTGTAAACAGTTTCACTCTGCTAATTAATTTTCTACTCACATTTCACCGAGACTCCATTCACATTTATGCGAAAAAATCCTACATCGTTCGATAAGCGTTTCCTTTCTCAAACAATTATCCATCGAAGCGAAAACAAGTGTGCTTAGTTTTTTTTTGGAATCAATACACTATTTTTATCACCCCTGCATAATGATAAACCTCTGTGGCCTAAAGGTCATTGTTCCTGCCTGCGACGCAGCTAAACCGGGTTCGATGTCCATTAGTGGTATATATCACGGGCTTTATTTTTTCTGTTTCTCTTTTTCTTGTTCTTTTAGAAATATTTTTTACAAGACTCCAACACAAGCTAAACACAATGCGTCCGATGTAAGAAAGACAGACTTCCCTCTATTCTTTTGTTTAGCACTAAGTTAGGGATACAATACTGTTTTTTGCAAGCCCGGGTTTAGGCTAATTGTAGCCTCTTGTTTGGTTGTAAAATGAGGCTGTCATTGTGCCTACAGAAACGACAATTCTGTGAGTGACAGTCAAAAAGTAACTTCGGAATGTGGTGTTTCTTTTAAACAAAAATCACCTACATTCATGTTATTGTGCAATTTTGTCTAGCTTCACATTGCTATAGGTCTGCGGAGCCGATTTACAAAAACAATAAGCATTCTTTTAGACTACGATGAGTTCTGTTCTAACGAGTAAACATCAGACGCAGATAGAACTTCAGAAAGTAAAACAAGTTCAGATGTGTAAAAATTAAATAATGGAAAGAGTGATTATGAAGACTACCAAAACTTTTTCAATGAGGACTTTATTTCGGTTTTCGGTTTTGGACGAAATTTAGTTGCAATTTTGCGGTTTTGGGCGATTAGTTTTTTGCCGGTTGCCCTTTCGTCCTCCTCTTTAATGGCAACTGAAAAACTTGTAACAAGGTTTACCACTACAGCTATTATGAAGATTGTCCTTTGCCTGAAAGCGACAGTAATAAGAACTTGAAAGATCAGCGAAGAGTGTGTTATGACTTTGCAGCAGACTTGAAATATTCCAAGTGTCAAAAGAATCTTAGAATCGGTACATCACTATCTTAAGGTAAAATCGTAAAATCGGAAGAATCGTAGAATGGTACATCACCTTCATAACAATGTTAAGGCAAAATCGTAGAATCGGAAGAATCGTAGTTGAAGTTCATATTTCACTATTCTCCGATTTAGCCATAAATCGCACTCTACTGGCGAAGTCGGACCGAAACAGAGAGCCATTGAGCAGTTCTTCGATCTCGGGTTCGCCGCTACTATGAAAACCTAGGGATTTTCATGACCTGTATATTAATCTCTAGCTTCTAGTGCAAAGCTCGACATTGTCAGAGTAGATAAGACACGAATTTGGGATAAGCTGAGAGCCATCTGACATTCTATCAAAACGAGCCCCAGAGTCGCAGACCAAAAACAATGGAAACTAGGTGAGATAAATATACGGCAAGCCAATCGCATCGCGGTTTTTTGCCCTCGAAATAGAGAGTATTGTAATTGAATAGGCTACGACACAGCGACGTTATTTAGATTAGTGAAGCTTCAAACTGCTGAACTACTAGCTATGTATTTTTGAATTTTATACACAACCACACGCAAGCTTCACGCACCGTACACAACTGTTTTGTTCTTTGAGCAAAAAAATATATCTGTTTCAGTTACAAACTCAAGACGAATCAAGCATTGATAAGTATATATAAGGAAAGTAAAACAAAGCATTAAGATTCGACTTTACGCACGGAGACTGCAGCGCTGAAAGGAGAATGTACGTGTTTTCGACCGAAATGCAACAGTCAGGTTTTTAGCGTACGTAAAAAAGACTCTTAAAACAACGCAACAAAGGAACAGTGAAGGAGAAATGCGTTCATTTATACCATACTGAGCCTTTTGTCAAGATAACTCCTCGTAAGACCAGATGAGCTACATAACCACACTCGAGTAGAAGCAAAATAAAACTTACCTTTGCTATCGGACTCTCAGAGCTTGGGAGCAGACTGTTTGCGTAGCAATTGATCTTTGAGTGTATGCACATCCACTAAGTATTCCGTTGGTAATAATGTTATCCAAATTTAGGGTTCAGCAATTTCAACACCACCCCGTTTCGGTTCAGCTCACCAAAAGCGTTGTAGTATTGTGAAAGGAAGCCGACTTCTTGAGTGTTATATCTTTTCTTCGGTTGTGATAAACACTTACAACGAAAAGAACGTATCATGGGGTGGTTATCAGTGGTTGGTTGGATGGGTCATTGATTTTCAAAGAAATTTCTGTTTCGGGTCAAAACTCCCTACTTCTTTCAGTGTTCTCTCTTTTATGTTCTGTAGACTCTAAGGCACCAATTCATGATTATCCCTCGAGGGTATTTTACACATCGATGACATTATCTGCTCTCACAAATAAAGACACTAACAGGATCACGCATATCCATCACTTCGAAACCTTGCTCAATAAAAGAAAAAAATGAGAGATTTTCTTTACTTATGTCAAATGATGGCCTCTCACGCAATTCACCTCTACAGTAACAAAGTCATCAATTTAACAAATTGACGTCAGTTTTTCATGCGTCTGTCCTGTTATTGACTGTCTTAAGTCACTCAGTCTCTGACAAACAACTGAGGGGAGCGTGGCAAATGATCATTCTTGTTCATTTCCACGACGTCACTTGAAGTTGTGTGATATGATACACTGCGTAAAAAGCTGAGTATTCAAGAATATTCTTGCTTCGAATACGTGTTCTTGACTCCTTAGAATCCTAGAGTATTCTATACGTACACCACATGTGACGTATTCTGGAATATTCGAATGGAATACGCCCGAATACCCTTTGTCCAGAATCATTCGCAAGTGTTCTTTAAGTCATACGTTTTCTAATGTCATGCTCCTATAGTGTGACAACGAATCAATCCCTAAAAAGAACCCAGTAAGTCAGACAACTGTGTGACATCGGGCCCGAAACGTTTAATATGTTTGCAGTTATGGCAAACTCAATGAGAAAACTCGTCCAGTAGTCTATTCGGAAGGGTAAGGGACGTTCTTTACGTAAATTTACGGATCATTACGAAAGCCGTAACTGATGACTGTACATACGTTTAGCCGCCTTTACGCGTCTTTACAGAAACAAGAAGAACCATGTCGACCCTCTCGAAGCCTTTTCCGCTTTACGCATCTTCAAGAAAGTATAAAGAATTAGTGAATTCAGCTGTGAATTACTCACTCTGACAGGACGTATTCAGGAACATTGGAATGGAAAACGCCAGAATGCCCTTATTTCAAAATCATTCGCAAAACTTTCCCCTTAAGAGCATACTTTGTGTAATGTTGTGGTCCTAAAGTATGGCAAGGAATCAACTCCTAAAAAAAGTCTCAAAACCATGTAACAACAGGAAACGCTTTAATAAATACCGTAGAATCCCGGTTATAAGCCCCCCCGGTTATAAGCCCCCCGATTATAAGCCCACCTCTCTGCTAATAGAAATTTCCTCCCGGTTATAAGCCCACCCGATTATAAGCCCACCTCTCTGCTAATAGAAATTTCCTCCGGTTATACCCCTGTTATACCGGGTACCGTATACAGTTAACAATAATTAGGCGGTACATTAGCGACATATTTATTATTATAAATCAATTACAGCAACGGTTCTTTAACAGGATTTCAATGAATCGTATTCCATCAAAGTCACAACTAAACTTGATCTCTGTTCCGCCCCGTAGCACATTGACAATCACACATTGACAATCCGTTATTGTTCCAATTGAAAGTAGACATGATTAAAATTTTCATTTTAATAGAACGGATTTTAGACGTTTTTTTCCTCCCTATTATAAGCCCCCCGGGTTATAAGCCCCCCCGATTATAGGCCCACCCGAAAACCCTTACGAAATTGTATAAGCCCAGGGCTTATAACCGGGATTCTACGGTATTTGCAGTGACAACAAATCACGGCATGAAAAAGCATGTATCGATTGTCTCAGAGCGCTATAAATTAAGTACGGGAGTACTTTCGATGACTAAATTTACATAAAATAACATCAAAAACTGAGCTGCATTACCTGAGCTGTAGGCATTTTAATAGTACTTTAAAAAGCCTTCCTTACCATTCACCTTCGTTCGTGTAAAGGACCTCAGTCCTTTACGTAAGCAAACGGGGCATCACGAAAGCCGGAAACTGGTGAACTTGACGCACCTGTACGTGTCTTTACACAAAAGTAAAGAATTGACATTGAAACGTATTGGAGTCTTCGAAAAAAAAGGGCAGATTATTCAATAAAATCGTAAGATGCTCAAATATCTAGATTTGTTGAGCACCGCAAAATAGAAAGACTAGTTTTAGAGCGAACTGTCTTTACGCACCTGTACGTGTCTTTACACAAACGTAAAGAACTGACATTGAAACGTACTGGCCTCTTCGAAAAAAAGGGCGGATTGATTTATTCTAGAAAACGTTTGCCTTCTTCTGCGTTTTGCTCAAGGCTCTAACTCGTTTTCATTATCACAAAACCGTGCGCGCGATATTCGTGTATTTTGTGTCGCGCCCCTGGTCGCGACCCAAGAAGGCATATCCAGATAGCAAACCAGGCAACTTACACCAAGTACCAGACTGCTCGACCGCTGTCTCAATATGTGTGTTCTACGGACGCTTTGCTTAGTAACCAGACAACCGTTGCTCCTCCGTTGCTCATTGGCTATCACAACAATCACTGCTCAACTGGACCAATCAAAAATCGATCGTTTCTTCGCGTCACTTTCAAAATTCTTTCCACGCGGGATGGTTAGCGAGGAGGATCGTTGGGTTTTTACTCGTTTTCGCAGCGCTGCTTGAGGTTGGTAGCGACGGAATTCCAAGTTTATTGTCACTGATAAAGGTATGTCTGTTTTTAATATTTCTACAGTTAATTTCTAATCCTCTCGTCCTGTTATTAAATCAAATGAAGAATGATCGTCGCAGTTATGAACGCAATTTATGCAATTGCGAAAAGAAGCCTGTTGTTGTCTTCTATTCCTTTGTGAGTACCCACCTTTCATCGTCGTGTACGAGCCCTGACACTGTAGATTAAGTATAGGACTTATCTTCCTTGCGATAACTTGTTTGTGATGCCTATGGCTACTGTTTATTAGGAAAGTGATCAGGGTAAGAA
>JAEMWC010000870.1:162500-227500 GCA_016490735.1 Pachyseris speciosa
ACGCTCCACAGTTTCTGATGAACAAAACTTGAAGGACACTAAAGAGTGCTCAATGTTTTGTTTTTGTTCTCTATGGCTTTTGCGCGGCACAAAAACAACCGGTGACATAAAGTCTGACAAATGAAACAATGAATTCAAGGGTGTCTGGAAAACTCAGACCTAGAAAACTCAGACCCCCCCCCAATCTGGAAAACTCAGACCCCCTCATAACTATACAAATTTTCAAAGTCAAATAAACGTGGGCGAAATGAATTATCGCTGTTCAGTGTGCTGAAATGTTACACCCTCTATTTATCGCAGATTACAAACATTTCACCTTTGTCGTCTCATGTTATTATAATCGGCCCCAGAGCACAAGACCTAGAAAACTCAGACCCCCCCAATCTGGAAAACTCAGACCCCCTCATAACTATACAAATTTTCAAAGTCAAATAAACGTGGACAAAATGAATTATCGCCGTTCAGTGCGCTGAAATGTTACACGCTCTATTTATTGCAGACTACAAACAATTCACCTTTGTCGTCTCATGTTATTATAATCGGCTCCGGAGCACAAGACCTAGAAAACTCAGACCCCCCCAAACTGGAAAACTCAGACCCCCTCAAAACTATACAAATTTTCAAAGTCAAATAAACGTGAGCAAACTAATATATTTCCTGCGAGCCCGAGACTTTCCCAGCTTTGCAAAAGAAATCGACACTCCAAGACGACAAAGTGAAAAGATTCGAGACTCCAAGACCTGTGAAATTTGACAAAAATTCTGCGAGACACTTATTCAGTTGAAGAACCATTCGCCACCCCAAATACAAAAACTTGTTTTGAACGAACGTCGGTGAACTCGTAACCACAGCTATGTAAAACGCCAAGCGAACTGATCACCCGTCACAACATCCAAAAATAAGTGTGAACAGTTTTAATAGCAAACGAATAGGTAACCTACGATTACACACGGAAAGTAGCCAAACGGTAAACAAAACAAACGTTCTGAACTAGGATCTAAAAACAAATTCAGCTAATTAAACTGATCTAAACTATGCGAATCCAAATGAAACCACAAAGGTCATTCGGCACCTTTTTATCACTCACTAAAAATTTGCATAAGAGTTCGGAACATGTGACAGATAACGCAACAACAGCCACGAAAAAAAAAATTCATGTCCTGCGAACATTTTCGTTAAAGCGGAATGAATAGAGACCAAAATTACTGCAAGAATACAAATCGAACGCAAGTTATAATCTTTTCTTTTCGGGAACACAAATATTTCGATAATTGACTGCGTTGACTGAAAATGACAACATGATCCGCCTCTTTGTAGCTGGTCTTTCTAGGAATAGAGTCTACAATTACTTGAAAATATATTAAACTGTTTATTTAATGAGTCAAGAGGAAAAGAATGATGAAGTAAGATTTCCATTGGAACTAAAAGGCCTTTTACATGGCAGAAAAATTTGGTCTGGACCCGATGAGTTTTGTAAAGAAACAGTCAAATTGTTGCAGGATATTGGGTCCAGGCCAAATTTTGCTCCAGTGTAAATAGCCTTTAAATTTTGGTAGTTTGTCAGACAATTAGACAATTTTCCTCTTAACGATAGCGACCTTTGGTTTAGAGTAAGAGTTTGAGCACGAGTACAACTTTTCAAGCCTAGTGCTTATGCAGCCCTGTGATTATCAGGTTTCCAGCAAGAGGGAAGAGTGTGGACTCTGTACACCGTAACTGGATTGAAATCGAAAAGTCGTACTCAATCTTGTACTCCTACTGCTATCTAAAAGACTCTAATACATGTACACCTGTAACTGAAAGTTGTACACTCTCTTTCCCTTCAGACAGATGTTCACCTTCTCCAGAACAGTTTGTCCTTTGATAAGCTGTACAAGCCTGAGCAAAGGTACATGTGAAATAGCTATTATTTTTGTAAACATGTAATTATATACATGTAGGTAATCAATGAGTGATCAGTATTGTACAATGTAAGTTTTGGAGTGGAAAGGAGACTGGGCTAACTCTTGTCACTTAAGTTATGATGTGCAGACTAAGTTGCAAACTCAGTGTGCAAGTCCACATACATGTAGACTACTTATGAAGATTCCAGCTACAGTATGATTTACATGTATGTTGTATGGGATTGTGCACCATCCTTTTCATAAGGGCTTTATTGGGGGGATGGCTTCTAAACAAAATTACAAATTTATCAAGACATTGTATGGCGTATGTGCTTAGATGTTAACTTTTACAGAAGGGCATTTGACTGATCGCTCAATAACAGTCAACTCTCTCACAGTAGACACCTACAGTATGACTTGCACTGTAGGGCAGATACATTGTTACCCCTTTACATGGACATGGTTACAGTCTGTAGCTGGTATTAGACATTAATGGGATTTTGGCAACCAACAATCACTTGGTACAAAATCCACTATGCTGTAGAGCAAGCTACATTTTGGGGACATCCTAAAGAAAAAAAATTCATCCAGTCAAGTATTAATGAAGTTTTTCAGTTTTCTGTTTCTGTGTGTTACTTGCTGTAATCAGCATAACAGATTTGTATCATGTGGCTATTTGCAAAGGGCCCATTTCATGTTAATCCTTAAATGCCCTTTATCAGGGGTTTCAATAAATTTGATAGTGCATGGTAGGAAATAAACAGTGTAGTACTAAAAATTAAACACAAACAGCGGAGATAAACATGGTAAACCAAAGTATTTTATATAGACTTGACGTTTCGTGTGCTAGGCAACATACATTTTCAAAAGTGCCCGTTACAATTTTTGAAAACTGTTTAATATATACTTTTAATATAGGGGTCTGGATCCGAGATTAAGAAAAACTATCTTAACAGTAAATATGTAAAAGGATACACCTTATTAAAAAAGCAACAACTTCTCACTACTAATGTTTACACTAAAAGCTTACCTTGGATAAATAAGGTTTCCCTAATTTTGCAATGATAATCGGTTTTGCCTGACGCTAAAATGTCAAAATGATCCCACTTGATGTTGTGTCCAGTGGTTTTAACGTGGTCAGCAATAGCTGATGTGTGGTCATTTTTAGTGAGCGCCTTGAAATGTTCAGTTTTCCTGTCATGAAGTCTTCTTTTTGTCTTATCAATGTAAAAATCAGTGCAGTCCCAGCAACTGGCCTTATAAATGACTTTAGACTTCTGAGAGCAGTTTAAGCGGTCCTTGTAAGGAAAGAAAGACTTGATGCAGAGAGTGTTCTGAAAAACTATCTTAAGGTTGACGTAGGAGTAGACCGCTCTTAGAATTAAATTTTTAGCGTTGGGCAAAACCGATTATCATTGCAAAATTAGGGAAGTAATGTAACTATTAGTAGTGAGAAGTTGCTTTATTAATAAGGTGTATCCTTTTACATATTTACTGTTCAGATAGTTTTTCTTAATCTCGGATCCAGACCCCTGTATTAAAAGTATATAAACAGTTTTCAAACATTGTAACGGTCACTTTTGAAAATGTATGTTGCCTAGCATACGAAACGTCAAGTGTATATAAAATGCGTTGGTTTACCATGTTTATCTCCGCTGTTTGTGTTTTATTTTTAATCAATCTACGATGGCCTAACAACAAGAGTTTATATGATATAGTGTAGTACTAACATTGAGTTCCAGACTACACCAACTCTCTGAATTATGAGAACATGTCTAAGGTGTCTTTCTTTGAGAAATTACTTTTTTAGTCAGTATTTTAAAATGTTTAGTACAATCTTCCCTCAGAAATATAACTGCTCTCATTGTGTGAAAAGTATAATTAGGAACCGAAATGAATAATTTGTTTTGAATAAATAATTATTAGTCAGCAATAATACTGATAACTTACATTTAATAATTATTTCTTCTTTACTTCCAGCTGTTTAATGCACGGTTAAAGGTTTCAAGTGACCAGGAAAAGGAAAACTTACAGTCATTGAATTATGATTATGTCAGTGATGAGGAGAATGGTGTTGGAGTGAACAAGGAAAGTGAGTGGTCCGCCGTCCAGTTGAGAGGTCAGAAAGGGCAAGTTTACTAATGAACGGCTCCAGCAGCGGATAAACAATAGCCAACGAGAGGACCTGAGGCCTCGTGTACCGAGAGTTGAGGGTGCGCCATCAGAGAGCATAATGCAGCCTGGGCTTTAGCAGACACGGAGCCTGCAACAGGAGGTGAACACGCAGTGGAGGAGGAGGATGAAAGGATCAAACACACCCAACTCCCGAGCAGCATTCAACACCAGTTTCTATTGTGCACAGAAGTGATCAAGGCAAGCAAAGAAGGGAACATACAATGTACATGTAGACACGCACTACGCTCTCTTAGGAGACATAGGCGTGCCATCCAAAGTGACTCTGAATAGTTTAAATACAAATACATGTAGTTAGAAGAAAATTAAAAAAAAAACTGAAGAAAATAATTGATTTATTAATACATTTTATTAATACCTGTACATGTAGTTCAGGTTGAAAATATTGTTGAGAGCATACCTTAAGGTTGCCACATAGCAGCATCTAGTTCTAAAGATGCATGCAAAATGTTATAGAAGTGTTTTTTCATGATGCCTTTTCATAACACAGCAGCATCTAGTTATAAAGTTTGCATAAAAAATGTTAGTGTTTATTTAAGACTTACAGTTTAGCTTCAGCCTCTCAGATGGTTATGCTTTTTCATAACAAAGCAGCATCTAGATATAAAGTTGGCATACAAAATGTTATAGTGTTTTTTTAGGTTTTGCTTCTCAGATCATTCCCTATACTTTTTCATAACCTAGATTCTTGTTAATGTAAATTCTTCCATAGTTCGATGAAAGTAAGTATACACGAAAAATTAACAATACGTTTTTTTTTTAATTTATAAATAAAGCATTATTTGAAATGAAATGAAGATGTTGTCATGGCAGTTGTTTACTTTTTGTGGGACAACATTCATATTGTCCCGGTAATTTTTTTCCTTTGGGTGGGTTTTGTTAGGAATCCAAGGAATCGATAAAGGAATTAAAAAGCCGTTGTTCCACTCGGCAGTTTGAACACAGTTTTGGGGATATACAAGCTTTGGTATGGGTCTTCAGCACTTCACGTAGGCGTCAGTATTCGATCACGAACACGTTTTATACTTAATATGAGTCTCGTGTTCCAGTCCAACACCACAGAACACTTGATGTCTGTCGTTTAGAATACCTTAAAACCTCACGCACGCGTCAGTATTCGAACATGAACACGTTTCATACTTCGCACGAGTCTCGTGTTCCAGTCGAACACCACAGAACGCTTAATGTGTGTCGTCAAGAATACCTTGAAACCTCACGTATGCTACAGTATTCGGACAGGAACACGTTTCATACTTCGAATGAGTCTCGTGTTCCAGTCGTACGCTTCGGAATTCGTAGCGTGTTGTCTGACCGCACTACGCGGTGGTGTGTATTACCTGTATAAAACCTATTTCTTAATAACACAAGACATCTTCGGAGGTGAAAAAATGTGACAACTTCCGTATTCATAGCGTGCAATTCTCGAAAATTAGAGCATACTTGACGTAGCCATTAGTATTCGAAGACGCACACGTCAGAAGTAGCGTCGTGCATCTCGTGTTCAAGTCGCAAACTCTCGAACAACTGGGAGTATCCGAAAATGTTCGAGTCATAACTGATGACTATATCTTCGAAGAACATCTAATGTAACATTAATCTACCAAAATGTGGTCCGTATGATTTATCGAACACTTTGAGTCATTCACAAGTATTCAATTTGAATACGGAAAAACAGTCCGGATTCTAATAGAATATTCCAGGTGTATTTCGAGTCAGCCGTAATCGAATACGTCAGAACATTGCGGTATACACGGCGTGCGCCGATCCGTATTCGAGCGAATTCGGGCCCGAATATTTGGCTTTTCGCGCAGTGATAGGCTCCGTGGAAATTGACAGTAATCGGTTTTGATCTATAACCTGATGTTATCCTTTGAGTGTTTCGACCTATTTTTTTTATTCAGTCACGTCTATTTTGAGAGCACTCGGCTTGATGACAATTCCAGAAGAGAATTCCCCGTTATTAGATTTTAAGTATAATTTGTATTTTTATCTAAGTTTGCTACCACGATCAGCATTTGCAGATGACAGCATAGTTAGTAGAGGTTGACAGCAACTACAACTGTTCATTTACTTTTGTTATTTTCTGTGATGACTTACACTCAAATGCTGAAAATTATTTTTGAGAAAGGTCTCGTCTATATAACCTGAGTGTAGCCTCTTTGTTTTCGCAATGTACGCTTCAGTGTTATGTGCATATTTTTGAAGCATTCCTCTGAATTAGATACACACCCTTAACATCGCCCCCAGCTTTTTGTAGAATGCTAAAGGCGGTCAATGTCTTAATTTTTCAAAAAAGTATTCATAGCTCCTAACGGCAGTGAAATGAATCAAGTACACTCTCTTTCCTTAAAACAGTGTTCAGTGTTCACCAACGTTCCGCTTGATGAGACAATACAGATATGTTTAGACAATTTATTTGCCTTGCCTAATCCACCCAAGTTACCTCACGCTGTTTTGAAAAATCTACTTGCGTTTGCCACCAAGAGGAGCCATTTTGTGTTTGATGGCCAGTACTATGATCAGGTTGACGGAGTTGCCATGGGCTCTCCTTTAGGCCCGGTTTTAACAAATATCTTTGTGTCATTTTGAGGAGAAGTTGGCTATGAATATATATTTAGTACTATTTACATTTGTAAGACCAGATGAGCTACATAACCACACTCGAGTAGAAGCAAAATAAAACTTCGAGTTTCAGCTATCGGACTGTTTGCATAGTAATTGATCTTTGAGTGTATGCATATCCACTTAAGCACTCCGTTGGTAATAATGTTGTCCGAAACTATTAAGCGAGGATTTAGGCTTCAGCAATTTCAAAGAACTCTCCGTTTCGGTTCAACTCACTAAAAGGGTTGTAGTATTGTTAAAGGAAGCCGACTTCTTGAGATAGTGTTGTATCTTTTCTTCGGTTGAGATAAACACTTACAACGAAAAGAACGTATTGACAATTTGGAAGGTAATTAGTTTTTCTCATGAGGTGGTTCAGTCAGTGGTTGGTTGGATGGGTTCATTGATTTTCAAAGAAATCTCCATTTCGGGTCAAAACTCCGTGACAGTATTGCAGCCTTGCGAAAGAAAGCCGACTTCTTTAAGTGTTCTCTCTTTTATGTACTGTAGACTCTAAGGCACCAATTCATGATTATCCCTCAAGGGTATTTTACACATCAATGAAAGAAAAAAAAATGAGAGATTTTCTTTACTTATGTCAAATGATGGCCTCTCACGCAATTCACCTCTATTGTAACAAAGTCATCAATATCCAAATAGCCTATAATGTCGTTAAGTGAAGGAAAAATTAGACCATAACTTCCAAAATGTCGCTTCACTCGCTTCGTGTATCTAAGGACTACGCATTCTCGAGACATGACTCTCGATATAAGTGTTGTTTGACCACTTTTACAAAAAGAAAGCTTCTAATCATCGTTGTTTTACATGTATAGTATCATCCTAAATGTTTCTTTTCGTCACAGCTATACAAATTATACGAGTTATCCATAGAAATAAATTTCTCAAAGTATAACATGCATTGCGGTGTAAGTCTGCTTTAAGGTGGCTCAAAACAGTAATAGTTTCGTAAGAAGCCTGGGCTCTAACGCGGGCTTCAGCGCGAGGAATCATGAGAGTCGTGAGATAGCGCGAGAGATTTATAGTTTGCAAAACTCACAACAAACATGGCGGCGCAAGGCCTACTTCGTAGAACTTTGTTTCAGTCAAGTTAAGTGAGCTGTTTACGATATCGCTTATTTTTACCTTCGAAAATATCCATGCTTCAGGCAATTTCAAATGAAAAAAAAAAAACATTCTTTTAAACCTGTGCTGGAACATAAACTAAAATTGTGATGTTGATGTTGCGATCGATCGCGCCAGCTATCAATCTGAGAAAAAAAAAAACAGCAGGAAAAAAACTACTCTTCAAGTTTTCTTCGTCCTTTTTACTAGGCCAGCTTCACATTTAGGTATTAATAGTACTCTTCTTCTACCACTTGAGCTGCTAACGACAACAGCAAAAAAGCAAACGGGTATTCGTGTTTCTTTGTGTGGAATTGCGGGCCAGTTACTGAGTAGCCGACTGTCTTCACGCGTGCGCAAAGCGCGATATAAATACACATTCATTCATTCATTCATCTTGCAAAGTCAAGATTTTAGTTGCGCTTTCAACGCGCTCTAAAAATTCCTTGTCCACGAAGCTAATATTTCTGGGGAAAAATGTCCTAATCGTGAGGACATTTGTAAGCAGGTTAATTCAATATTAAATAACACATTTTATGTTCATTATCTCTGTGGTATATAATAGATTGACCTGTTATTCAAGAATCCATAATGAAAAACCAACTTGAAGAGGAGAAGAAAGCTCTGGTAAAGCATCCATGAGGACCAGCACCTGGGCAGCAGTCAACTTAAAAACAATACGAGACCTCGATAAGCTCCAGATCATGCAGGGGCAATACTTAATAAGAACTACAGCCCAACCGGTCTCACGGCTGGTTGGATAATTGGAAATGTAAGGGAAGGTTTGATGAGAAAGATAAAGTGGATGGGTGTTATATAAATCTTTAACACAATTTCTGCCATTCATGGCATCATTCTATTTAACGGCTCAGGCACAGGAAAATCTCTTACGGTTTAATAATGAGATTAACACTTTGCATCTGGTTGTGGGAGGGGACAGGGCCCCTTTTAGAAAAGACGGAATCGCATGTTTTCTTAGTAAGGGCAATCACGTATTAAGTAGCAATGAAAATTTTCTTATTTTTTGAAAAAATAAACCAACACTTTTGAGTTTAAAACAAGACATGTTTCGACATACTTCTGCCATCTTCAGTTGCAAATGTTCGTTACAATTTGAATTTTAACTGTATACAGAGTTTCATATTACAAGGAATAACTATTATTTGAATAATAATGAAAACAAGTATAAAACATGAGGCATTAGACTACAAAACTTACTAAATAGAAAGGGTTAATCCAACATGTTGTAACTGTTGGTTTAGAACAGGCCTCTCCCATTTAATATGCAGAGCCTCTTTAACTTTAATTTGAAACTTAGAGGTTGCAGAGTCTAAAACAGTGAAACATTCCGTAGAACAGGAGTCTCGACAAGCCTGAGATGACACTACACACTACATTTTTGCTGTAAACAGTTCAGAAAGTTCACTTGTTGTTAAGCGGTATGTTAAATTTCTTAGATCATGTTACTAAAGGCATCCGTGGTCGGGTGTTGATCGACACCCTGTATCAACATCTCGATCAATACTTGATCGATATCTCGATTGATACCCAGTTGACAATCGATCAGCAGTCGGTTTATAGTCAGCTGAGTTTCGACAGACTCATACGAATTGATTGAAAATTAGTCGACTCTTGACCGACTGCCGACCAAGATACCGATGGAGTGTCGATCGAGTGCCAACCGAGGTGTCAATGGAGTGTCGATCGGGTATCGATTGAGAACAAGACGTTCCAAGTTAATGGAACAGAAGTCAAGTTAACTTTCTCAGCGGAATTTCCATATGATCTTAAGATGCTTGCCGCATATTTAGCTGGTAAGTTGTCAGTCAGTTGTTCACATTACTGGCAAGGCACCTATATTGGGGTTGTAGAGTAACATCATTACTTGAACAAGAACCATTTTGACTCCTTTAAATCCTCCTCTCAAAATTCTGTGAATCCTCCTTTCAAAATTCGGTGAAATGGAAAAAAATGTTGGAAAAGCAAAAAAATGTATTTCGACTTAATTGGTCAAATTTGATGTAAAGAGAAATCATTTTCCTTATTCTGTCAGCAAACACATCCCGAAACAGAGCAGAAAACCATCGAAACTGAAATTTAGTAGGATTTTTTGGGGGTTGTAGGGAAAATTAACATCCCCGAAAGCAAAGACCCAAGACCCAAAAACTAAGACACGAAAACTACATGTAAAACCTTTATTTGCATGGCCATAAAAGAGAGTTACGGCAATGCAAAAGCATTTTAAGAATATCAAAAAAATAGTAATAAAAGTAAATCAAATAACAATAATTAAACTTTAGATAATAAATTGTCTCGCATTTCTAAACAGGATGATACGTATTGTACTAATTGCCTGATAATAATCAGTAGCTAGAGTTCATTAGTTGGATAATTAAAGTTGAAATTGGTATGTGCTTGTAATTAGGGATTCTATTATCTAATTTATTAAAAAAGTCCTCTCTAATTGATGTATATTTTGGGCAATTAAACAGAAAGTGAATCTCATCTTCAATATTGAGGCCACAAACGGACAAATTCTATCACATCTCGAAATTTTTTCATACCTGCCTGTTTCGATATTAAGTTCGTGATTACTTATTCTAAGTTTCACAAGTGTTTCTAGTAACATCAAGGTAAATCGATGGTGTATAGCTGTATTTAAAAACATTATAAAATTCAAGCTTTTGTGAACTGCAAAGTTAAAAGGAATATTGTAATAATTGAGTATCTTTATCAGACTGGTATGAAAACTAGTTTTACCATTACGATGAAGATCAATCAATGGACATCACTTATGATTGTATGACTAAAGAGCTTTGTTCCTTACTTTGAAGATAACTAGTGTACTTAAGAATTCTTTTATTTATATCAAAAATAAGAGGATATCGGCCAAGTTCAGCCCGGCACGCAATATTAGAAGCCTTGTTATTCACTTGCAAATAACGTTTACAAAACTGTAAGTGACCTTTTTCAATCGGTGAAGTGTCCCAATACTTGAAGTCTGATTTGATAACGACATCCCAGACTTCGCTATTATAAGTCAAGGTAGGAGAAATCATTGTGTCAAAAATTTTGCAAGCAAGAAAACTAAGACACCGTAGCTAGCACAGCGGTGAAGCTCGATCGATTATATTATCGATTACTAGTGACTCGCGAAATGCTCAACCCGATTACATTTATGGCAACTCCGGGGCTGATCTCCGTGAAACAAACGAACTTGAAAACGCCCAAATCGTAAGGTAGCAGGAAGGTGACGATTAAGGATGACAGAAAATATACGAACCCCGTTGGGAACGTTTGTTTTGACATCTTATATACACGTCACAAAGTGTCATCCTGATACAAAGTATAAGCAAAGTCCCTAATCAAACAGTTCTAAATAAAGTTCTTAGGCTTAAGGGGACACAATATGGCACCTTGTGACGCATATACAAAGCTGCTTGAATCTCATCATGAAGTTGTAGTGGTCATTTATGGAAATTTGTCATGCTATTATTTATGCCAGCAGCTTGCATAAATTGCAATTTTACGTGTCTGTCTTCTATTGTTCATACAAAAAGCAGCCAATTAGTGTTAATAAAATCTCCCAGTTTTTGTTAAATAAATTTTGTTGTGAAGAGAAATTTTCAAAAAATCTAGCGCTATACCCAAGCCACCTAATTGTATTAATTGCTTCATTGGTGTCCTCAGCTATGGGCAAACGTCATCACACTGGGTTTCATGACGAAAAAGGTTATGTGAACAATTTACAAGTTCTTCACCCCCGCCACACGAAAACGCACGAATGCTAGTATAACATTGTGTGTTTTTCAACCGACTATGCATAAAGGTCATGAATAAAAATGATAGATTGCGGCTTATGAAGCAAAAACCCTTCCATTGATACTATCCTTTTGATGGAAGTGAGCTCCCCCGAAGTCCTTAACCTCTTCCCCAGGACTTCTTCATGCGCCTAACCAAACAGACGGATGAGAAACGAGAAATGGGGTTGCCACAACTTCCCCTGCTCACGGAATTGCAAAGTTTATCTTATCGGTTTGCTCACCAAAACGGTTACAGCTCCAAAGCCTAGAAATACAAGCCTTGAGAACAAAATGAAAATGATTGTCGAAGAGGAAAATTCAAACTTCGATGTTGCACATTGGCAGGCGAAACCTGCCGAATACGAACATTTCCATGGACACTGATGTCCCCAGAAAAATGAAATAGATAACTATAAATATACACCCAACTTTTTGGTTCAAGACCCAGCTGTTCAAATAAAGAACAAAAAAGGCGATAGCTACGGATCCCACGATGAAGAAACACGACACAAACAGCCCGCGACTGCTGATCTCAATGGGTGCATTCCATACCGCTGCCTTAATAAGCCATGGGACACCCAGACACAGAAGAACATCAAATGTGTTGCTTCCCACGGTATTTGACACCGCCATGTCGCCGTCACCTGAAAGAGAACAAAAAGGAAAATCAGAACTTTCACCCTGGGAAAAGCTCCACAATGGAAGTAAAAGGTAAAACAGGGCAATTATGTCCCTCCCCTCCGCTTTGCAATCCCCCACTTGGTTCGCAATTAAGTAACAAGCCTTACAAAGTTCAAAGTCAGCTTTAATCATGGCGAATTTCGAAATTCGTATCATTTCTCAATCAGGTTTCTCCCAGATTCAATAGCTGCAATTGCAGATAGATAAACATTTAGAGGGGGGTTGGGGAGGGGGGGGGGGGGGGGGGACAGTAACGGGCAAATGAAAGTGGATGCTTCTTTTGCGTGCAGTTTGAAAACATTATGAGACAAAATATTTTCAAGCGAGGCCAGATATCTTACAATTGTTTTATAGTTTATTTAACGAGTAGTCACAGTGTATATGAGGATAGCGGATACTGAGCAAGGCGAGAGAAAATACTCTCACCAACTCCCTCTCCTCATTTCCATCGCCTTTCGCCAGCTCCCTTGGATACTTTCTCTCCAGCCTTCACCTGTATGGTAGCGAAACAAACTTAAGACACGTTCTCCAACAAACGTCCACACTGCAGATTTGTTGCGTTCTGCTCAGGTATATTAAGGAGTGGGTCAGTAGTTATTTAGTGTTAAACTTAAAGGGGTGGTCTCTCTTGAGAACCATACTTGCAGAAGGCTTCTAACCTTGCCTTGGTGAAAGACTGCCTAAAGTAATTTCAGTTAACAGTGCTGTTGCCATAACAATCAATCACGTGACCAAATAACAGGCCACTTCCGGTTTAAGTTTCAAGGCCTATGCAGACAGGGAAGAACAGTATTTTATCAAAATTTTATAGCGTAGTCTTACTACTTACCCAAGAACCTTACCCAATGTAATTGGAATGCATGTGTAAGTCACGTGGCCAAATAACTGTCAATAATGTAACTTTATACATACTAAGTAAAGAGACTTTCAGCATGGCTTGACAACCGTTCCAATTAGATTGAGTATGGTTCTTGGGTAGGTAGAAAAACTACATGCTGATAAAGCAATGTTTTTCCCTGTCTGCATAGGCATTGAAACTTAAACCGGAAGTGGCCTGTTATTTAGTCTCGTGATTGGTTGCTATGGCAACAGCACTGTTAACTGACATTACTTGGGCAGTCTTTCACCATGACTTAGTTAGAAGCCTTCAGCACGTATGGTTCTCGAGATAGACCACCCCTTTAAGTTTTACACTAAATAACTACTGACCCACTCCTTAAATCTCTCTCGAGATGAGTTCTGCGATCTACGTGACATTTATGCGAAAGTCTTGTTGCCATTGTAGTACGGCGTGTGTTATGGTCAATTGCAACTGGAATGCTAACATAGCTTACCTTTTCTTGCGATGAACAGACTTGACGAGCAATCTGGTACACTGCTTCCAAAAGCGACGAGTGTAAGACCCATGACTGCATCCGGGATCTCAAATGTATATCCAATAATAGTAACCATCCAAACGAGGGTATAAGACGAGACTGCAATCCAAGCAATACAAACTATAAAAGAAACAGCCACCCGGCACTTCTGGCAAGATTCCTTCGTCACATCCGGGATGGTGAAAAAATACGCTATGTTGATTGGAAGGCCAAGGAACCAGCAAAGTCTAGCCGCCAGTCCCTCCGGTGGATTAAATGGCATCCCTAACGTGAGATCTGGCACGGGTCGGTGTTTTAAACCGTCTCCTGTAAAAACAAAAGGCGTTGAATGTAAGTTTCTCCAAACGCACATGCTCCTCTTATTGGAAAAACTACAAAAGAAATCCGGCGAATCATAACAAACAAAGACTGCACCTTTGTGAAGAAATACAAGTAAATAGATCGAAAAAAGACTAAAAACAAAGTGGACACACGTCACACCAGCCTCGTGGTGTGGTCATCGCCTTTTTTCAAATACTTGGATGTACGCTTAGTGTTGACGCCACAAATTGTTCTGTAAACTACCTCGTAACAATTATGTTTATCGTTTGAGTTAAGGTTGTTTTAAGTAAAGATTGGGATTATTGTTTCTTTTTTGGCTAGAAAGACATTTTATGACGGTTATTGTCCACTTTTCTTGCTATAAGTGATGTTGAAATGGACTCAAAGTGTGAGTGTACACTTTGTGACGCTAATTGAAGTAAGCAGGCAAGCATTTCTGAGGAAAAACTCCTGAAGCTCGAGATCTTTATGATCTCACTATTTGAGCCGCTCATCATGAAAATCAAACTATCAAAAGTACAAAAAAACAACCGTCAAAGCTATCCCTAAGCCCCCAAGAAGAGACCTTCAACCCTGTTCCTGTTTTTAAAGGACGGTTTCTGATCGTTTCCGATTCTTAACAAAATTATAAAGTTTACCCTTTAGTGGTTGTTCTTCCCCACCGTCCTCTTTCCTCTCTTCTTCACGTTGTTTCTCTTCCTTTTTTCCATCTCCTTTCTCTTCAGTCGTCTCCTTTGCAGAGTTTGTCTGTTCGTTAGTGCTGAGTGGTTTCTTCTCTTTTTCTTCGCTGTGGCTCTGTTCTTCATCTGCAATCTTCTGGTATCCATTGTTGTTTGCTTTGATACCGTTTGAAGCGTGTAGATCGGACTTATATTCAGGACTGTTCGTGTTGGTTATTTTATAAAGCCAGGCCTCAATTCGGGGATTGAAGTACATAATGATTAAATATATGAATAGGAACACGACATGGCCAATGCCTCTGGCCTGCGAAATAAATAGAAATCACAAAAAAAATTAGCTAAATTTCATTGTGTTCAATGATGATTTTAAAAAAGTACACTCGAATTTTTGACCAAGATGACTTCCCTGCTCCGAAATACAGGAAATTAACAAATTATCCTGGTGCATATTACATCATATCAAATCCCTGGACAACACTTTTTTGACATAGGGCTTCTAGTCAAATTTGTCATGAGACAGTCCCTGGGAGAAAAAACAACCTCGTTCCCAAGGCTTTTAAGCCTCTCTGGGGGAAAACCCCTAGGAGGTTGAGGTTCGCCAATATAGCTACCTTGACGTAACAAGCATGCTCTTTATTGACACTTGTCTCTCATCTTTATCTAAGTGTAGGCTGTACGGGCCAGTCTAGTGGTTAACTGAAGAGACTACAAATCCGTCAATTCAAATCAAATGCTGGTTCTTATTTGTGAGTGAAAAACGGGAGTATCGGGAGTATCAGGTGTCGAGGGCAGAATAGAACCTGGGCAACGTTGATGGGAAACTACTTCCCTCGCCACTGCGCCAACCCTCAGTAGCCAAACGATCTAAAAATTAATGTTACGTGAAGATAAAACACTCACCAGATTACAATGCCATCTATGAGCACCAAGATGAGAATGACAACACTGAAGAGATAGAACATATTGTCTCTGACAAGAGGCCACCATGCCAAATACAAAACCTATCATGGACACATCACACAAATTAGACGAAGTAGGTTTCAAATCTCTGCATTATGATAATTTTTTTTGTTCGGAACATGCGCGCTGGAAAGCATATGTCACCTAAAAGTATAATACGCCTTTTCTTTCTAGTACATCTCGGGTTGAACGTGCTGCACATATAGCGTTGTTGTTCACGCTTTTGTGTGACGTCATAAGAACCCCACTCTCTCTCCTCCTAAACTAAGAACAGCAAGAACAAAATAGTCTCTAGCTTCGTCTGCTCTTGGCTCCTGGATACTTCTAAGAATGGGCTTATAATTTCTACATTGGTTTACCAGTAAGCAGTGATACATTTTAATATAGCCGCGATCCTACCTGTAGCGTTCACTCCACCCTTACTAGAAACCCAATCAGCTTGTTCGTTTTGTTTTCTCCATTCAGAGGACGTGATATATTTCAAAAAGCGTGCATGCATACACAAGTGCAATAAAATTAACACCCCCACATGGTCTAGTTTGGGAAAACAAGATGTACAAGTTAAAGAGGCCTGTTGACGGGATAAGGTCATGCCAGGAGTCCATGAGCAGGAGGGTACTCTTTCCATAGATTTATGTCACAGCGAATTGAATTTTTTTTATTTTTTTATTTCTATATTATTAGAAAATAAGAAGTCTTTCTTGAATATGGACATCCCGCAGTCAGCAAAAGCTGGTCGAGGCGGGCAGTGCTTACGGGTACTATTTGTGAATAAAAAACGCTGAAAATCGCGTGGTTATCGTCTCCTGGTCATGTTCTTACCGTTCCAGCTCCTAGGCCGCATGCTCCAGTAACGAACAGCACGTTGAATACCGCTGAGCCTAAGATGGTGCCGATCCCAATATCCCCTTCTGTGATGAAGACACCTATGATCAGAAAGCAGAAATTTGTCATTAAGTCTTTTCGAAGGTGTAGAGTCACGCTTGCAAAAAGTCCACTCGTTATCAAAACTGCGAGAGTCTCTTGTGATATCTAGTACGCATGTGCATTACATTTGAGCTTATTTGGAAATTTGTGAATAATCCGTAGTTGTATCTTTGTCTACTCGGCGGTCCATATCTACCTTAATATTTCCTTAGCTGACTTTTGGCTTTTTTCACTTCCAGCTCGAACTATATCTCCCGGTTTCTATAGCAATCTCGCTCCTAGCGCTTTCTCCTCCGAGTGCATGGCTGGTGGGTAACAGGCCGCCATGTTGGACGCCGGGAAAACCCCGGGAACAAGTTTAGGCCTGTTTTTGCACTTCGCATGTTTGAATCCCTGATATAAAATATCGTGCATCAAAAGCCTAAGATATACATAAACTCTTGCAGCTCACCAATGATTGAGGCGAATAGTTCGGGAGCTGAACTACCAAAAGCCATGAACGTAGCACCGGCCACATCAGATTGAAGCTTCATCTTATCAGACATTATCTCCAAGCAAGGAACGAAATATTCATCACAGACAATAGCTATGGCCCAGGATATGTAAACTGCAACCAGAAAATGAATAATGACTGCACCAAGCCGCCTTTCTCGCTGGTTAAACAAATCACCCGGAAATTCCTCGACTGATGGTGGGCTGCAGTTTCTGGGATCGTTTGTCTCGTGAACGAGAGGATGTCTTCCAGCGAATGATCCATCTGAAATGAAACAGAATATTAAGTATAAGAGCTGTATTTTTCCTTACTACAACAAGAGGACATCCAGAGCTCCAATTTTTTCCTTCTTTTTTAATCAGTAGGATAAAACGTGAAAATGAAATGTAAAATGAAACAAGAAATTTGGAATGGAATGTGAAATGCGAAATGAAATGTTAAATGTGAGATCCGAATATATCTTTAATTGATTAGTCCCAAGCTAGCCAATGGCGAAAAGGCGCCAGTTTCCTAACCGGGAACTCACGGTGATAATCCCGCGGGTGAGACTTGCATAGAGTACGAGTAGTGTCCGTCGAGCGAGACGCGAAAGAAACCCACAAGAAAGAAAAAGGCCGCACGAGATCCTGGGTGAGAGAAGCACGCGAAAAGAGGGATTACCGTCTAAGCCCAAGAGTTTGAATTATGCGTTGCTCTCACAACGCAAAAATATGATCGGATAATGCTGGAGCGCTGACAACCAGATGTCGCGCGGCCTTTTTTTTCGCGGGTTTCTTTCGCGTCTCGCTTGACGGACTAAGCGAAAGAAGGATCGACTAGTCGTAGTCTAAGACTTGTAAGATCAAATGTCCCACTAAACTACCTTACCCAACAATAACAGAACGCACATGTCTTTCTCAGTTGTGGTGATATTCTGCACGTACCTGAGACTTCTTCAACTACTTTCATAGGTTTTCTCCAATCTCTCTGATTGCATCGTCTCGGCGCCAACTGAAAAAGCACAGCACTAATAGAGCTGCGAATCCCACTTGAAACTTGAATCGTCTTCTTCGTATCATAGCTGATGCTGAACAAACCAAGACGACATTCAGTCACTTATTCTCTGCGCGTTTTCAACTGTTTTGTGCAAGAGACGTTTTGACTAGTTGAAGAGAGCTTCTTTCTTCTTTCTTTTTCAAATTTACCCAAATGCAATCCATTTTAATTCTCTCCAGTTTTGCCCATCCACGTCCCTTCTTGGCTTTTCTTTTGTTTTGTTAGAGTTCTTCTATAGTTTTCAACCGTTATTTTGATATTTTAGTTAATTCTATGACTATTTGATCAGTGCTGAAATTGCCTAAAATTGCGTGGCCTAGCCCCTTTAAGTGTCTCTTAACTATGAAGAATAAGTAATCCATTCAAGACAAATGCCTCGATCATACCGAATTTTGTCGATTCATTCTCATATAATTAATTTTTATGCAACGTGCAGAGTTTTTGATCCAAAACACGCTGGATATCATGGAAAATCTAAAATGCTGATCTCCAGCAATACACTTTACACGAAAAATTTGGTAGCAAACGAGTTGATAAGAGTGAAATTTCCACATTAAAACTGTTACGAAGCTAGCCAATGAATCCCTCAAAACGCCAGCGTCACAATCTTTTTACAATGGAAATTTGACCCTTATCAACTCACTTCCTCACCGATGCGGCACCAATTATTACCGAAATAACTAATTACCGCTCACTAATTATTATCGAAAAAGCTTTGGCTACAATGACGCCACATTATGGAACAGTCTACCATGTGATATAAGGAACACAGAGTCTCTGGGGTATTTAAACGTAAGATCAGTGACATTCTTTAAAGGAGCAGTGTCGCGAGGATTTTGCAGTTTTAGCCGTCAATATTCTGTGCTAAAATCATTACTTTGAGGCTTTAATCGTAAACAAAATGCTTCTGTAAAGCTACGACGAAGATATCAAATGAATTTTATCTGAGAGGGCTAACCATAATAAATTTCTTGAGGATTTTTGGAACACTTAGCATCAAAAGTCGAAAAAATTGGCCAATTTTTCAGTTCAAGTTTCAATCCATTTCCATCCTTGCCATCCGTAGCGACAGGCGACAGGAAACAGTTTCCGTGCCTTCAAATAGTCTTCAATAACAAAACTAGATAAGTCATTAGTTTTGGAATTCAATTGATGCGAAGACACCTTCTAGCTTTTTATAAAGCTGCCAAATAGCGTGACAATGCCCCAATGTCTAACGCAAGGCATTCACGGAAAACAACTTTTAGTGTTATAGTATATAGTATGAATTTTAAATATTTTAGTGTATATGATGTGTCTTTTTATAGGCTGATGAATTGATCGTGTCAAAATAAAGATTATCTATCTATCTATAGTTAACCACAGTTTGTTTAGAAACTTAAATTTTCATCCGTTTTAATACACTTAATACCTGTGTTTTGTTTCAATACGATTTGTTTTGAACTTGTTAAGAGTTACGTGGATTGCAGTCATTTGTAATAGTAAATATTTCCTAAGACAATCCCACTTTTCTTTGGACGCTTTTACAGATCAGAACTTAATAGCGTAATGTTTCTCCCCCAGGTGACGGCATTATAAAAGAAATTCAAAGAGGGCTTTTGTCATGAAGAGCGAGAAGGTAACAAAAAGGAACTCTCACGGTCCGCACCAGTGGTTACTTGCATGAACGCTCTGCTGGACGCATGGAAATAGCGTGATTCAGTTGCAAATATTTCTAAAGGAAAACAATGCATGTTTTTACATTCTTTTTGAGTACTCAGCGCGAAGGAATTTCTAATTCATCGCTGGTGAAAAGTAATTCTTTCCTGATTTTCCTTAGGGCAACGGCATTTCCTAGCCTTTATCATTCACATTTTGCCTGGTCCGGTTATTTGACAGCTTCCCACAACTAAGAATGATGTTATGTTCGGAAATTATTTGAACATGCGTGCTGGGTAGCGAACCTGTTCCACTCACATCGTCATGCACACGATTGTTTTTTTCGCGTTTATCCAGCCTGACCCATTCTTCTCACGCTTGCAATATCGCCGGCAATTTTAACGACTGAATCGTTTATTGTATATAAAAGCTTGTGCTAATGACCTTAAATGGACAATCTGACTTTTGACGGTCATTAATGCAAGTGCGGCCGCAACACTACTAGAACAGAGACCTGAAAAAATTCAGGCTCTGAGCGGGATTCGAACCCACGACCTCTGCGATGCCAGTGCAGTGCTCTCCCAACTGAGCTATCAAAGCCACATGAGAGCGGTCGTATGCGGGTTAGCCCCGCAGAGGTCGTGGGTTCGAATCCCGCTCAGAGCCTGAATTTTTCAGGTCTCTGTTCTAGTAGTGTTGCGGCCGCACTTGCATTAATGACCGTCATCACTCAATTGCTACTATGGACAAAATTAATTTCAATCTGACTTTTGTTTATCATTGAAGTGTTCCTTTTAACTTTTGTTTTCTTGCGAATTTCCAAGATGGACTCTGTTGATGGATTTCCTCCTCAGATCACGCCATCATTCCAAAATGCTTTATTTGGATAAAATTGTTGACAAATTCGGACAGCAACACAGTTAGGAGCCACACAATGACTCAATAATACGAATGAAACAAAACGTGGAACTTTCAAAACATCAGTAAATGAACTGCAAGGTCGATTGAGCATGATGGAAACAAACCACATACTTCTTCATCATTCCTCCCTTGAGCTCAATTAGTGGCTGTTTTATGAACGCTTAGGAAGTAGTATTGGAAAATTAAAGAATACGTGTTATGATAAGAATTGGTTAGCGACCGTAATGAGGTTTCATTCGGTGAAAATCACAGTTTGACTTCGTGCGACATATCGCAGCGACAAAATTCTGTCGCAGCGTCGGACTTTACGTCCACACACGCATGTTAATCCAGCCAAAGCTCTAACGTTATAAACAGATGTGAACGGGTGATGGCTGCAATCTACATCTTAAGGACAGGCAAGAATTTGCCTCAGCCAAAAGTGAAGGCTTAAGTATTCAACTAACGGCATTCCACTCACCTGAATAAACGTTTCTCCTCAAAGCAGTCGAAAACAGTAACTTATGGTCCCACTTGAAACAAAAAAATGTATAAACTTAGAGAAAACTACTTTAGAGAAAACCTTCCTCACAATCACGGATGGATAAAGTTTCACAATAACTAAACTGCAACACGTAAAGCCGTTTTCAAAGAATTTACCCAAGTTAATTTAACATCGTCACAGGGAAGATCATTCCGATTAATATTTATTATTGTCTCTATTGTTCATTTAAAGTGCCTATGAAGTAAAAAAATTTCTTTCGAATTTTTGTAGCTTCTTGTGTCTTGATTACGAAATGACAAAAGAAATTTGACAACATCAACTACAGCCGAATTTTTTCGCTTTCCAAATAAATCAAATTTCACTAAATCGTGTCCCTTGGACTGAGAACGAATCTTTGCTCAGAACAATGCTGATGACGTAGGAAATGCCACGAAACTCGTGTCTTCTGAAGCATTTCCTACGTCACACCTTTGTAATACGATCTTTTGGCCGCGCGCAAGGTGGAGACACTTTTTGGCGCCAAATTTAAAACTTTCGGTTCGATTTATTCCGCGTTGTGGATGTTTTACTGCCTAAAACCTAAATATGAAGAATCAGAAAATGATAAAGTATTATAATAGATCAAGAAATTTTTCACTTCATAGGCACTTTAATGCCTACCCAGGTATTTTCTCACATACGAATGGTGGTCGTATTAGTGTTTAATGCAATGCACGGAGAAAAATATCAAAGTTACGAAACGAAAAAAGTTCAGTTTTAACACTTTTAGAATATAACCGTTCATCCTATCACCGGCAAAGATTTTCCAGACATGTCAACAATGTTCCACAGCGTTACGATCCCAGAATCCTTGCGCGCATCATATACAACACGTCACTGGCTCACGCCATCTCTGGCGTCAATTTTAAAAGTTTTTTATTTCACTCGCTCCAGCCACGAAAATGGTTTTTAAGGTATAAACTGCTTTTCACGTGGAGACAATTACAGTTTTACTACGTACTACGGTTACGACATCAATAACGAAATACTACGTAAGTTTTATTTCAATCTCCTTTTTCTATATACTCCGTTTTAACATTTTTTTTTCTCCCCGTTTACAAACTGACTCCTTGTTGCGTAGTCGCAGTCCATGAAAGTTTGACTTTGTCTCTTATCGTTTTCAGTCTTTCCTCGTTTTTTAATTAAGCTTACGTTCCGACACCATTAACATAATCACCATCGTATATACAAATATTTATCTCTCCTGTTTTTCCTCCCCTCTTGAGACTATCTTTGTTTCTTCTCTCACAATTTTTCTTCGACAAGGACTCGGCACAGAGGATGTAGGGCATTGACCTGGTACCAGGTTAGAAACATCCTCGCTCAGTTGTGCTTTGCCCCTGAAGACTCACAGCTACAAGGAGCCTTGGTGCCGATGCATCCTTTTCAACTTTCCGGCCGGAAACTCTTCTTTACTGCAATCTAAATTTTCTTTCACTTTTCCTTTCTTTTCTTTTGTAATCTACATCTACCTATGAGAAATGAATTATACACGTTAGTTCTCTCTTCCCAAAAGCCAGCTAACCCCGTATATAGTTTCAGCTTCTCCCTAATCAAGCATTTCCCCTACACTAAATTAATTTACCCTAAACTAAATAGGCCTAATCCCTATGTAGGTATTTTCCCTCCCCAAAATTAGCTAACCCTAATCAGCATTGCCCCTCCCCAAACTAAACAGGCCTAATCCATATGTAGGTATTTTCCCTCCCCAAATTAGCTAGCCCTAATCAGCATTGCCCCTCCCTAAAGTAAATAGGCCTAATCCGTATACAGGATTTCCCCTCCCCCAACATTAGCTAACCCTAAAAACCATTGCCCCTCCCTAAACTCAATAGGCCTAATCCGTATACAGGACGTTCCCTTCCCCAAAATTAGCTAACCCTAAACAGCCTTGCCCCTCCCCAAACTAAATAGGCCTAATCCGTATGTAGGTATTTTCCCTCCCCAAAATTAGCTAACCCTAATCAGCATTGCCCCTCCCTAAACTAAATTGGCCTAATCCGTATACAGAGTTCCCCCTTCCCCAAAATTAGCTAACCCTAAAATCCATTGCCCCTCCCCAAACTAAATAGGCCTAATCCGTATACAGGACGTTCCCTTCCCCTAAATTAGCTAACCCTAAACAGCATTGCCCCTCCCCAAACTAAATAGGCCTAATCCGTATACAGGGTGTTCCCTTCCCCAAAATTAGCTAACCCTAAATAGCCCTGCCCCTCCCCAAACTAAATAGGCCTAATCCGTATACAGGATTTCCCCTCCCCCAAAATTAGCTAACCCTAATCAGGATTGCCCCTCCCCAAACTAAATAGGCCTAATCCGTATACAGAGTCCCCCTCCCCCAAAATTAGCTAACCCTAATCAGTATTGCCCCTCCCTCACCTAAGCAGTCCTAATCCTTGTACAGAGTCCCCCCCCCCCAAAAAAAATTAGCTAACCCTAAATAGCCCTGCCCCTCCCCAAACTAAATAGGCCTAATCAGTATACAGGATTTCCCCTCCCCCAAACTTAGCTAACCCTAATCAGCATTGCCCCTCCCCAAACTAAATAGGCCTAATCCGTATACAGAGTTCCCCCTACCCCAAAGGTAGCTAACCCTAAACAGCATTGCCCCTCCACCACCTAAACAGTCCTAATCCTTGTACAGAGTTTCCCCCTCCCAAAATTTGCTAACCCTCAACCGCCTTGCCCCTCCCCAAACTGAATAGGCCTAATCCGTATACAGAGTGTTCCCTTCCCCAAAATTAGCTAACCCTAATCAGCATTGCCCCTCCCCAAACTAACTAGGCCTAATCCGTATACAGGGTTCCCCGCCCCCCCCCCCCCAAAGTTAGCTAACCCTAAACAGCATTGCCCCTCCCCTACCTAAAAAGTCCTAATCCTTGTACAGAGTTCCCCCTCCCCAAAATTAGCTAACCCTAATCAGCATTGCCCTCCCCAAACTAAATAGGCCTAATCCGTATACAGAGTTCCCCCTACCCCAAAATTAGCTAACCCTAACAGCATTGCCCCTTCCCTAAACCAGATAGGCCTAACTCGTATACAGGGTGTCCCCTTCCCCCAAATTAGCTAACCCTAAACAGCCTTGCCCCTTCCCAAACTAAATAGACCTAATCTGTATATGGGGTTTCCCTCCCCCAAAATTAGCGAACCCTAATCAGCCTTGCCCCTCCACAAACTAAATAGGCCTAATCCGTATACAGAGTTCCCCCTACTCCGGGGTTGGCTGGCCGTGGACGGCGTGGGCCTGATTCGTATACAGGGTGTCCCCTTCCCCAAAATTAGCTAACCCTAACAGCATTGCCCCTCCCCTACCTAAACAGTCCTAATCCTAATCCTTGTACAGAGTTCCCCCCTCCCCAAAATTAGCTAACCCTAAACAGCCTTGCCCAAACTAAATATGTCTTATCCTTCAAAAGGGAGTTTCCCCCTCCCCCATGTCTAGCTAACCCTGGCCCTGAGTGTAATACTCATCATTATCTTAATGTACATCAAATTGAGCTCGAGAGTGCTGTATTGCAGAGGTCTCTCGCTCAACATAACCCTAACCCCTATAATGAGTTTCCACCTCCCAAAATTCCCTCTATTTATTTTATTTTTATTTTCTTCACCCCTCTATTTAAAACTACTAGTCGTAATCCTTATTAAATTATACGGAATTCCCCATTCCCCATTTCTAATAGTCAGCAGCCCTTGGATACTGGATCTCACCGTCGGCCATGGGTACATAAAAGTGACCCGATTGCGCAATGTATAACAATGCAAGTGTTGATGGATCACGCAATATGATGCTTCGGGGAACTTAGCAAATGAATGTTACATATCAGTCACAAGTCATCACTTGACAAATTTTGTCGCCCTAATGAGAAATCTGACCACAAACATTCAGAACTTTAAGTGCAGGAACAACGCCCGGTTTGCTGTCAACTCGCTGTGTAACGCGCTATCGCAAATATTTATTGAAAACAGAGCACCGGCACCGCGGCGAGCGAAATGAAGAAAAAATCCACGCCTTTTTGTTTCAGATAAACACCAGCCTTTTTATAATGCTCTTAAAAAATTAAAAGACTCCAGCGACCTTACATCAGGTATCTAAATGTTTTTAGTTCTCCCGACCTTTGAAACGTGACGCTATTCTTGGCTCATTAAAGTACATTAACTTCGTGCCATTGTAGCTCAGTCCTCAGAGACCAGCGATTCTCTTAAAATCGATAAGCAATTCTTATTACCCGGGCTGCGCGCGTCTCGCGCGGCGCCCGGGTCTTAAACTACCGACGATTATTCTTTTTCGTCGTCGAGTATCATCCACAAATGGCACTTCCGGCGTTTCTGCGCAAGCGCTAACTATTTTTAACAACAGTGATGCGTGTTGTCACGTACGGGAAAATGTCGATTCATCTTGTGGCTTTTGAAGTCTGAACAAACAATATGTTAAGAGAAGTGTCTATGCGAATGTTTGCAAGTTCAACGGCGAGAAGAAAGCTTTTAACATGAGTAAACTTAATGGCAGATGGACTGCTTCAGGAGATTGCGAGTAGTCTCTAATTTTGGCGACGGATTTTGGGGCCACGTGCGCGCGCGAAGTTGCGAGGAGACGCGACGCGAGGGGAGCGCCAAAAATTAGAGACTACAGACAAAGGGAGTTTGACCTTTCCCGGCCGAGTGATTCGGAAATGTAAATCTCATATCAACAGCAAGAATGATGCCTGTTGTCACGTATTGGAAAACGTCGATTCACCTTGTGTCTTTGAAGTCTGAACAACTAATATGTTAAGAGAAGTGTCTATACGAATGTTTGCAAGTTCAACAGCGAGAAGAAAGCTTTTAACATGACCAAAATTTAACTCCAGATGGATTGCCGCCGTGTTCCCCGTATCGGGTGTCTGGAGAACTCAGACCTAGAAAACTCAGACCTCAGACCTAGAAAACTCAGCCCCCCCCCCCCGCCACCCCCCCCCCCCCAAGTCTGGAAAACTCAGACCCCCTCAAAACTATACAAATTTTCAAAGTCAAATAAACGTGGACAAAATAAATTATCGCCGTTCAGTGCGCTGAAATGTTACACCGTCTATTTATCGCAGATAACAAACACTTCACGTTATTATAATCGGCTCCGGAGCACGAGACCTAGAATACTCAGACCCCCCCCCCCCACCCCCCCTCCCCCAAACTGGAAAACTCAGACCCCCTCACAACTATACAAATTTTCAAAGTGAAATAATCGTGGGCAAAATGAATTATCGCCGTTTATGAGGGTTTGAGTTTTTACAGTTTGGGGGGGTGGGTCTGAGTTTTCTAGGTCTTGTGCTTTGGAGCCGATTATAATAACATGAGACGACAAAGGAGAAGTGTTTGTAAACAGTTTCACTCTGCTAATTAATTTTCTACTCACATTTCACCGAGACGTACTCCATTAACGTTTATGCGAAAAAATCCTACATCGTTCGATAAGCGTTTCCTTTCTCAAACAATTATCCATCGAAGCGAAAACAAGTGTGCTTAGTTTTTTTTTTTTGGAATCAATACACTATTTTTATCACCTTGCAAAAGGATAAACCTCTGTGGCCTAAAGGTCACTGTTCTTGCCTGTGACACAGCTAACCCGGGTTTGATGTCTTTTAGCTTTTTTAGTGGTATATATCACGGGCTTTATTTTTCTGTTTCTCTTTTTCTTGTTCTTTTAGAAATATTTTTTACAAGTGTTATAATTACTGTTCTCAATGGTTGAGCTGTATTTTAGAGGAATAAATGTTGATAGGGGTCTAAAGAAATAGACTCCAACACAAGCTAAACACAATGCGTCCGATGTAAGAAAGACAGACTTCCCTCTATTCTTTTGTTTAGCACTAAGTTAGGGATACAATACTGTTTTTTACAAGCCCGGGTTTAGGCTAATTGTAGCCTCTTGTTAAACAAGGTCACGGCATCAGGGTTTGTGATTATTTTGTATTTGTTGCGGTTTTGGCTCTTAACAACCTAGCTCGGAGCTGGCAGAAGGAGAACAAGAAATGTGTGAGAGTTCCTGAGCCTGCCTTTTGTGGCTTGCGGCTGATTCGTTGATAACACGCGTTTTGGCTGACCTTTGGCAGATATCAACGATGGAATTATTTGGATTTTTGCCATGCGGCGCCACTTTTGAAAATATACCGCAAAGTTTATGGTCAGAAACATTGTGATTACTATTGGGAGATGAAGAGCAATAGTGGAGGTACAGCGATCACGAGGCGCCGCTCCTACAACACCTATTATTTGCAAGTTTGTAGACAATACTAACATATTCAACCTTTCTTATACATGGAGATAAATGTCATGACTCAACAGGCATGCCTCAAAACAAAACAGAGTAGGCAAAATTGGTCTTGCAAACATGATTGGTAATGAATATGTTTCTGGTTGAGGGTTCTTGGTATTTTGTAATGTCATGATATTCTGAACTCCTAAGTGCAATTTTCAAATGCAACAGAAACACAAGGTGGCTCGCCCGTGATTCTGTGAGTTGGGATGCTGTGACATTATAAATCACTTGCAAACTTGATAAATAGCCAGGGATGAATAATGTTTCTAGTTCAAGGTTGTAGGCATTTTGTAATGTCATGATATTCTGAACTCCTAAGTGCAGTTTTCAAATGCAACAGAAACACAAGGTGGCTCGCCCGTGATTCTGTGAGTTGGGATGCTGTGACATTATAAATCACTTGCAAACTTGATAAATAGCCAGGGGTGAATAATGATTCTAGTTCAAGGCTGTAGGCATTTTGTAATGTCATGATATTCTGAACTCCTAAGTGCAGTTTTCAAATGCAACAGAAACACAAGGTGGCTCGCCCGTGATTCTGTGAGTTGGGATGCTGTGACATTATAAATCACTTGCAAACTTGATAAATAGCCAGGGATGAATAATGTTTCTAGCTCAAGGTTGTAGGCATTTTGTAATGTCATGATATTCTGAACTCCTAAGTGCAGTTTTCAAATGCAACAGAAACACAAGGTGGCTTGCCCGTGATTCTGTGAGTTGGGATGCTGTGACATTATAAATCACTTGCAAACTTGATAAATAGCCAGGGGTGAATAATGATTCTAGTTCAAGGCTGTAGGCATTTTGTAATGTCATGATATTCTGAACTCCTAAGTGCAGTTTTCAAATGCAACAGAAACACAAGGTGGCTCGCCCGTGATTCTGTGAGTTGGGATGCTGTGACATTATAAATCACTTGCAAACTTGATAAATAGCCAGGGATGAATAATGTTTCTAGCTCAAGGTTGTAGGCATTTTGTAATGTCATGATATTCTGAACTCCTAAGTGCAGTTTTCAAATGCAACAGAAACACAAGGTGGCTTGCCCGTGATTCTGTGAGTTGGGATGCTGTGACATTATAAATCACTTGCAAACTTGATAAATAGCCAGGGGTGAATAATGATTCTAGTTCAAGATTGTAGGTATTTTGTAATGCCATGATATTCTGAACTCCTAAGTGCAGTTTTCAAATGCAACAGAAACACAAGGTGTCTCGCCCGTGATTCTGTGAGTTGGGATGCTGTGACATTATAAATCACTTGCAAACTTGATAAATAGCCAGGGATGAATAATGTTTCTAGTTCAAGGTTGTAGGCATTTTGTAATGTCATGATATTCTGAACTCCTAAGTGCAGTTTTCAAATGCAACAGAAACACAAGGTGGCTCGCCCGTGATTCTGTGAGTTGGGATGCTGTGACATTATAAATCACTTGCAAACTTGATAAATAGCCAGGGATGAATAATGTTTCTAGTTCAAGGTTGTAGGCATTTTGTAATGTCATGATATTCTGAACTCCTAAGTGCAGTTTTCAAATGCAACAGAAACACAAGGTGGCTCGCCCGTGATTCTGTGAGTTGGGATGCTGTGACATTATAAATCACTTGCAAACTTGATAAATAGCCAGGGATGAATAATGTTTCTAGCTCAAGGTTGTAGGCATTTTGTAATGTCATGATATTCTGAACTCCTAAGTGCAGTTTTCAAATGCAACAGAAACACAAGGTGGCTTGCCCGTGATTCTGGGAGTTGGGATGCTGTGACATTATAAATCACTTGCAAACTTGATAAATAGCCAGGGGTGAATAATGATTCTAGTTCAAGGCTGTAGGCATTTTGTAATGTCATGATATTCTGAACTCCTAAGTGCAGTTTTCAAATGCAACAGAAACACAAGGTGGCTCGCCCGTGATTCTGTGAGTTGGGATGCTGTGACATTATAAATCACTTGCAAACTTGATAAATAGCCAGGGATGAATAATGTTTCTAGCTCAAGGTTGTAGGCATTTTGTAATGTCATGATATTCTGAACTCCTAAGTGCAGTTTTCAAATGCAACAGAAACACAAGGTGGCTTGCCCGTGATTCTGTGAGTTGGGATGCTGTGACATTATAAATCACTTGCAAACTTGATAAATAGCCAGGGGTGAATAATGATTCTAGTTCAAGATTGTAGGTATTTTGTAATGCCATGATATTCTGAACTCCTAAGTGCAGTTTTCAAATGCAACAGAAACACAAGGTGTCTCGCCCGTGATTCTGTGAGTTGGGATGCTGTGACATTATAAATCACTTGCAAACTTGATAAATAGCCAGGGATGAATAATGTTTCTAGTTCAAGGTTGTAGGCATTTTGTAATGTCATGATATTCTGAACTCCTAAGTGCAGTTTTCAAATGCAACAGAAACACAAGGTGGCTCGCCCGTGATTCTGTGAGTTGGGATGCTGTGACATTATAAATCACTTGCAAACTTGATAAATAGCCAGGGATGAATAATGTTTCTAGTTCAAGGTTGTAGGCATTTTGTAATGTCATGATATTCTGAACTCCTAAGTGCAGTTTTCAAATGCAACAGAAACACAAGGTGGCTCGCCCGTGATTCTGTGAGTTGGGATGCTGTGACATTATAAATCACTTGCAAACTTGATAAATAGCCAGGGATGAATAATGTTTCTAGCTCAAGGTTGTAGGCATTTTGTAATGTCATGATATTCTGAACTCCTAAGTGCAGTTTTCAAATGCAACAGAAACACAAGGTGGCTTGCCCGTGATTCTGGGAGTTGGGATGCTGTGACATTATAAATCACTTGCAAACTTGATAAATAGCCAGGGGTGAATAATGATTCTAGTTCAAGATTGTAGGTATTTTGTAATGCCATGATATTCTGAACTCCTAAGTGCAGTTTTCAAATGCAACAGAAACACAAGGTGGCTCGCCCGTGATTCTGTGAGTTGGGATGCTGTGACATTATAAATCACTTGCAAACTTGATAAATAGCCAGGGATAAATCTGGATTCTCCTTGAAGAATAGTTTATATAATAGGCATGCTGATATAAAAGTTGACACCTAACCAGTCACTGCTCACTTGACCTAATTCTCAAAATGAAAACTGATGTTATTGATGTAATACATTTTGTGTGAAAGGTGACCATGGTGAGATAGGAATTAATCAAACCGCCTCAGCAGGGTTCGTGCAAAGATGCCCTAGATATATTAGTGGGTCTATTACTAAAACAAAAACAAAAATAACATTAATGGGAAGCAACCTTAATAGCTTACTAACGACACCCATCCGCAATGATACCCCTAAAACACATTTCAACGCATTCCAATCACCGGATTCGCCAGGAGAAAATGAACATTTTAAAATGAATGCCTTCCACGCGGCCTAAATCTTGTCCAGTCTTCAAACCCTACCTAATTACCGGGTAAGAAAGAATTCTGAAAAAGACATCAACGGCAAATGTGTTCAAAGATGTGGCTCATACAATGGAGCATATCCGCAGCGAAGGAATCGTGCATAACGATTTAAAATCAAACAATGTCATCATTTAGCGAGGAGATGATGGATTTCGGCCGATTATCATTGATTTTGGGAAGAGTGAGGAGGTAACAAAATTACCAGCATACAAGAAAAGCACAAATTATTTTGCAACCAAAGTTAAAGTTGGAGAGAAGCAAAGCCCCCAGGAAGCAATATTGGCCCGTTCGCGAAAATGCTTAAACGCTCAGTCTCCGGTAGAAGTTTTTGCGCTTCCTTCCTTCACCGAAATCACGAAATCACGTTAGCCTCCGATAGACCATCCGCAAGGCAGGTTTTTGGAAAATCGACGCAAGATGAACTTATTGTCCGAGCAAAATGAGCCGAAAAGAACGATAAACAGACTCTAACATTTTACGTGATATTTCGCTTACAGCTTAGTACCAGCGTGCGCTATCGTTCAGCTGTCCAGGCGTGCCGGTCTGTTTGTTTGTTTGTTTGTTTTTTATTTGCAGGCGATTACATGTTTTTTTGTTGTTGTTGTTTTCCACAATAAAATGTGTACGTTCGTACGAACTCTCTGGTGACGACTTCTGATTGAGAAATTTGACCAGATCTGCGTTGTAATTAGAGGGGAAAAGCGAAATAAAACCGATGTATGGTTGAGTTCAAAACAAAATTCACACTGCGAGGGTTGAAAGCTGCAGTCCAGATCAAACCCCCTTGGACAATACAATTGCCGTCGTCAGTTAATTGGATTTCACACATTTTTTAAATCATGTAATATGGCGTCTGTAGCAACGATGGCTTCCAACAGAGAGCCAAAAAATCTCTTGTGCGGGTCCTCATCCTTCACATATTTTGCCCCTTACCAAATTACTCCCTCGATGTGGCTTTCTCTGGAATTTTAATCTAACATTTCTGCTAGGTTTTAGTTAGTTTTGTTACTTTAACACTAATTGTTGAGCTTGAGAGTGCTGCGTTGCAGAGGTCTCTCGTTCAATATAACCCCTTACCAAGCTAACTATTTTACTAATGATCTTATTTTCTGCTCACAACCACCTTCCCTTGCACACACAAAAATCCCCCTTTACCTACTGATTTTAATCAGTGGAGACTTGGGAACCCATACTTTTGGGATTCCATACCATGGTACCTGGGAAACCACAAAGGTTGCTAGTGAAACTACTGAAACTAACTTAAATGCATACGGAGGCAGCTTCAGTGAAAACTATTTCTAGTTAGAAGAAGAAAGGGGGTCAATCTTTCTGTTAATTTGCTTCCTTCGATACACATAATTATTTTTTTAATCTTACCTCTACACAAGTCCCACTTGTCACAACGAAGTACGCGTACTCTCAGAATAGAAGAAGCTAATTCGTTTAAAGAAGTGGAGAAAAGCAATCAATAAAATATTCCATAAAAAACAACGAAATCTAGGACACGCCGAAACTTGTTTTATCTTAATCGTTATCAAGCGATTTGGGAGTCTGGGACGAGAGAGCTCGATACCATCTCTGTGATCGGTGTACGGATATTACAACTCGAGTACGAGTCGGATCCTCTTCAATGGAGCTCCAATTGAGATAACCGAGCACGGTAAAATACAACGGTAATCGAGTTCGAGTTGTATCCGTACTTGGTTTGCAACTCGTACTGGGATCCCTGTACTCGTGTACGGTTACTCAGAAAAGTAATATGATCCAATGATCATTCTTGTTCATTTCCACGACGTCACTTGAAGTTGTGTGATATGATAGGCTCCGTGGAAATTGACAGTAATCGGTTTTGATCTATAACCTGATGTTATCCTTTGAGTGTTTCGACCTATTTTTTTATTCAGTCACGTCTATTTTGAGAGCACTCGGCTTGATGACAATTCCAGAAGAGAATTCCCCGTTATTAGATTTTAAGTATAATTTGTATTTTTATCTAAGTTTGCTACCACGATCAGCATTTGCAGATGACAGCATAGTTAGTAGAGGTTGACAGCAACTACAACTGTTCATTTACTTTTGTTATTTTCTGTGATGACTTACACTCAAATGCTGAAAATTATTTTTGAGAAAGGTCTCGTCTATATAACCTGAGTGTAGCCTCTTTGTTTTCGCAATGTACGCTTCAGTGTTATGTGCATATTTTTGAAGCATTCCTCTGAATTAGATACACACCCTTAACATCGCCCCCAGCTTTTTGTAGAATGCTAAAGGCGGTCAATGTCTTAATTTTTCAAAAAAGTATTCATAGCTCCTAACGGCAGTGAAATGAATCAAGTACACTCTCTTTCCTTAAAACAGTGTTCAGTGTTCACCAACGTTCCGCTTGATGAGACAATACAGATATGTTTAGACAATTTATTTGCCTTGCCTAATCCACCCAAGTTACCTCACGCTGTTTTGAAAAATCTACTTGCGTTTGCCACCAAGAGGAGCCATTTTGTGTTTGATGGCCAGTACTATGATCAGGTTGACGGAGTTGCCATGGGCTCTCCTTTAGGCCCGGTTTTAACAAATATCTTTGTTTCATTTTGAGGAGAAGTTGGCTATGAATATATGCTAGACTTCGAACCGCATTTAGTACTATTTACATTTGTAAGACCAGATGAGCTACATAACCACACTCGAGTAGAAGCAAAATAAAACTTCGAGTTTCAGCTATCGGACTGTTTGCATAGTAATTGATCTTTGAGTGTATGCATATCCACTTAACAGGGGCACCCAACGACAAGTTTCGGTAGATATCTGTTCGGTGGAGGGTAATTCGCCTTGCACTTTCGGCGTCTATTAAAGAGTGCACTCGGATTTTCGTGACTAAAACGTGGCCTAAAAGATTCGAAAATGGGAAATCATATCCCCTGAGGTTTTCAGAATGGTCGTATTTGCTGTTTTTGGCAGTCAAAAACGTCAGCTAGGATTTTCGGAAAGAAAATAGTTCCCTAGAAAGTTCGTGGAAGGTTCATTTCAGCTTGCATTTTGTCTACGGAAGATTTTGTTCCCTAACATTTTCGGGCAATTAAAATTTCAGCTAGGGAATCCGAACAGATGAACTTCTTCTAGCTTATGAAACATCGCTTCAAATAGACTTTAGACACGATAAGGTGCTTAAAAATGCCTTTCTACAGCTTTTGGTTGATTTGGCTCGTTGGGTGCCCCTGACTTAAGCACTCCGTTGGTAATAATGTTGTCCGAAACTATTAAGCGAGGATTTAGGCTTCAGCAATTTAGTAGTATTGTTAAAGGAAGCCGACTTCTTGAGCTAGTGTTATATCTTTTCTTCGGTTGAGATAAACAATTACGACGAAAAGAACGTATTGACAATTTGGAAGGTAATTAGTTTTTCTCATGAGGTGGTTCAGTCAGTGGTTGGTTGCATGGGTTCATTGATTTTCAAAGAAATCTCCATTTCGGGTCAAAACTCCGTGACAGTATTGCAGCCTTGCGAAAGAAAGCCGACTTCTTTAAGTGTTCTCTCTTTTATGTACTGTAGACTCTAATGCACATGTCATCGGCTTCCCCGTGGGGTCGATCCCCGGGCGAACCAGGGGATTGTAAAATCAGTCAAGCAAACTTGAGGAATTTCCCCGGGGGGTCGGGAAATCTCTCAAGACAAAGTCCCCTGGGTGAGGTGTCTCATCTGAAAATTTCTGTAACATCCTTTTCAAACTTGTGAATTCCCCCGCCCCCTAATCTTTGATCGTAAAACAATGTCAAGATTTTCCCCTACCCACGGGCAAAGAATCCCATTCATCTCCTTGTATTCCCCCACATATCTCCCTGGTAGGCCCGGGGGTCGACCCCACGGGAAAGCCGATGACATGTGCATAAGGCACCAATTCATGATTATCCCTCAAGGGTATTTTACACATCAATGAAAGAAAAAAAAATGAGAGATTTTCTTTACTTATGTCAAATGATGGCCTCTCACGCAATTCACCTCTATTGTAACAAAGTCATCAATATCCAAATAGCCTATAATGTCGTTAAGTGAAGGAAAAATTAGACCATAACTTCCAAAATGTCGCTTCACTCGCTTCGTATATCTAAGGACTACGCATTCTCGAGACATGACTCTCGATATAAGTGTTGTTTGACCACTTTTACAAAAAGAAAGCTTCTAATCATCGTTGTTTTACATGTATAGTATCATCCTAAATGTTTCTTTTCGTCACAGCTATACAAATTATACGAGTTATCCATAGAAATAAATTTCTCAAAGTATAACATGCATTGCGGTGTAAGTCTGCTTTAAGGTGGCTCAAAACAGTAATAGTTTCGTAAGAAGCCTGGGCTCTAACGCGGGCTTCAGCGCGAGGAATCATGAGAGTCGTGAGATAGCGCGAGAGATTTATAGTTTGCAAAACTCACAACAAACATGGCGGCGCAAGGCCTACTTCGTAGAACTTTGTTTCAGTCAAGTTAAGTGAGCTGTTTACGATATCGCTTATTTTTACCTTCGAAAATATCCATGCTTCAGGCAATTTCAAATGAAAAAAAAAAACATTCTTTTAAACCTGTGCTGGAACATAAACTAAAATTGTGATGTTGATGTTGCGATCGATCGCGCCAGCTATCAATCTGAGAAAAAAAAACAGCAGGAAAAAAACTACTCTTCAAGTTTTCTTCGTCCTTTTTACTGGGCCAGCTTCACATTTAGGTATTAATAGTACTCTTCTTCTACCACTTGAGCTGCTAACGACAACAGCAAAAAAGCAAACGGGTATTCGTGTTTCTTTGTGTGGAAATGCGGGCCAGTTACTGAGTAGCCGACTGTCTTCACGCGTGCGCAAAGCGCGATATAAATACACATTCATTCATTCATTCATCTTGCAAAGTCAAGATTTTAGTTGCGCTTTCAACGCGCTCTAAAAATTCCTTGTTCACGAAGCTAATATTTCTGGGGAAAAATGTCCTAATCGTGAGGACATTTGTAAGCAGGTTAATTCAATATTAAATAACACATTTTATGTTCATTATCTCTGTGGTATATAATAGATTGACCTGTTATTCAAGAATCCATAATGAAAAACCAACTTGAAGAGGAGAAGAAAGCTCTGGTAAAGCATCCATGAGGACCAGCACCTGGGCAGCAGTCAACTTAAAAACAATACGAGACCTCGATAAGCTCCAGATCATGCAGGGGCAATACTTAATAAGAACTACAGCCCAACCGGTCTCACGGCTGGTTGGATAATTGGAAATGTAAGGGAAGGTTTAATTTGATGAGAAAGATAAAGTGGATGGCTGTTATATAGATCTTTAACACAATTTCTGCCATTCATGGCATCATTCTATTTAACGGCTCAGGCACAGGAAAATCTCTTACGGTTTAATAATGAGATTAACACTTTGCATCTGGTTGTGGGAGGGGACAGGGCCCCTTTTAGAAAAGACGGAATCGCATGTTTTCTTAGTAAGGGCAATCACGTATTAAGTAGCAATGAAAATTTTCTTATTTTTGAAAAAATAAAACAACACTTTTGAGTTTAAAACAAGACATGTTTCGACATACTTCTGCCATCTTCAGTTGCAAATGTTCGTTACAATTTGAATTTTAACTGTATACAGAGTTTCATATTACAAGGATTAACTATTATTTGAATAATAATGAAAACAAGTATAAAACATGAGGCATTAGACTACAAAACTTACTAAATAGAAAGGGTTAATCCAACATGTTGTAACTGTTGGTTTAGAACAGGCCTCTCCCATTTAATATGCAGAGCCTCTTTAACTTTAATTTGAAACTTAGAGGTTGCAGAGTCTAAAACAGTGAAACATTCCGTAGAACAGGAGTCTCGACAAGCCTGAGATGACACTACACACTACATTTTTGCTGTAAACAGTTCAGAAAGTTCACTTGTTGTTAAGCGGTATGTTAAATTTCTTAGATCATGTTACTAAACGCATCCGTGGTCGGGTGTTGATCGACACCCTGTATCAACATCTCGATCAATACTTGATCGATATCTCGATTGATACCCAGTTGACAATCGATCAGCAGTCGGTTTATAGTCAGCTGAGTTTCGACAGACTCATACGAATTGATTGAAAATTAGTCGACTCTTGACCGACTGCCGACCAAGATACCGATGGAGTGTCGATCGAGTGCCAACCGAGTTGTCAATGGAGTGTCGATCGGGTATCGATTGAGAACAAGACGTTCCAAGTTAATGGAACAGAAGTCAAGTTAACTTTCTCAGCGGAATTTCCATATGATCTTAAGATGCTTGCCGTATATTTAGCTGGCAAGTTGTCAGTCAGTTGTTCACATTACTGGCAAGGCACCTATATTGGGGTTGTAGAGTAACATCATTACTTGAACAAGAACCATTTTGACTCCTTTAAATCCTCCTCTCAAAATTCTGTGAATCCTCCTTTCAAAATTCGGTGAAATGGAAAAAAATGTTGGAAGAACAAAAAAAATGTATTTCGACTTAATTGGTCAAATTTGATGTAAAGAGAAATCATTTTCCTTATTCTGTCAGCAAACACATCCCGAAACAGAGCAGAAAACCATCGAAACTGAAATTTAGTAGGATTTTTTGGGGGTTGTAGGGAAAATTAACATCCCCGAAAGCAAAGACCCAAGACCCAAAAACTAAGACACGAAAACTACATGTAAAACCTTTATTTGCATGGCCATAAAAGAGAGTTACGGCAATGCAAAAGCATTTTAAGAATATCAAAAAAATAGTAATAAAAGTAAATCAAATAACAATAATTAAACTTTAGATAATAAATTGTCTCGCATTTCTAAACAGGATGATACGTATTGTACTAATTGCCTGATAATAATCAGTAGCTAGAGTTCATTAGTTGGATAATTAAAGTTGAAATTGGTATGTGCTTGTAATTAGGGATTCTATTATCTAATTTATTAAAAAAGTCCTCTCTAATTGATGTATATTTTGGGCAATTAAACAGAAAGTGAATCTCATCTTCAATATTGAGGCCACAAACGGACAAATTCTATCACATCTCGAAATTTTTTCATACCTGCCTGTTTCGATATTAAGTTCGTGATTACTTATTCTAAGTTTCACAAGTGTTTCTAGTAACATCAAGGTAAATCGATGGTGTATAGCTGTCTTTAAAAACATTATAAAATTCAAGCTTTTGTGAACTGCAAAGTTAAAAGGAATATTGTAATAATTGAGTATCTTTATCAGACTGGTATGAAAACTAGTTTTACCATTACGATGAAGATCAATCAATGGACATCACTTATGATTGTATGACTAAAGAGCTTTGTGTACTTAAGAATTCTTTTATTTATATCAAAAATAAGAGGATATCGGCCAAGTTCAGCCCGGCTCGCAATATTAGAAGCCTTGTTATTCACTTGCAAATAACGTTTACAAAACTGTAAGTGACCTTTTTCAATCGGTGAAGTGTCCCAATACTTGAAGTCTGATTTGATAACGACATCCCAGACTTCGCTATTATAAGTCAAGGTAGGAGAAATCATTGTGTCAAAAATTTTGCAAGCAAGAAAACTAAGACACCGTAGCTAGCACGGCGGTGAAGCTCGATCGATTATATTATCGATTACTAGTGACTCGCGAAATGCTCAACCCGATTACATTTATGGCAACTCCGGGGCTGATCTCCGTGAAACAAACGAACTTGAAAACGCCCAAATCGTAAGGTAGCAGGAAGGTGACGATTAAGGATGACAGAAAATATACGAACCCCGTTGGGAACGTTTGTTTTGACATCTTATATACACGTCACAAAGTGTCATCCTGATACAAAGTATAAGCAAAGTCCCTAATCAAACAGTTCTAAATAAAGTTCTTAGGCTTAAGGGGACACAATATGGCACCTTGTGACGCATATACAAATCTGCTTGAATCTCATCATGAAGTTGTAGTGGTCATTTATGGAAATTTGTCATGCTATTATTTATGCCAGCAGCTTGCATAAATTGCAGTTTTACGTGTCTGTCTTCTATTGTTCATACAAAAAGCAGCCAATTAGTGTTAATAAAATCTCCCAGTTTTTGTTAAATAAAATTTTGTTGTGAAGAGAAATTTTCAAAAAATCTAGCGCTATACCCAAGCCACCTAATTGTATTAATTGCTTCATTGGTGTCCTCAGCTATGGGCAAACGTCATCACACTGGGTTTCATGACGAAAAAGGTTATGTGAACAATTTACAAGTTCTTCACCCCCGCCACACGAAAACGCACGAATGCTAGTATAACATTGTGTGTTTTTCAACCGACTATGCATAAAGGTCATGAATAAAAATGATAGATTGCGGCTTATGAAGCAAAAACCCTTCCATTGATACTATCCTTTTGATGGAAGTGAGCTCCCCCGAAGTCCTTAACCTCTTCCCCAGGACTTCTTCATTCGCCTAACCAAACAGACGGAGGAGAAACGAGAAATGGGGTTGCCACAACTTCCCCTGCTCACGGAATTGCAAAGTTTATCTTATCGGTTTGCTCACCAAAACGGTTACAGCTCCAAAGCCTAGAAATACAAGCCTTGAGAACAAAATGAAAATGATTGTCGAAGAGGAAAATTCAAACTTCGATGTTGCACATTGGCAGGCGAAACCTGCCGAATACGAACATTTCCATGGACACTGATGTCCCCAGAAAAATGAAATAGATAACTATAAATATACACCCAACTTTTTGGTTCAAGACCCAGCTGTTCAAATAAAGAACAAAAAAGGCGATAGCTACGGATCCCACGATGAAGAAACACGATACAAACAGCCCGCGACTGCTGATCTCAATGGGTGCATTCCATACCGCTGCCTTAATAAGCCATGGGACACCCAGACACAGAAGAACATCAAATGTGTTGCTTCCCACGGTATTTGACACCGCCATGTCGCCGTCACCTGAAAGAGAACAAAAAGGAAAATCAGAACTTTCACCCTGGGAAAAGCTCCACAATGGAAGTAAAAGGCAAAAGAGGACAATTATGTCCCTCCCCTCCCCTTTGCAATCCCCCACTTGGTTCGCAATTAAGTAACAAGCCTTACAAAGTTCAAAGTCAGCTTTAATCATGGCGAATTTCGAAATTCGTATCATTTCTCAATCAGGTTTCTCCCAGATTCAATAGCTGCAATCGCAGATAGATAAACATTTAGAGGGGGGTTGGGGAGGGGGGGGGAGGGGGGGGCAGTAACGGGCAAATGAAAGTGGATGCTTCTTTTGCGTGCAGTTTGAAAACATTATGAGACAAAATATTTTCAAGCGAGGCCAGATATCTTACAATTGTTTTATAGTTTATTTAACGAGTAGTCACAGTGTATATGAGGATAGCGGATACTGAGCAAGGCGAGAGAAAATACTCTCACCAACTCCCTCTCCTCATTTCCATCGCCTTTCGCCAGCTCCCTTGGATACTTTCTCTCCAGCCTTCACCTGTATGGTAGCGAAACAAACTTAAGACACGTTCTCCAACAAACGTCCACACTGCAGATTTGTTGCGTTCTGCTCAGGTCGTGGGTTCGATTCCCACCGAGGTCAAAAGATTTTTTCTTTGCCTCGTGTGGCTCCCTGTTTCCCTTTACTAGGGCTAACGCCCAGTGGGTTATTCATGGGTTTAAGTAGCACTTTAATTTACACTTTAGAGTTAATTCTCTATTCCACTATTTGTGTTCCTAGTGCTACGCGGCACAACATTTATATGTACCCTTACTTTCTCTTTGCCGCGATTCACCATCTAAAATCGTCCCCGACTTTCTCTGTGCGACCTTGTAGCTCAGTCGGCAGAGTAACGGTAGATCTAATCCGGAGGTCGTGGGTTCGATTCCCACCGAGGTCAAAAGATTTTTTCTTTGCCTCGTGTGGCTCCCTGTTTCCCTTTACTAGGGCTAACACCCAGTGGGTTATTCATGGGTTTAAGTAGCACTTTAATTTACACTTTAGAGTTAATTCTCTATTCCACTATTTATATTAAGGAGTGGGTCAGTAGTTATTTAGTGTTAAACTTAAAGGGTGGTCTATCTTGAGAACCATACTTGCAGAAGGCTTCTAACCTTGCCTTGGTGAAAGACTGCCTAAAGTAATTTCAGTTAACAGTGCTGTTGCCATAGCAATCAATCACGTGACCAAATAACAGGCCACTTCCGGTTTAAGTTTCAAGGCCTATGCAGACAGGGAAGAACAGTATTTTATCAACATTTTATAGCGTAGTCTTACTACTTACCCAAGAACCTTACCCAATGTAATTGGAATGCATGTGTAAGTCACGTGGCCAAATAACTGTCAATAATGTAACTTTATACATACTAAGTAAAGAGACTTTCAGCATGGCTTGACAACCGTTCCAATTAGATTGAGTATGGTTCTTGGGTAGGTAGAAAAACTACATGCTGATAAAGCAATGTTTTTCCCTGTCTGCATAGGCATTGAAACTTAAACCGGAAGCGGCCTGTTATTTAGTCTCGTGATTGGTTGCTATGGCAACAGCACTGTTAACTGAAATTACTTGGGCAGTCTTTCACCATGACTTAGTTAGAAGCCTTCAGCACGTATGGTTCTCGAGATAGACCACCCCTTTAAGTTTTACACTAAATAACTACTGACCCACTCCTTAAATCTCTCTCGAGATGAGTTCTGCGATCTACGTGACATTTATGCGAAAGTCTTGTTGCCATTGTAGTACGGCGTGTGTTATGGTCAATTGCAACTGGAATGCTAACATAGCTTACCTTTTCTTGCGATGAACAGACTTGACGAGCAATCTGGTACACTGCTTCCAAAAGCGACGAGTGTAAGACCCATGACTGCATCCGGGATCTCAAATGTATATCCAATAATAGTAACCATCCAAACGAGGGTATAAGACGAGACTGCAATCCAAGCAATACAAACTATAAAAGAAACAGCCACCCGGCACTTCTGGCAAGATTCCTTCGTCACATCCGGGATGGTGAAAAAATACGCTATGTTGATTGGAAGGCCAAGGAACCAGCAAAGTCTAGCCGCCAGTCCCTCCGGTGGATTAAATGGCATCCCTAACGTGAGATCTGGAACGGGTCGGTGTTTTAAACCGTCTCCTGTAAAAACAAAAGGCGTTGAATGTAAGTTTCTCCAAACGCACATGCTCCTCTTATTGGAAAAACTACAAAAGAAATCCGGCGAATCATAACAAACAAAGACTGCACCTTTATGAAGAAATACAAGTAAATAGATCGAAAAAAGACTAAAAACAAAGTGGACACACGTAACACCAGCCTCGTGGTGTGGTCATCGCCTTTTTTCAAATACTTGGATGTACGCTTAGTGTTGACGCCACAAATTGTTCTGTAAACTACCTCGTAACAATTATGTTTATCGTTTGAGTTAAGGTTGTTTTAAGTAAAGATTGGGATTATTGTTTCTTTTTTGGCTAGAAAGACATTTTATGACGGTTATTGTCCACTTTTCTTGCTATAAGTGATGTTGAAATGGACTCAAAGTGTGAGTGTACACTTTGTGACGCTAATTGAAGTAAGCAGGCAAGCATTTCTGAGGAAAAACTCCTGAAGCTCGAGATCTTTATGATCTCACTATTTGAGCCGCTCATCATGAAAATCAAACTATCAAAAGTACAAAAAAACAACCGTCAAAGCTATCCCTAAGCCCCCAAGAAGAGACCTTCAACCCTGTTCCTGTTTTTAAAGGACGGTTTCTGATCGTTTCCGATTCTTAACAAAATTATAAAGTTTACCCTTTAGTGGTTGTTCTTCCCCACCGTCCTCTTTCCTCTCTTCTTCACGTTGTTTCTCTTCCTTTTTTCCATCTCCTTTCTCTTCAGTCGTCTCCTTTGCAGAGTTTGTCTGTTCGTTAGTGCTGAGTGGTTTCTTCTCTTTTTCTTCGCTGTGGCTCTGTTCTTCATCTGCAATCTTCTGGTATCCATTGTTGTTTGCTTTGATACCGTTTGAAGCGTGTAGATCGGACTTATATTCAGGACTGTTCGTGTTGGTTATTTTATAAAGCCAGGCCTCAATTCGGGGATTGAAGTACATAATGATTAAATATATCGAATAGGAACACGACATGGCCAATGCCTCTGGCCTGCGAAATAAATAGAAATCACAAAAAAAAATTAGCTAAATTTCATTGTGTTCAATGATGATTTTAAAAAAATACACTCGAATTTTTGACCAAGATGACTTCCCTGCTCCGAAATACAGGAAATTAACAAATTATCCTGGTGCATATTACATCATATCAAATCCCTGGACAACACTTTTTTGACATAGGGCTTCTAGTCAAATTTGTCATGAGACAGTCCCTGGGAGAAAAAACAACCTCGTTCCCAAGGCTTTTAAGCCTCTCTGGGGGAAAACCCCTAGGAGGTTGAGGTTCGCCAATATAGCTACCTTGACGTAACAAGCATGCTCTTTATTGACACTTGTCTCTCATCTTTATCTAAGTGTAGGCTGTACGGGCCAGTCTAGTGGTTAACTGAAGAGACTACAAATCCGTCAATTCAAATCAAATGCTGGTTCTTATTTGTGAGTGAAAAACGGGAGTATCGGGAGAGAAAAAAAAACTTTTCCGAGAGGAGTAGAGAACCACGAAACTTATCTCACTCAGGTGTCGAGGGCAGAATAGAACCTGAGCAACGTTGATGGGAAACTACTGCCCTCGCCACTGCGCCAACCCTCAGTAGCCAAACGATCTAAAAATTAATGTTACGTGAAGATAAAACACTCACCAGATTACAATGCCATCTATGAGCACCAAGATGAGAATGACAACACTGAAGAGATAGAACATATTGTCTCTGACAAGAGGCCACCATGCCAAATACAAAACCTATCATGGACACATCACACAAATTAGACGAAGTAGGTTTCAAATCTCTACATTATGATAATTTTTTTTGTTCGGAACATGCGCGCTGGAAAGCATATGTCACCTAAAAGTATAATACGCCTTTTCTTTCTAGTACATCTCGGGTTGAACGTGCTGCACATATAGCGTTGTTGTTCACGCTTTTGTGTGACGTCATAAGAACCCCACTCTCTCTCCTCCTAAACTAAGAACAGCAAGAACAAAATAGTCTCTAGCTTCGTCTGCTCTTGGCTCCTGGATACTTCTAAGAATGGACTTATAATTTCTACATTGGTTTACCAGTAAGCAGTGATACATTTTAATATAGCCGCGATCCTACCTGTAGCGTTCACTCCACCCTTACTAGAAACCCAATCAGCTTGTTCGTTTTGTTTTCTCCATTCAGAGGACGTGATATATTTCAAAAAGCGTGCATGCATACACAAGTGCAATAAAATTAACACCCCCACATGGTCTAGTTTGGGAAAACAAGATGTACAAGTTAAAGAGGCCTGTTGACGGGATAAGGTCATGCCAGGAGTCCATGAGCAGGAGGGTACTCTTTCCATAGATTTATGTCACAGCGAATTGAATTTTTTTTATTTTTTTATTTCTATATTATTAGAAAATAAGAAGTCTTTCTTGAATATGGACAGCCCGCAGTCAGCAAAAGCTGGTCGAGGCGGGCAGTGCTTACGGGTACTATTTGTGAATAAAAAACGCTGAAAATCGCGTGGTTATCGTCTCCTGGTCATGTTCTTACCGTTCCAGCTCCTAGGCCGCATGCTCCAGTAACGAACAGCACGTTGAATACCGCTGAGCCTAAGATGGTGCCGATCCCAATATCCCCTTCTGTGATGAAGACACCTATGATCAGAAAGCAGAAATTTGTCATTAAGTCTTTTCGAAGGTGTAGAGTCACGCTTGCAAAAAGTCCACTCGTTATCAAAACTGCGAGAGTCTCTTGTGATATCTAGTACGCATGTACATTACATTTGAGCTTATTTGGAAATTTGTGAATAATCCGTAGTTGTATCTTTGTCTACTCGGCGGTCCATATCTACCTTAATATTTCCTTAGCTGACTTTTGGCTTTTTTCACTTCCAGCTCGAACTATATCTCCCGGTTTCTATAGCAATCTCGCTCCCAGCGCTTTCTCCTCCGAGTGCATGGCTGGTGGGTAACAGGCCGCCATGTTGGACGCCGGGAAAACCCCGGGAACAAGTTTAGGCCTGTTTTTGCACTTCGCATGTTTGAATCCCTGATATAAAATATCGTGCATCAAAAGCCTAAGATATACATAAACTCTTGCAGCTCACCAATGATTGAGGCGAATAGTTCGGGAGCTGAACTACCAAAAGCCATGAACGTAGCACCGGCCACATCAGATTGAAGCTTCATCTTATCAGACATTATCTCCAAGCAAGGAACGAAATATTCATCACAGACAATAGCTATGGCCCAGGATATGTAAACTGCAACCAGAAAATGAATAATGACTGCACCAAGCCGCCTTTCTCGCTGGTTAAACAAATCACCCGGAAATTCCTCGACTGATGGTGGGCTGCAGTTTCTGGGATCGTTTGTCTCGTGAACGAGAGGATGTCTTCCAGCGAATGATCCATCTGAAATGAAACAGAATATTAAGTATAAGAGCTGTATTTTTCCTTACTACAACAAGAGGACATCCAGAGCTCCAATTTTTCCTTCTTTTTTAATCAGTAGGATAAAACGTGAAAATGAAATGTAAAATGAAACAAGAAATTTGGAATGGAATGTGAAATGCGAAATGAGATGTTAAATGTGAGATCCGAATGTATCTTTAATTGATTAGTCCCAAGCTAGCCAATGGCGAAAAGGCGCCAGTTTCCTAACCGGGAACTCACGGTGATAATCCCGCGGGTGAGACTTGCATAGAGTACGAGTAGTGTCCGTCGAGCGAGACGCGAAAGAAACCCACAAGAAAGAAAAAGGCCGCACGAGATCCTGGGTGAGAGAAGCACGCGAAAAGAGGGATTACCGTCTAAGCCCAAGAGTTTGAATTATGCGTTGCTCTCACAACGCAAAAATATGATCGGATAATGCTGGAGCGCTGACAACCAGATGTCGCGCGTCCTTTTTTTTCGCGGGTTTCTTTCGCGTCTCGCTTGACGGACTAAGGGAAAGAAGGATGGACTAGTCGTAGTCTAAGACTTGTAAGATCAAATGTCCCACTAAACTACCTTACCCAACAATAACAGAACGCACATGTCTTTCTCAGTTGTGGTGATATTCTGCACGTACCTGAGACGTCTTCAACTACTTTCATAGGTTTTTCTCCAATCTCTCTGATTGCATCGTCTCGGCGCCAACTGAAAAAGCACAGCACTAATAGAGCTGCGAATCCCACTTGAAACTTGAATCGTCTTCTTCGTATCATAGCTGATGCTGAACAAACCAAGACGACATTCAGTCACTTATTCTCTGCGCGTGTTCAACTGTTTTGTGCAAGAGACGTTTTGACTAGTTGAAGAGAGCTTCTTTCTTCTTTCTTTTTCAAATTTACCCAAATGCAATCCATTTTAATCCTCTCCAGTTTTGCCCATCCACGTCCCTTCTTGGCTTTTCTTTTGTTTTGTTAGAGTTCTTCTATAGTTTTCAACCGTTATTTTGATATTTTAGTTAATTCTATGACTATTTGATCAGTGCTGAAATTGCCTAAAATTGCGTGACCTAGCCCCTTTAAGTGTCTCTTAACTATGAAGAATAAGTAATCCATTCAAGACAAATGCCTCGATCATACCGAATTTTGTTGATTCATTCTCATATAATTAATTTTTATGCAACGTGCAGAGTTTTTGATCCAAAACACGCTGGATATCATGGAAAATCTAAAATGCTGATCTCCAGCAATACACTTTACACGAAAAATTTGGTAGCAAACGAGTTGATAAGAGTGAAATTTCCACATTAAAACTGTTACGAAGCTAGCCAATGAATCCCTCAAAACGCCAGCGTCACAATCTTTTTACAATGGAAATTTGACCCTTATCAACTCACTTCCTCACCGATGCGGCACCAATTATTACCGAAATAACTAATTACCGCTCACTAATTATTATCGAAAAAGCTTTGGCTACAATGACGCCACATTATGGAACAGTCTACCATGTGATATAAGGAACACAGAGTCTCTGGGGGTATTTAAACGTAAGATCAGTGACATTCTTTAAAGGAGCAGTGTCGCGAGGATTTTGCAGTTTTAGCCGTCAATATTCTGTGCTAAAATCATTACTTTGAGGCTTTAATCGTAAACAAAATGCTTCTGTAAAGCTACGACGAAGATATCAAATGAATTTTATCTGAGAGGGCTAACCATAATAAATTTCTTGAGGATTTTTGGAACACTTAGCATCAAAAGTCGTAAAAATTGGCCAATTTTTCAGTTCAAGTTTCAATCCATTTCCATCCTTGCCATCCGTAGCGACAGGCGACAGGAAACAGTTTCCGTGCCTTCAAATAGTCTTCAATAACAAAACTAGATAAGTCATTAGTTTTGGAATTCAATTGATGCGAAGACACCTTCTAGCTTTTTATAAAGCTGCCAAATAGCGTGACAATGCCCCAATGTCTAACGCAAGGCATTCACGGAAAACAACTTTTAGTGTTATAGTATATAGTATGAATTTTAAATATTTTAGTGTATATGATGTGTCTTTTTATAGGCTGATGAATTGATCGTGTCAAAATAAAGATTATCTATCTATCTATAGTTAACCACAGTTTGTTTAGAAACTTAAATTTTCATCCGTTTTAATACACTTAATACCTGTGTTTTGTTTCAATACGATTTGTTTTGAACTTGTTAAGAGTTACGTGGATTGCAGTCATTTGTAATAGCAAATATTTCCTAAGACAATCCCACTTTTCTTTGGACGCTTTTACAGATCAGAACTTAATAGCGTAATGTTTCCCCCCCAGGTGACGGCATTATAAAAGAAATTCAAAGAGGGCTTTTGTCATGAAGAGCGAGAAGGTAACAAAAAGGAACTCTCACGGTCCGCACCAGTGGTTACTTGCATGAACGCTCTGCTGGACGCATGGAAATAGCGTGATTCAGTTGCAAATATTTCTAAAGGAAAACAATGCATGTTTTTACATTCTTTTTGAGTACTCAGCGCGAAGGAATTTCTAATTCATCGCTGGTGAAAAGTAATTCTTTCCTGATTTTCCTTAGGGCAACGGCATTTCCTAGCCTTTATCATTCACATTTTGCCTGGTCCATTTATTTGACAGCTTCCCACAACTAAGAATGATGTTATGTTCGGAAATAATTTGAACATGCGTGCTGGGTAGCGAACCTGTTCCACTCACATCGTCATGCACACGATTGTTTATTTCGCGTTTATCCAGCCTGACCCATTCTTCTCACGCTTGCAATATCGCCGGCAATTTTAACGACTGAATCGTTTATTGTATATAAAAGCTTGTGCTAATGACCTTAAATGGACAATCTGACTTTTGACGGTCATTAATGCAAGTGCGGCCGCAACACTACTAGAACAGAGACCTGAAAAAATTCAGGCTCTGAGCGGGATTCGAACCCACGACCTCTGCGATGCCAGTGCAGTGCTCTCCCAACTGAGCTATCAAAGCCACATGAGAGCGGTCGTATGCGGGTTAGCCCCGCAGAGGTCGTGGGTTCGAATCCCGCTCAGAGCCTGAATTTTTTCAGGTCTCTGTTCTAGTAGTGTTGCGGCAGCACTTGCATTAATGACCGTCATCACTCAATTGCTACTATGGACAAAATTAATTTCAATCTGACTTTTGTTTATCATTGAAGTGTTCCTTTTAACTTTTGTTTTCTTGCGAATTTCCAAGATGGACTCTGTTGATGGATTTCCTCCTCAGATCACGCCATCATTCCAAAATGCTTTATTTGGATAAAATTGTTGACAAATTCGGACAGCAACACAGTTAGGAGCCACACAATGACTCAATAATACGAATGAAACAAAACGTGGAACTTTCAAAACATCAGTAAATGAACTGCAAGGTCGATTGAGCATGATGGAAACAAACCACATACTTCTTCATCATTCCTCCCTTGAGCTCAATTAGTGGCTGTTTTATGAACGCTTAGGAAGTAGTATTGGAAAATTAAAGAATACGTGTTATGATAAGAATTGGTTAGCGACCGTAATGAGGTTTCATTCGGTGAAAATCACAGTTTGACTTCGTGCGACATATCGCAGCGACAAAATTCTGTCGCAGCGTCGGACTTTACGTCCACACACGCATGTTAATCCAGCCAAAGCTCTAACGTTATAAACAGATGTGAACGGGTGATGGCTGCAATCTACATCTTAAGGACAGGCAAGAATTTGCCTCAGCCAAAAGTGAAGGCTTAAGTATTCAACTAACGGCATTCCACTCACCTGAATAAACGTTTCTCCTCAAAGCAGTCGAAAACAGTAACTTATGGTCCCACTTGAAACAAAAAAATGTATAAACTTAGAGAAAACTACTTTAGAGAAAACCTTCCTCACAATCACGGATGGATAAAGTTTCACAATAACTAAACTGCAACACGTAAAGCCGTTTTCAAAGAATTTACCCAAGTTAATTTAACATCGCCACAGGGAAGATCATTCCGATTAATATTTATTATTGTCTCTATTGTTCATTTAAAGTGCCTATGAATTAAAAAAATTTCTTTCGAATTTTTGTAGCTTCTTGTGTCTTGATTACGAAATGACAAAAGAAATTTGACAACATCAACTACAGCCGAATTTTTTCGCTTTCCAAATAAATCAAATTTCACTAAATCGTGTCCCTTGGACTGAGAACGAATCTTTGGTGACCATATCGCGGGCTCAAGTTAAGACCTCATCGAGGTCAGCTGTTTTTTTTGAAGTTGACCGCTGACCAGGTACTTGCTTTCGATTGGATCGCAGGCTCAAGCCAAGTGTGGGACACCCAAACCAAATCGAGGCCGTTAACATTTTTCGCGCGCTTTCTGCGGCTGGTAATTTCACATTCAGTTGGTTTCTTTATTTTGAGCAAAACAACTTCATCTTCTTCGATCGAAGTTTGTCTTTCGCGTAAAAAGCATAAAGATCAAGAACTTGTCAAAAGATACTCCGGAAGGTGAATTTTCAAGTGATGAAAGGAAGGACGGAAGATTTTTCTCAGGAAAAGCTTCAAAGATTGTGCGGTTGAAAACAGTATAATTCAACGCTTCAAGGGCTTTCACTTCACCGCGACATCTTGCATCTCACCAAGAAAAGTCACTTAACAGTTCACCGGTATTAATGGGAGGAATGAGTAGCTCAAACTCTGTGGAAGAAGCTCTTTCTTTGGACAAACCGTTTGCTATTTTTGCGGATGCTTGTTTTTACTTTACTGAAGCTTACGCATTTTCAAGTGGTAGAAACCTCTACAACACAGGACAGTGAGGTAAATTAAATAAATAGAAGCTTGACATTTGGTTTAATCGTTGTTACTTTTGTTCAGGAATGAAACTTGTATTTTTCTCTCGAATGGATATAAATAACAATCATCTGTACTCGTTTTGGACGCAAAGAAGTAGTTGAATTGTTTGTTTGTTTTGTTACGTTGTTTTCTTTGCAAGCGAACGAGTGTTTTTACTCGGCTTGGCTGACTGTTTTTCGACCTTGGTTCCTCACAGTAGCGTTAAGAAACTTTTGCCCTTATCTTATCAACACGTAATCGCAATGAGTCCTCGTAAAATTAAGCATTAAAGGGGGAGACTCGAGCTCGAGTAAAAATCAGATCAAATGCATGTGCATGTGCACTTCTCAAAATCTGACATTAAGTTGTCAAAATGCTGCCAAAACAGTCAAAACCCAGCGCGCTTCACTTCGTCAAGTCTTTAAGAGATCTTCGTCGAAAGCAGCCTGTAAACAACAATTAAGTTTCGCCGTCTTTAAACATGTCGTTTGTTTGAACCGGTAAGAATCAGCGTTTGGATGTTAAAAACAGCGAAATGGGTTGACTGGCTGGCTGGTTTTGATAAATTTTAAAGTGGACGGGTCTGCGAGAGAAATGCTCGTTTGGTTTGGCAAGCGCTTTCTTCGTTATCTGGATGATGTTTTGCCACTGAGAATCATTAATTGAAGAAGGTTCAGTTCGGAAGACATGGGAAGTAACAGTAAAACCATCAAAGCACTTAAGTGTCTTGTGTAAGCCAAGGAAAGATTTTGTGGGAAATGGCTCTATTATTCAGCTCTGTCGTATTCCGAGTGATTGCTGTCTCAGTGATTTCTGTTTACTGCTCTAAACGATCAGGTACGGACCTCTTTTTTGTCTTTTCTACGGACATTTATGTCAAATGTGCTAACGAAATTTTCTAGCTTAATACAAGATAGTTTTGTTACCTGTCCAATTTCTGCACCTTCTCCAAGAATCTTCGAAGAAATATTATTCATATTGTGCTTTGTTTTATGTTTGTTGTTATATTGTTTCTGAACCGCGGTCAATTCCTGTTGACTGCTGTAAACGAAGAGTTTGTACCCTTTATTTTTTTTCTAGGGGCATTTATGTCAAAATAAATACCGATTAATTTCTCCACCTTCTCCTTCTTCGAGCAAACTTTTTTTTGATCCGCTTTGAATCCCTTTACGCTTTCATCTCAAAGTAGTTAGACTCAAGAATGTCCGTCTTTTTTTTTCTTTTTTGCAAACGTTTACTATCGAAAACTCTTCGTTTTCCCTGCTGCTGCTCAATTGTTTTGGACACAAATTAAACTGGTCCAAATAAACTCTTGCGAAGTTGCTCGGTGAGAGTGTGCAGCTCCGATTCTAGGCTTGGCATGGCTAAATATATATATGGCCTTCAGCTTTTCTTTTTTTAATCGCTACATAACAGACTGGAATGGTGTTCCATCGAACATCATGCATGCACCTTCTTTAAGCAGTTTTAAGTCCTATCTATTACATTATTAGTGTCAATTTTAAATCAGATGTAGCTTGTGAGTGACAAGTATGTAATTTAATTAGGTTTGCTTTGGATTACTTCATGATTTTTAGTCTCAATCTCAAATCAGGGGTGACTTGTAAGAGACAAGTATTTGATTTAATTTGATTAGGTTAGCTTTGGGCCACGTTTAAATTTCACCTCTTAGTTTTTAGAATGTGTAATATTAGATAATATTCTTTGTATGGGAATTTAGTTTCTCCCAATTATTCTCCAGTCATGCACTTTTTTGTTTTGTATCAACTTAGTTGTATTCACATGACAAAGTATTATTAAACTTAAAACTTAAAATTAAACTTAAAGTAAGCTCTTTCTCATCAATGTACACATCCTTTGGACTTCCTCCTCCTGCATACAGTCTTTCAATTAATTTTATTAGTAGCTGGTCACACCAATCTTGTGGGATGTTTGGATGACATTTGGCATTAATGTTTAATGGAATCTCTGATTTTTGATGAAGTATGTTAAGATCAAGTTAAGATGGCTAACGGATTTCCAGCACTTTTGCTTTGATGAATCACCTTGATAGTGGTATCAACCAAATGCCCAATATATTATTATCAAGTTGTTTGGTCTTGCGCTTAACTGGCCAGAAGAGCAGCTGGATTTCTTTTTGAAAACACTGTAGGTGCATTGAGTGATGAGCTTAATGTTAGCAAGCAGTTTTTTTTTGTGATAGTAATTCATGGCATCTAAATATTTTTATTGATTTCCATGTATCTTTCTTTCATAATTTTTGTGAGGCATACATATATCCAGAGGATACACAATTTCCGATTTCTGACTGTCTCATGGGAGGCTGTGGATAATTGAAATTGCATTCATTATGAAGTGATGATCTGAATCACTATATATCTGATGTGATACTGATTCCAAGGAGCAATCACCAGGCTTCTCCACCAATTTCTAGTGGCTCTAAACCATACCTAAGTAGCTAAGTATGTAACTAAGTTGCCTACAGTTGAACGGGGAAACAGACTTGTCCTTAGGTATTGCTCTAAGATGTTAAGAAATGTTTTGTTTTAAAAATTTATAGATGAAAACTAGCTTTGCAGGTTCTTTTTTACACAAGGTATTAAAGATTATTTTTAAAAAAACCTACCTCAATATTTTTATTTTGCTTTTTTAACATCTCCAAACTCAGTTTGGAAAGGAATTTTTATTACCTTACTCAATAGAACGCTTGTTTTTAGGAGGGGTGGGGGTCCAAATTCGTAAAAGGGGATTCATATCTGCTAGCAGTTCTGGACTAGGGGGTCCAAATCTGATCCACAAGCAGATCTGGACTGGAGGGTGCAAATCCACGTGGGGTCCAAATCCACTGTGCCACTGGCTCAGATCACCTTTCCATACTATTTTCTACAGCATTGGGTCTGTAGCTTGAGTGAGGTCAGATGGGTGATATGACAAGCAGACTATATGTAAATGCCAGTAGAAAAAGAATGCTTTTGGAGCTCCGCTTTTAGGCTTGGCTAAATATATATATTAGGCACTTTAATGCCTACCCAGGTATTTTCTCACATACGAATGGTGGTCGTATTAGTGTTTAATGCAATGCACGGAGAAAAATATCAAAGTTACGAAACGAAAAAAGTTCAGATCACTTTATAAGAACATTGATGGGAAACGTTTCTTCTCAAATTTCGGCTCTTACTTGGTGTAGAAGATACAGCTGACTTAAAACAACAGAGAACAAAAGGGCTATATACTATACTATACTATATTACTACTACTACTGTACTATACTAACTCGGTCAGTTCTTTCCACCAAGCTCGTCTCCTTAAAAGTGGCGATGTTCCAGTTAATCCAGGACCGACAACCAACTCTCCAAGGTGTCCTGTTTGCTCAAAGATCGTCGCTAGAAATCACAGAGCCCTGACCTGTGATCAGTGTGAACTTTGGTGCCACATGAAATGCGGTCAAGTGAAACCGAGCCAATACAAACTTTTTCAGCAAAAGGATCATTTTAACTGGATTTGCCCGGCATGTCTTTTATCTGTATTACCTTTCGCCGAAGCGTCAATTTCAACTGATGAAGATGCACATGAGGAACTATTAGATAATCCAGTAAACACCAACACTCACGGAACGGATCGAAACATCCCAAGCCCCTATAGTGACCTCTACACCAAACTCAAAGGTCACGGACTAAAGATTGCTCACCTTAACGTTAGAAGCCTGATTAGGAAAACCAGTGAGATTAAACTAATGTTATCAGAAAGCAAACTTGACATCCTTGCTATTACAGAAACACATCTGGACGACGAAACACCCACGGAGGAAGTCATGATTACTGGATACAAAATAGCCAGGCTGGACTGGAAGGACCAAAAAGGCGGTGGCTGTCTAATTTATTACTCAGACAGCTTGCATGTACACGAGAGAGACGATCTTAAAACAGATATAGAAGCAATCTGGATTGATGTCACTATAAAATCCCAGAAGCTATTACTTGGCTGTGTATACAGACCTCTTGATGACTATATATAGCTTCTACAATAAATTCTACAGTCTGCTTGAACACTTTGTGAGAAACAGAAAAAATGTTGTGATCCTTGGTGACTTGAACTCAGACCTGATTGCCAAGGGGTATGAGGGGAGAAGGTTGCTCAGAATTCTTGGCAGTTTTGACCTTCACAACGTCATTAAAGACTCAACAAGAACAACCGTAACCATCTCTACCCTACTTGACCTCCTGATCACCATTGACACAACCAAGATAATAGCATCAGGGACATTTGACCCAGGCCTTTCCGACCACTGCCTCATCTATGGCATTATAAAGCTATATCGCAAGAGGACACCCCCGAAATATATTACTGCGAAAAATTATAAGCAAGTTAATATTGGAAAACTAAAACATGCGTTTACCACTACCCCATGGTCTGTAATCGAGGCATTCGATGACCCTGACGACATCACATGGGCATGGGAAACCCTATACAAGGACATAGTGAACGATCATATTTCCCTGAGGAGAGTAAAAATACGCTCAGAGAGCCTCCCATGGATGAATTCTCATATTCGTAAAACTATGAACAAACGCTATAATCAGTACTTAAGCGAGCAAAGGAGACCGGGTCTAAAGAACTGTGGGACGAATACAGGAAGCTAAGAAATGAAGTTACCAAGCTTCTTAGAGAAGAGGCTAACTACTGGAGACAAGAATTTAATAACACAGAAAGCAGCAAAGACTTCTGGAAGCTTGTAGCAAGGATTACCCACAAGAAGAAACTGAATAATATTGGGCCCATTGCTGATGATCGGGGTAACATGATCCTTGATGATAAAAACAAAGCTGAGGCCATGAACGACTATTTTGTGGCGCTAGGACCAAATCTGGCCTCGCAAATTAACCCACTACCGCACTTTCGAGACACAGAGCATATCTACAGAATCACTCCTACTCTCCCCTGTGTTAATCTGAACAAAACAGACCTCCTTAGACGTATCAAGTCTATCAACCCTAAGAAAGCCCCCGGCCCTGACTCTATTGCCCCTCGAGACCTTCATCACATTGGTGAGGCCTCCGCAGAAGGCCTCCTCACTGTCTTTAGACATAGCTTGCTTAATTCCACTTTTCCATCCCAGTGGAAAGTATCCAAAATGCTCACTATTCATAAGAAGGGAAAGAAAACAGACAGAAGAAATTACAGGCCTCTCCAAATGCTGAGTCTACCAAGCAAACTACTGGAGGGACTAGTGTGCGAGGGTCTAAACAGCTTCACCACAGACATCGGGCAACTGAACGACAACCAGTGGGGTTTTCGACAAGGCAGATCAACCGAGGAACTCTTAATCTACCTGACTGAAACTTGGAAAGCATCCCTTGATAACAGAAAAGTAGTTGGTGTTGTTTACATCGACTTTCAGAAAGCATTCGACACAATATCCCACGAAATACTAATTTATAAACTTCTAGCTATGGGATTCAGCGGAGATTTGCTGAAGTGGATGGTCAGCTATTTGGAAGTCAGGAAGCAATTTGCGGAAGTTAATGGCTGTTGCTCACAAACTAAGCCAGTTACTTGTGGAGTTCCACAGGGGTCTTTGCTAGGCCCCAGGCTCTTCACATACTATATCAATGACCTTAGTGACTCAGTAACTGAAGGCAACCTGGAACTGTATGCCGATGACACGACTCTGTACTTCATTAGTAACACTGTTGATGTAGTAGTTGATGGCTTAAATAGAGCCCTCTCAGAGATCTCACCCTGGTGCAGAAACAACAAATTAACTATACACGCTGGGAAGTCTGAGGCCATGATCATATCCCACAGTCCTTTCTGTGGCCCACTAAGACCTATTAAACTAGGAGATAACATATTGGACGTTGTTCACGAAACAAGATGTCTGGGGGTTATTATTGACTCCCAGCTCTCTTGGAACAGTCACTTGGAGTACCTCTGCAAATCCTTTGGAAAGAAAGTCAGGCTGCTTGAAAGGCTCAAATATTTACCAACAAGTACACTAGAAAAAATCTACTTCAGTAGCATTGTCCCTACTATTACTTATTGCAGCTTGGTCTGGGGTACTAGCACACCATCTTTAATGAATGAGCTTGATCATATTCACGCCAGGGCAGCTAAAATCATCCATAGACTGCCTCGGGACATATCAGACCAAGAGGCCCTAGGAAGTACTAGATGGGAGCCACTATCAAACCAATATAAAAAGAAACTGCTTACCCTAATGTATAAAGTAAATAGTAACATTACCCCAGCTAAAATAACAAACCTCTTTAGTATTACCAACCCACATTATAATCTCAGAAATAATAATCACTTCGTTCTACCTAGATACAACCTGGACATTGGCAGAAATTCTTTAAGATATAGAGGCCCACTAGTCTGGGAACTAACTCCAACTTCTCTCAAACAGTCCCCCTCCCTCAAGAACTTTAAGAACCTTTTAAAACAACGTCAACATAAGAACTTTATTAATAATTGTAGTTAACAAACAAACATTAACTAGTTTAAAACAAGCCGCCATGTACGGGTAGATTAATTGAAGGGGTGCATGAAAAAACGCCACAATTGACCCCTTATCTAATGTACAATTCTCCCTTTCATTCACAATCCCATTCAAGGCAAGTTAAAAGGAGAATTTAGGAGTTAATCAGGAGTCACTTGAGGAATTTATTCCAGGCATCCGTTCAATTATTATCACCAGCCCGTCCCTGAAAATTAATCATAATCTGTTGTAAAAGCAAAACGCGCACGTCATATCCCTGCGTCTCAACAAAACAAGCCGCTAGGAACTTATTTAAAACCGAGAGATTTATTCTTGCCAAATAGACTTTCCAACAAGCTGAATGCTGTCTTTCAACCTTAGGACGGATTGCAAACATCGCTAAGGTGTTGTACAGCACGCCACTCACCATTAAGTAGATTAATGCTGTTAAAAGTAAAAACACAACCTCGTGATCTGAAACCGAAACATTGTTTTTTCCTAAATAAACTTTTTAGCAAGTTGAACGCTGTTGATCAAACTTTAGGACAGCTAGCAGACGTCACTATAGTTGATGAACAGCATCCCGCTTAACGCTTAAGGTAGATTAATTGAATGGGTGTATGAAAAAAACGCCCTACAGTAAATGATCCCTTATCTAATGTCCAATTGCCCCTTTCATTCAGAAGCCTATTCAAGGTAAGTTGCAAGAAGAGTCTAACAGTTAATCAGGAGTCACTTGATGAATTTATCCCAGGCACCCATTCAATTCTTAACACCAACTCGTCGCCGGGTATTCATCATAATCTTTTTTTAGGAGTGTCATAGTAGTACCAAAATAAAAGCAGCTCTGACTCTTGAAAATTTAACCTTGCCCGAAGGGTAGTGTACGTAGGTGCGAATTCTCTGTATCTCTGGTAACTGCGAACCGTTCGTTTTGCCTTGCGATAACTGCCATTCTTTTTCAAAACGTTGTAAAAGCAAAAATGATCGACACCTTGCGAAAAATACTCGGCGGTTTCGAGGAATCCATTCTTGTATAGCTCGTACGCAAACGCTGGTCCGCGTTTGGAGTTGCGAACTTCGCTGAGGGAAAGCAAGTTTACAAGAAACGCGTGTACGATAGTTGGTTTTATAAGTAAATAGCCACAGAGTCTCACGACTGACACTAGGTCGTCATCGAAGGACAGGTAACTTCGTTTCCGTTCCAGCATGTCAAATAGTATATCGATAGCTCCTGTCTCGAACATCTCTGGTAGACACAGGTAATTTTGGCAATGGCGTTCTAAGCAAAGACTGCAGTTACGCACTGGAAGGCTGTGGCGGAGGAATGCGCAGTAAAATTCACTCGTATACGAGAAAAATTCCAATGACAACGAACGAGAAAACTTCCTCAGCGGCAAGGAAACGACCGTCCTCTCATTGCTCACAAGGAATTCTTCATACAGTTCCGGCAACAAACCAATTTCCCTGAGCACTTCATACAACATAGGATCCCGCCAAAGCAACGACATCATTCCAGCCATATTTTTTCTGTAGATATCTGGTGACAAAAAGCAAAAAATAATAGTTGTTAAGTACCTTACGCACCCAAAGCCGTTAAGAAGGCTTTCATGAAATCAAAATCTTTGCAGTGAAAAGGAGATTATTGAAATGCAGTTTATTTATAGGCCGAGTTATATCTTATTTAAGTAATATACCATAAGTTTCTATGGTTTAGAGGCTGATAAACCACGCGGGATGTTGGAAGAACACTCGAAGACTTCGTAAATCACGAGCCGCGGGCGGGAGATTTAGGGATTCTTTGAGTGTTCTTCCAACATCTCAAGTGGTTTATCATGCCTATAAACTATAGAAACTTGTGGTATATTTTACTTTTATATAATAATTCAGAAGACGCGAGAAATTTCCATGACTTTACTGGAACAAAACCATAGCTGATTGACCAATCAGAGCGCGCGTATAAAGACCTACTGATGGATGTCGAGTTTCGGTGTTCTGAGTTTGTAATCGCCATTGAATTGCAACGATATCTATTGGGTAGACTTATGCTTTGACTGCCTCCCTGTAACTTTTTCCTGCAGCCCGTTTAAGTTTTCCCGGTTCTGTCTCCGTAAACCCGGCCAGATAGGCAGTTTTTTGAGCTTCCGAAAGCCTCAGCACCCCTATATTCTGTCCAAGGCTGAACCCTACATAGTATTGGCAAACTCCTAGTCCTAATCATAACCCTAACAAACCCTTAAACTCAAAAGGTTGGTTTGAACCCAACCCTGAAATTGACAAACCCTCGCCTACCGGATTCCGTCAGGGTTGTTTAAACTCAACCAGTTAACACGGCCATAACAACTTTATGTACATTAACTATAGAAACATAATTTTAGGCTCTCTTTAAAATAATTCTCGGTTCTACATGTTTTTTAAACTGTACTCATTATGGGGAAGATGAAAAATGGACATCCAAATCCATATCTATTAGCAAACGTTGAACGAGATTTTAATATCTCCTCTTCCGAAGAGATGAAATTGGCGCTATCAGCCCACAAAATTACATGACGCGCCGGTCTTAAATCTCGTAACTTTATTTATATTAACACTAGAAGCAACATTTTCAGTTTCCCTTAAGGCTGAAATCGCCCATGTTATGGAAAAAATAATTTTTTGTTGCAGTAATTGATAAAGAAAGCGAAAAATTCGATGGCCGCAATTCGCCATTTGTCTTGTTGTCAAATGCCAATTTCGACACGCTTTATGAGACTTGGTAACACGCAAAAAGTTTTAACTTGTCTTTGAAAAAGAAATTCAAAATGAGTTGGAGTTCTAGATATTGTGTTAGGTATACGCTATAAACAAAAGTTTTGGTTCTCTTTAAAGCTAAAATCGCTCATTGTGTGGAAAAAATATTTGTGGTTTCAGTTTCGAACGTGGCAATTCGCTAATTCTCCCGTTTTGGGTTTTAGCTCGCGTTGCAGACATGTCCACCTTCTCTCCGAAAATCCTTCGAGGCTTCGACTGTGAGCCTCAAATCATGTTTTACGGCAAATAGAGTTCTCGACCACAATAACAACACTTCATTTTGCGTTCAGCTGGTCAAAGATACAAAACTACTTACTTTAAACAAAGCATTGTCACACGGTTTTCTTTTCCTCTGAAGGTTTGAACCCAACCCTAAACCCTTAACGAAATTGACAAACCCTGGCCTACCAGATTCCGTCAGGGTTGATTAACTCAATCCATGAAGCACGCGAATCATATTTTAACAACCGCGGCTACCTTTTGAAGGCTTTTTCGTTCAGCTAGTGGAAGAGTGCAAAACTAATTAAACTTACCGGAAATCACGTCCAAGCAACATTCACCAGACAGTTTTAAACGCCCCCCATACTGTATATACGGTATTTGGCTTTATTGTTAGTCAGCCAATTCTTATTTCAGTGGAAAGATCGCGGTTTTGAAAAAAAAATTGAAAAGTACAGCGATTGGGCACGCAAGTTATTAAATGGCTATAAAGGTGTATGAAACTCACTCACATGTCCAGTTAACGGCTGAGATGCTTCAGTAATTCGTGGCGGCCGTCCTGAGCATACAGTTTTCACTGCAATAGAAAAATACGCTTAATTTTTATGCCAAGATAGAAAAATAACATCGTATGGAGTTATTTCCCTTCCCTCCAGTTTAGAAAACAAAAAATACAAGGGGGAAGGTCCTGTTTTTGCTTCTCATAGCTCAGTCGTCAAAAATTCCAAAGGACAGACCGAAGTGCACGAATTCCCACGTTCACTTTACTTTTGTTATGTAAAAGTGCAATCTCAACAATTTTAAAGACAAATCAGTAATGCTAAAACGCATGATTTGGTTTAATTCTTCTATGGACTTTTATTGCGGCAGCCATCTCAGTGACCAAAGTAAAATGACAGTTGCGCCAATATGGCGATTCGTGATTCACTCATTAACAAAATAGAGAGACGAGGGATTGTACTTATCATGTTAGAAAGTAGCCGTATTAACACAGAAAGACCAGAACCAGTAATCACCAGATAACAATTTATAAATCATTCCTGAAAAATAGAGGCAAAATAAGTATGAGTGTGGCTTAACAGAATCGCTCTTGAACAACGCCTTCGTACTTTGCACTTACATCGTTCATCGTTTGTACTTGCATCGTTCAACATGTTCGATGGTTTCCTCACTGTTTCACTGCGTGAGAGAACAAAAGATGTTATTATATTATCAGAGAGAACTGAAACTTCACACTGTTAACCTGTCTGAAAGAGCAAAACCTGGTATTCGTGATTCAGAAAGAACTGATTATTTCCAGGCAAAAGAGCCACTCACCATTCTAAACCCATTGGATGAAATTCAGGATTGCAGAAACGTTCACGGAGGCGTCTATATGTACGCTGTCAAGGAAAAGTGTGAATGAAGAAGTCAGCCACGTTATAGACCTTTTTCATAATGGCGGACGATTTTAATTATTCTTTTGTATATGTGTTAATTAGCCCTACTAACCTCACTTTAATGAAAAAATTCTATTGAATTTTGCACATGCTGACGAGGCTAGTAGGGCTCATTATCATAAAAATAAAAGAATAATTTGTCGGGCGCCATTATGAAAAGGGTCTATTGGACAGTTTAGTACAGGAAACAGAGAACAGAAAAGCCGCGTGTTAGCATTGACACCCTGCTAAGTAAAGTTGGTCTTATCTCATTTTATTTTATTGTACCTCATCACCTCTATAAATAAAACCAAATCCTCTAATCCATTAGTCTGGGTTTCTCAAAACTTCAGAAAACATTTGGAGCCCGAAAATTTCCCGGGAGAATTGGAATTTCCCTGCCTATATATTCAAATATTCATATATTCGCGCCGCCGTGACATATGCTTGAAATATACTCTCTCTATCTGGTGTTCAGGCCGTGCCGCAGAGCCGCGCATTTTGGGTACCACGGATACACGGCTGAGTTTCAAAATGAGATATATGAACACTTTTTTAAAATTCCAAAAACGTGGCCATAAATCTCGCTTTGAAGAACGTGGCCAGTGTCAGGAAAAGAGTACAATTTCCCTACCCCTCCCCGCAGCGGCGCCGTTCCATCTCGGAATAATTTTAATACCTCTTTTTATCTTATATCTGAGGACAGTGTTCGAAAGATTTAACTTGCTGGGAACCTCTTTCAGGCCTAGAAACCCCCCTCCCACACCCACCAAGAAAAACAGCAATATTCCCAGCAAAACCCGTTTTCTGACTGGACTACTAACTTTAATACCGTCACGATGAAAACGATTAAACTAACATCGTGTTGGACGAGCATGTTTGACTGTTTAGTCGCCTCTCTCGACATTTCAATATCAAACATTTCAATATCAAACATTTTCATTCAACATTTCGCGTTACGCCGGAAAAAATGTTTGATCGTTTAGCACCCCCACAAACGAATCGTGTACGGCCGTTAAAGCTCTCTCCGGCTAAACGATCAAACATTTTCATTTTCAGCATTTTTCAGCATCCAGCATCGTGTTTGAGGAGCATGTTTTCAAGACCGTTTAGCCGCCTCTCTCAACATTGCATTTAAATGGTTTTCCATTTTTGATATACATCAAACATTTTCATGCAACATTTCGCATTACGAACAAATGTTTGATCAGTTAGCCACCCCAACTAATAAAGGGTGTACAGCTGGTAAAAAGCAACCAAATGAACCTCAGTAACGTCGAAATTTCAGCGATAATACGCAAAAATCGTTCCGTGGACTCACTTCGTCTAGTGTTTGGTCAAACATTGTTTGTTCGTGTAGCTACCTAACGTTACGTTAGACGTTACGTAGATAAATCGCTAGTGCTAAAAACTACAAGTCCCATTGTTCTTCGATAAAACTACTTTAAACGATATAATGCGTTTTTAAAAATACCAACCAACTCACTATTCCCAGGGTTAAATACCATAGATTGTTCACAGTCCTCTATTTTTCCGTGAGATCGACGAGATCGTACGCGGCTTGTTTATGGCGGCCATCTTGATTTTCCAACGTACCGAGTCAGTGGGCCTCGGGGATTTTGTATCGCTAGGGGGGGGGGGGGGGGGGGGGCGAGAAAAATAGAGGGACTGTGGTAACATCACTGCGACTCGCGTTCAAGGAGCGCGTTGCTCCAGCAACGCAGCTATCTGATTGGTCATTAAACAATAGAGGTTAATCTGTGTTGACAACACGTTTGGCTTACACTGACAAGCTGTTGACAAGTCGACAGTTCTAAAAATGGCTCTCGAGCGCGGGAGATCAACTTCAGACATTGTTTTCACACAGATTAACTAAGCGCCTTGGAGGCTCTTCCCGAAGCCAGTCACTGGCTTCGGGAAGAGCTTAATATATCAAAGCTTTGTCATTGCGAAAGAAATGGAGGAATGTGTCACTGATCCGTGTTGTTTAGTTATCAGCCCGTTTCGCAGCATCGTGGAAGAGCAATTTTGGCATGATAGCCAAGGGTTTCGAGAAATCCAGCGAAGCCTTGAAGGACATTAAAAGCATGTCCGACATCATCCAACAATACGCTTAGCGGAAAATCTGCACTGGCTTCACCGCATGATTCGAAGAAATCGTCACTGTTCGGCGTTTCGTTTAGAGTGTCGCCCAGATCATCGTTTCCGTTAAACAGCATAGAACGTTTCGCTCTTACCCTAAACTTCTGACTCATTTTCGGCTCGCGAAACAGCGGAAGAATTTGTTTTCCTTGAGTGCTTGGGCATCGGCGAGCTGTAAGGCCGGCTCTTCTTGATATTTCTCGGAGGAGAAATGACATTCAACCTTTTGAAGAGAGGATCTCCCTCACTCTCCACACGTTATGTTTTCAGAAACCAATGCTGCCTTTATAAATTCGCATAAGGTACTGACATTCCGAATTTTCAGAGCACATTTTGCGCAAACACGGGAAGACTTCTCCGTATCTTGTAGGATAACTACTCCGACATGCTTTCCAACGAACTCGGCAAGGGGAGTGCTGCTAACTCCCGATTTTTGCGGAATCTTAAACAAATTCTCCGTGGAAACACGGTATCTGCCAGAAGACTTAAAATCAACGCAACAAATACGACACGCACTAGAAATATCTGGCTTTTTAGCTGGTGGTTAAACCTTTTTTTTTTGGTGTCGAAGAGAGCGTGTTCACCGCCTCCATTGGAAAACGATGTTTTGAGTTCACGCGACATTGATGTATCAAATGTCCGTCTCGGTATTTTTCATTTGCCATGTTTTCTATCAGAGGCGGAGTTTGTTTATTAATAAATTGGGATAGAAGTTAAATTCCTGTCACGCCCCCTGAACGCGAGTCGCAGTGATGTTATTACAGTCCCTCTATTTTTCTCGCTTCCTCCCATACCGTCCCCCGCCCCCTATGTAGGTTTGACACTCTTCTCCATGTTGACTCGGTACGTTTGAAAATCAAGATGGCCGCCATTAGCAAGCCGGGTACGATCTCGACAATCTCACGGAAAAATAGAGGACTGTGAACAGTCTATAAATACCATGACAGCCTATAGGTTTTAATACATCTTAACCAATAGTTAGCGCTAACAATGCTTCGAACAACTCAGCCCAGGCTGTTAAATATTTTATTAGATGTCAGCAAATAGAAACGTGGTGACTCATCCCCCTGTGTTCTTTGACTAGTCAGAGATCAGGTGACCTCAGCAGCAGTCATCCACATTTACACTCGCTCGCTTCGTTTCTTGCATTCCGATAAAAAAAAAGCCGCAAACTAACAGAGTCGTAAAACAAAAGCAAAACAAAACTCGTTGATAAGCAATCGGTCTTCGAAAGACATCTATTTACTCAGGGAGTGGTTAAAATTGGGGGACAGGTAATTCAAAGGTATTAGAAGGAAAATTAAATCTGCAACTTTGTCTTTTTAACTAGTAGATTGTTGATACGATGCCATACCCATATCGGCGTGGGGACTCTCTTTCTATTGCAGTTACGACAAGAATTCGCAGTTCTACTTAAAACTTAAATATCCTTGTTTACAGAAAAAAAAGTGGCTCTATGAAGGTTATTCAATGCTACGTAAGGAGATAAGTTCTTCAGTTGCTCAATGTTGGAATTGATTTGATTTCGACTATCAGGTGACATACCATACCACTGATGGGATTGCAAATAAGCTGTTGTTGCAGTGTCGTTCTGTTCTAGCCGACGACTTTGTATTTCTCTATCTTTGCCTTTCTAGGTCAGTTTCACAAAATTTAACTTGCAGTCAGTAAAATTGGATCAAATGGCCAGCCTTTTGTAGCTTTGAAACCACCATTTCCCCTGCTTTGCTCTGAAAGCTGTCAAGATTGTCGACGGGAACCTGGTGTGTTTTTT